>MTQE01002560.1:5962881-5979369 GCA_014337955.1 Aspidoscelis marmoratus | reverse complement strand
ATTTATTTATTTATTTATTTATTTATTTATTTATTTATTGGTTCTTACTGATGGTTATAATAAAGAACTCATCTTCTTCTTGTTTAAAGAGAACTCTGCTTGAAGTGCTAGTTATTTAAGCAATGGGGATTGCCAGGGAAAAGGGATCCTGTATCTTTAAATTTTAGTGAAAGCCAGTCGGAGAAAGTGAAGCCACGAGTGTCTGTTAGAAACACTTCTCTGCTAGGGGTTTCTTGCGGAAGGAAGGGAAAGTGGCAAGCTCTTTGGCACGGGGTGGGAAGAAACACAGCCAGAACTTGATATTATTTTAAACCTTCTTATTTATTTATTTATTTATTTATTTATTTATTTATTTATTTATTTATTTATTTATTTATTTATTTATTTATTTATTTATTGTTCCAAAGAGCTTTAGAAGGAAGTTAGTGAGGGGGTTGAAATCTGACCTGACTGAAGGGGCGCCACACACCCTTGTAAAAATTTAAATGATTCACAAATGTGACTTCTTGGAGTATTTATGTATTTATTTTATTATTTACGTTTCTATCCCACCCCGTACCCGAAGGTCTCTGGGTGGGAAACAACCATTAAAACAACAGATTAAAAACAGATTGTACATTAAAAGCACTTTAAAAATTCAATAAACCTAAAACAATACACTTTAAATAGTTGTCATTTAAAGTGTCGTTTTCAGGTTCTCCAACAGTACATTCCGCAACCAGCCATTCTGTTGCATTCCAACATTTATAATGTAATAAAGATGGAATTCTTATTAAATTTGAAGATACACTAAACTCCGTGGGAGGGCAAATGTTGCAGAGGACACTTGGGTTCTGTTGTGCAATACTATGCAATACGTGCACAAACTGCACATTTTATGTGGGGCAACTGTGCCAACTAGGTTCCTGTTTGTGTAATATCTTTCACAGTTGGGATGAAAAAGATACAAGGAGGCAACAGATTTAGGATGAAAGACACTATAGATTGATTACAGCATGTGTGAAAAAGATCTTGAAATTTTGAATACAAGTTAGCAATAAATTAGTGTAGGAACACCAATCAATGAATACAAATCCACACAGCATGAACAGAAATATATCCTGTATTGTGATGCTAGGTTCCATCAAATATTGCTTTATATGAAATTCAATTAGGCAATTGCTTGCAGGAACCACTTCCTCTAATTTTCTACTTTCAACTGCCAAAATAATTTGCAATATATAGTTTTGCAAACTGCAGAGATTTGCAGGGTCATTACATTTCAATCACTGAAGAAAAGTAAAACCATTCAGTACAATCATATTATAGGAGAGAGCAGTGTAGATTCCAAACTATTTCACCTCAAGTCCTTTGTCCAGTTATGGGTACCTTGCGTTAGGGAGAATTCAGAGATAGGAAATGAAGGTGAAACTCTTTTCTGAACAGTCACGGGGGTGTTTTTCCACTGTCACTAAAAGTACCCATTAAGTACCCATTAAGTACCCATTAATGGGTACGAAATGGCATTTTTGTACCCATTAATGGGTACTTAATGGGTACTTCTAGTGACAGTGGAAAAACACCCATGGATAGAGTAGATGCCTGCTCTTGGGATGTGCACAAACATTCTAAACATTCGAAATCTGACCGAATTCATTTGAATGTGGACATTCAGATTCGAATTGAATGTCTTCACATTCAGATTTAGACATTTGAATGGATTTCAAATGTTCCAAAACATTCGTTTGAATGATTTGAATAATTCAGATGTACAGATACATATGTGTTACGTATATATCTGAATGAATATTATATGTATATGTACAAATTTGCGCTTATAATATGGAACAAAAATGGAAAGCATACGGGATAAAATGGGATGCATACAAAATGTGTACAGATATGTACAACACATACGGATGTTGTTGACATTCGTATCTTCAAATTCGTATCCAACATTTGAATGAATAAATTTGAATATAATGGAATCGAATCGTTTTTTGTTGCATTCGGATTTTAAATATTCAAATCAAATGTTTTGACATTCAATTCAACTCGAGTTCAAATGCAAAAAAAACCAAAAACCATTTGTGCATCCCCCTAACGTAGGTGGATATGCAGCTGTGTCTCTCTGTCACGCTCACTATGAAATGGAAATGATCTTTGACTGATGTCTGCATAGGCCAGTTGTGCCACACTGTGGGCAGCATATCCTGCATGGGACCATTTGGGCCCTTGGGATGCAGTCCCAAAGATCTGGATCTCCTTAAACTGGATTAAACATAGTGAGTGTGAAAATGGCCTTTATCTTGTTACTAGTTGTTTTAATACTGTTCATGAAGTTAATGTGCCACAGTGAAAGTTGTAGTGACCGTATTATGCCATGGGACTGAATTTCCAGGCCATTTTGGAAAAAGGTACAGTGTGTCTTTTAAGCTTCACTTCCTCCCCCCATTCCTTTTGCTATTCTAGGAAATCTTTACAACGATGAGAAGTTACAGATTACCTTGAGGAAAGCAAGGGATTGCAAAAGATTGTCTGCTTCCTTCTGACAAACCAGGCTGGTTCTGTGATGCAATCTTTGCAAAACAACAATGAAGCTTTGGATACAGTTGTGTTTTGTTAGTGAGAACTATTTACTTAACAAAGCTTGGCTGTTAAATTGGGGAAGTGTTTGCTATTGTATTGTCAGTGTGATTTACAGTATTTGCCCACCTAAATGAACCATTGTCCCATGGTTATCAGTGTGATTTTCTACTCTGACACAATCAAGCCTATGTCATATCTTATAACACCTGCCTCCTACCTTCTTATCTCACCCCCCCATTTCAAGTTCCCAGAATAAAGTATAATTTGATTTTCACTCCCTCACAATTTGCTGAAATCACCTGGTGATGAGATTAATGATGTTCTTAGTTGGTAATTGCTCACCACTAGAATCATCCCTTCTTCTTTGCCTTTGAAGCCCCTGATGCCTTTTGGTAGTTGTGGCTTGATGAAATCAGCTTCTGTGCTCCTATTGAGCAGTTTGCTAAATCACTACCTGGCAGGTAAGAGCCTCTGTCCCACTCAGATGCATTTGTTGCCCTAGATCCGTAGAGTAGGGATGGGTAAAAAACTGTTCATCATCTCCACAACTTACATGACTTGCAGAGGTCTGAAACTTCACATTTGAATCAAGTATTGGCTATATTTGAAGACTGACTGAAGCAAATTCAGAGCCTAGCAGATTTGAAGTGGCTCCATTCACAGGAATGGGGAAAAGAACTGTGCACATCCCTACCATAGAGGTGACCAGAGATCCATCTCTTCCCCTTGTTTCCTGTTGCAGGATCCTAGTTGCCCAGCTAGAATCATTCATGTTCATAACTCTGTGCCACTCAACAAGAGTCACCCTTCCCAGGCATCACTTTTGCACACCACTGCTCTTCTGTTGTTTTGTTATCCTGTTGTTTTGTTAAAAGAATCTGTTATGGTGACCAATAGCATGTTTGTGAGTTTGAAGGTTTGATGCTTACTCAGATCTGAGAATATATGTGTGCTGCATAATGTCTACGTGGTGGAATGTCCGCTTCATGAATAGATTCAACAGTCTGTATCTTTTTGCTCGAAACCTCCCTTCCCCTTTTTCCTTTAACAGCTTTGTGAAGAGACAGACCAGGATGAGGCCTCTGAACCTGTGAGAAGCCAATTTGAACCCCTAGCTGAGCTAGGGCATGGGAAAGAGCTGATGTTAAGTGGGGTGAGAGACTTCTATCAACGACCTGAGTGTGGGGCTGGAGTTTAGCGCAGCTGTATCTGCTAGGAGGACTTTATTCCTAGGAAAGCTGGGAGGGAGTGCAGTCCATGAACCACAAAAATAGCTCAAGTGCCTGGAGAGACATTGCATCCTGTTTATTCTTCTTGGAAACCATTATTCACTTAAAATGATCCTTGGGTGTGATATGGAAGTTAGATTCCTCCAAACCACTTAAAACCGGTCCATTTCATTATAACAGGGATGTGCACAAATATTCAAAATATTTGTTATTCATACGAATTTGTACAAATTCGGACATTCATATATGAATCAAATGTCTGGATATTCAGATTTCTGAACGAATTTGAATATTTCAAATTATTCATATGAATAATTAGGACGTTCATATCTGTACGGGTACATGAGCATCTCGTACCCATATGCATCTCGTACGTATCCATACACATCCATACGGGATGAAAACAGGATGCGTACAGGATGTGTATGGATGCATACGAGATGTGTATGTACCCATTCAATAGTCACAGGAGCCATTATTTTTGGTTTTTATTTTTATTCACCTTACTGGGGACAAATAATGATGATGTTATTTCTTCTTTTGATCTGATTTTATCTTTGTATATTTTACATGATTCTATGATTTTTTTAAAAGAAAAATTATATGGTCAAATGACCAATGAAGATTAATTCTGATTCTGATTTATTCATCTTATATCCAGATTTTCCTAGCTGTCCTTTTTTCTGCCCCATCGATTGCCCCTTCCAGTTCATTTCAGCCCCCGAGTTAAGTTCCATAATTCACAAAGCAGGAATAGCTGATGAGTGCAAATAGATATAGAAACACCTTGCATCTATGAATAAATTCTATTCAGACTTTTATTCCCTCTTTTCTTCAGCATTCTGCTGTAATTGTGGTTTGTTTTGTCTTCCGATTAGGGAGAAATAGGAATTATCTTTATAAGCTAGGCTTATTGATCTTTTTCTGTGCTACTTTTTCTGAAACAGTCCTTGAACTTCAAGCACATTGCTCCCTTCTGCCAGCCATCATCTTGCTAAGTCAACCCATAAAAGAAAGGAGACACTAATGAATGCTCATATTACCAACCTCATTCCAGCAAAGCTTTGCCTAATATCATAAAGGAATAGGGCTATACATGGAGAGAGAAGTGCTAAATGAAACAGGGCAGTTTTCAAGATCTATAATAAGTGTAATGCACAGATACGGAGAGAACGAGACAATGCTATAAGGAGGTCTACCTCTGGTTGATTGCACAAGTGACAAAATGGGCCTGTTGCTACACTAGATCTTCTCAGATTGATTTGGTTGAGAAATGAGCTTTGCAAAACAAAAGAATGTCACTGCTGCTTCCTGAAGCAAAGTACAGGGAAGCGTTTCCGACCAGTGCTAGATGGCACGAGAAACGAGCGCAGTGTTTCAACAGAGCTGACCTCTGTTCAGTTGCTCCATTCGGTTTGTTCAACTTGAACAAAACAATCAGCTTGTCTGCCTTTAAAGTGCTGCCTGCTTTCACTGTCATCTAGTGTTGGCAGGATTTGCATGGTGTAGGGATATGCATGAATATTTGTAACATTCAAATTTCGTATGAATTTGGCTGAATTTGGACATTTGTATTTGAGGCAATTGTTGGCATATTTGAAGACTGACATTCGAATTCAAATAGAATGTTTCAATATGTTCATTTGAAACTTCGTATGGGATATGTAAGAGATTCATATGGGATTCGTATGCATTCGTATGGGATTTGTGTGGGATTGAACATTTGTATCAAAGGGGATCTATTTGAATGAATATTAATTTTCTTGCATTCGATGCAATACAAAAAACAAAACATTTGGGCACATCCCTAGCATGGTGCTGTGGGACTCCCTCAAGGCACAGTATCTCCACAAAGCTGCATTTATCCAGCCATTGCCCTGCTATAAAGGGGTGTGAAGCATTGTTGGACGTGCATTTCTTACAGACCAGGAGAAAGCACTCTGACAGAGAACCTATTCACACTTGGCTTTATTCTGGAATATATCCTGGAACAGGGACTTGCTGTCCATATGCTAGTGCAGGCTTCAGTAGGCCGAAAGTGAGGTCTGCCAGAGTCTGCATTAACATGTGAACCACAGACCCCTATCCTGAGATATACTCCAGAAAAAGGCCAAGTGTGAATAGGCCCAGAGCTTTCCATAATGCTCTGCTGGTTGACTTACCTGGTTGTGCTTCCTTGCCACCCATCTAGCTGGCTTTGTTTTCAGAGTCAGAGAAAATGTCTGACTTCCTGGGCCACTTCTCGTATCTCCAAAATTAGGCCTGGTCAGAAACTTCAAAGTCAAGGAATGAGTGAGAAGGCAGGCTCCACCATTCTGCACATCCTATCTGTGTTTCAAAAGCTGTGGTGACTTCCAGCTTTGGCAAAGCTTTGTCACTGAACTGAGCTGATCCTGGATGATGGTGGTAGTAGAGCACTTAGTACAAGAGGGCTTTTGACTGCAGAGATTATGGCAAAATGTGGAGCATATTAAGACTAATATTTGAGTGAGTTGAGGGTGTCTACTGGCTAAATACCTGTTTGTAGAGGAAATAAATCACAAGAACATCATGAATGGAATTTTAAACATTATTTGGAAAATGATAGGTTTTGATTCCAGTTTTCAAGATTACAAAACAATTAACAAAATGTACGTCCTTAGATTTTTTTTTAAAAAAATCTTCAGTCTTCAATCTATTGTCAACTACGAAAGAGAACTTAGATAACCATATATGATATTTTGATGTTCATATCAGTTAAAAAAGAAACATAAAATGTCCAATAAAATGATCTAAGGAAAATGATATTATTCTGATAACAAAATCAAAATAATTAAAGCAGTTGTAAGATATAGCAGTGAAAGCTGGACAATGAAAAAAAAAACCTCAAGAGAGGTAAGGTAGATGGTTTCAAGTATGGATCTGGCGATGGTTACTGAGTGGAAGAACTTGTCAATTGGTCCTGGATGCAAAATCTGACTGCTTCCATACTTTGCAATCATGTGAGTGGGTGAAGGACTCAGAATATGGTTATGCTTGGAAAGTTGTGGAATTAAATGTTGTGGGAAGCCAAGGAAAGGGAAACTGACAGAGATGTGTAAATTCAGTTCAAATTTGAACCCTTTGAAGCAATCCAATTCAAGTCCAACCTAACCACCCACTGTTTAAAAGGGGATGATTCAATTCAAACCTAACCAGGGATGCTCAATTGAACACTATTGAACCAAACGATCTGATCCAAACTGTTCAAATTTGACACCCACCTGGCTCTTTTAATAGCATTTTCCAGTGTATTTGATTTTTTTCTTTTTTTCTTTAAACAGTTTGCAAAGATATTAGGTTTGACTCTGGTTCTAGATCAAACCAAATTAAGCGATTTTTCCACTACCACTAAGTACCCATTAAGGACACATTAAGGACACATTAAGGACCCATAAGGCTCAGAGTAAGAAGACCCTATTTTCACTGCAGACCCCATTAGAGCCACATTTGTTTCCACCAGTTCTAGGGAAATCCGGATTGAATAGGTCCTTCAGGACCTATAATCTGGCTTTACTGTAGACCCTACAATAGGGTCTTCAGGCATCAGATCTGGATTATATGGAGCATGTTTCCACCATGATTAGGCAATGGGGTCTAGGAGGGGCTCTGGGGGGGTGTACCCATGGGGGGGGTGCCTCAAAACCCAAAGCTCCAAAGCCTGTGCACAGTCTCCAAAGCTGGTTCTGAAGCTGGCTCTGAAGAATAGCACAGGCTCTGAGGACCCCACATGAGAGCAATGCCAGTCCTATGGACCTTTGTCAAAGGCTCTGGAGAATCTTTGAAGTTTGTGGTAGATCACTCTGGAGATTCTCTGGAGCTTATCACAAAGCTCCAGAAATCCTACAGAGCTGCTCTGGAGAATCTTCAAAGAATCTTCAAGCGTCTATGGAGATTGCACCCCCTGTCCCCAAAAAACCTGGGGTGATGGGTAGGCCCCATGTGGGTCGATCCGGATTCGCCACATGGGTGCTCCGGTGTCTCCACTGTGGGCAGACTAGCACCCATTGCTATTGGGTGCTGCATTGCCCATGGGGATGCATCAGGTACCTCCCTTAATCCAGATCTACTAGATCCAAATTAGTTGAAGGATCCATTCCTTAGATCTGGATCATCTTAGATCTGGATTAAGGGAGGTCAGAGGAAAAAACCCCTCAGTATGGTTCAGTTCAACTTGAACACAGCCACAAATGTTGAGTTGATGCATATCTCTAGAAGACAATAAAAAGGAGAGACAGATGGCGTCAAAGTCTTCCAGGACATTTTATGGGATAACATCATTATAACAATTGTAATAACATATACAGGTTAATTATGGCTTGGATATTTTAATATGTCCCTTTGATAATATGATCAATTTATTTTAAGCCTTGGAACACCAGAGAGGTAATATCCTTTGGGATTGAGGAACTTATATTGCTCAGTGCTAGGTAAATATCTTATAGAGAGGATATTATGTCTGTATTGTTACGGATTAGTCTTCTAGCCTATGCAAGAACTGAGACTTTTTATTTTCTCTTCTCCACAAACAACTGAAGAGTGTGGCTGCTTGAGGCTGGGCAGGTGTTTATTTGAACTGCATCTAGTAAAGCTTTTCACATGATCTAGACTATAACACTTCACGGAGAAATTAGAGTGATTTATAAAGCACCTACATTCAAGCACATTTTAACTGGTCATAGATCACATGGGCATATACTTCATACTCTGAAGGTGACAGATGAAGGACAGTTCTTGACATCTGTAGTCAAAAAAACCTCTCAGAGAGCAGAACCAACAAAAACTCCACCTGAGACCTTGGAGAAATTCCTCAAGTTGGGACACTCTATACTAAGCTGATGACTTGCTGCAAGACGGATTCACAAATTCAGGCCAGATACTGCTGTACTATTTGTTGTTTATGAAGGCAATACTAAACACAAAATAAGTATTTTAAAAACATAGTTACCAGGGAATGTTCTAGGGGCATATTCTGTGGTGTGCTTTTATCTTTTCCTTTTGACACACCTCATGGAATTTAAGTTTTAGAATATCTTGCAATGGGGACATTATAAGGTCTACTCAACTAAACTTACTGGCCTCCCTTACAACAATTTACAACTGCTCTTCACATTTACAGGCTAGCTCTTGTCCCTCCTCTAGTTTAATATTTGTCAGAAGCAGGATATAACTGTTTGCAACAGCAACAACACTAGCATATAAAACATTTCTTGTGGAAAGGTAACTCTGTCAACCTGTTTTCTAATCACTGGAACATTACTCCTACAGAAAGTGCAATCTTGTAAAAGTGTAGTCTTAGGATGGACTAATCAAAAAGTCCATTCCTCCCAGTTCAGTTTGCACTGTTGCAACCTTTGTATGTTTTCACTTTTCAGATTCTGCAACAATGGGAAGAAAAAATCAAACTGTGGTGACAGAATTCATACTAGCTGGATTTTCAAGTTTTGCAGACCTGCAGGTTATGTTGTTTGTGATCTTTTCTCTTATGTATATCATCACTCTGGCAGCAAATACAGTTATAATCACTATAATATGGCTTGACCGAAGCCTTCACACCCCAATGTATTTCTTCCTCTCCATCCTCTCTTTTTCAGAAATCTGCTACACTCTTGATATTATCCCTAATATGCTTCGAAATCTTCTTATAGAGAAGAAAACAATATCTTTCCTTGGCTGTGCTACTCAGATGTACATTTTCCTGGGCTTTGGATGCACAGATTGTATGCTCATGGCAGTGATGGGGTATGATCGATATGTATCGATATGCAAACCTTTGCACTATCAGATTTTAATGAACTGGAAACTTTGTGCCAAGCTTGTTGTTTTTTCAGCAATAGCAGGATTTCTTTTTTCCACAACAGAGACAGTTATTGTATTTTCTTTACCTTTCTGTGGGCCAAACAAACTTAACCATTTCTTTTGTGATTTAGCACCTTTGTTTGAATTAGCCTGTTCCAGAAACTATATAGGAGAAACTGTAATTTTTATCATTTGCTTTTTTGTCGTATTTTGTTCATTCCTATTCATCCTTCTCTCATATATTTTAATCCTAAATGCCATCTTGAAAATCCCCACAACCTCTGGAAAGCACAAAGCCTTTTCTACTTGTACCTCCCATCTTATTGTGGTTGTTGTGCATTTTGGGTGTGCTTCCTTCATCTACCTAAGCCCTAAATCCTGGTATAATCTGGATGAGGAAACTTTGATCTCTGTCTCTTACACAATGGTGACCCCGTTATTGAACCCAGTGGTTTATAGCCTAAGAAACAAAGATGTCCAAATAGCCCTTAAGAAATCACTTTGCAAAAGCAGCTGTTTATATGAGAACAGAACACTCATAAAGTTTAGAAAATAAAATGAGAAAGAAATAAATCATCTGGAAGAGTGTGGGCTCAGCAGATATTTGCAGCTGTAAGTATAGATCTATAATATCTTCAACAATAATTTATTTCAATTTATTTGTTTTTATTTCTGTCTTGCCCTATACCTGAAGATTGCAGGCCAAATTACAATAAAATCATAATAAAAACAGATTTAAAAAGCGTGACTAAAACAATGACGGGGAGTGAATACTGTTCCTGAAGAAGAAGAGCTGGATTTTATATGCTGCTTTTCTCAGCCTTTTAAGGGCACTAAATGTGGGTGAAAAATCTTCTGTCAGAATGGAAGGTTTGTCAGCAGCTTTAAATCCACTTAAATGGGTGAGAAAAATGTGGCATAAAAGCTTCTCTTCCTCCTCCTCCTCCTAATTGTAGGCTAATTCTTGCATTCCGTTATATTAAAGTCCAATATGCTGTTGTAGCCATAGTTGTTTCTTTGTCCATTTACAGATTGCACTTCAGCTGAATGGGCAAAGGAAACCAAGAACAGTTTCTGCAAAGGACATTTTTATGAGCTAGTTGATTGTATGTGAAAAGGAGGTTGCCAGTGCATAAAGAATTAAGAGATATGTGATATAAAGCTGCATGCCAAAAACAGAAGCAAAACTAGAGACCCTGGCAGGAAACGGGCTGCCTTGCAATAGACTGATAGAAGATAAGGAGAGGTTCAGAGATGAAAACTAGGGATGTGCACAAATGGAGGTTTTTTTGCATTTGATTCGTATTGGATTGAATGTTAGAAAATTCATATTCGTTCAAATAGATCCCCTTCGGATGTGGTACGAATACAAATGTATTCATATGAATTCATATGAATATTTGATATGAACACATGCATATCCAATACATATCCGATATGTACCAATATGTATCCGATACATATCTGATACGTATCCTGTAACATATCCGATACGTATCCTGTAACATATCCGCTCTGAAAGTGTCAAATCCACTTTGAATCCGCTCTCAAACATGTCGAATTCACTCTGGATCCACTGCAGATGTGACTGGTGCAGCTGCTTTCCCACCTCCCCATTTCACGAATATTCCGAAGCTTCGCATGAATGTTCCAAAACATTTTATTCGCACAGATGTCAATGTACAAATGTTGTAACATTTGATTTGTATATGGATGTCCAAATTTGTATGAATTTGTGCAAATTATGAATGTTAACGAGTATTCATGCACATCCCTACTGCAAGCCATTCTCTAGGCTGCTGAAACTGATTGCAGCAATGTGTTTCCCGTGTCTGGGTGTTGGGGCAGTGCCGTGGGTTGACTGGTTGATCTGAAAGATAAGGTGTTACATTTAGGCGTTATGTGGAGAACCTGAGCCTGACTATCCCATAAAATTCTTTTGATACACTAATATGGATTAAGTGAAGGAAGCACAGAAAGGAACTACTTTTGATACAGCTCAGCTGGCAGAGTAACTTATGTTCCAAAAGCTAATGTTAACATTGGCCTTTTGGATATCAGATATGATTTCTTTATGGATAGGAAAATGTGATTCTTGCTTTTACTAAACAATTGTAATTTTTTAGAATGGGGTCATAAAAATAAATCTGGGCTTTTAGAAAAACTGGATGGAAATCTGTATGTAAAGAACGGAAACTATTGTGAAATCCACAAATAAAGAAGAAAACAATTTTTAAAAAATTAGCTTATCCCTCAATTTTCCACCTTATTACGCTTTACTCCATCTAATTCTTGGGAAGCATATATATGATTACGTACATTTCCTACATTTCTGTTTTGTATATTATTGGCAGCACAGGAAAATATATTTACAGCATTCATTTTAATATTAGTATGCATAATACATTAGGGAAAATCTAGTTAGGAAAATGTAGAAAAATCTTAAAACTATAAAATAAGCTGATGTGAAAATGGACTTGAAAATGAGGAATGTTAACCATATCCTGACATATATTCTAAGATCGATATATTTCTTCCTCTGTTGCAAATGGTGAATGGACTATTCAAATTGTCAGGTTAGCAAGAACATTAGTTACACAACAGACTTAGGCTGTATCTACATGAGACCAACTTTGTGTGGGATGTCTTCATTCCAGATGTGATTCCTTCCCAGTTGCTGAAAGGGAAGTCTATCTCCTAGACCAGAATAAACAAGTACACAGCCATGCCATTCTAGCAGAGGTGGCATAAGGGGAAAGGTGTCTACTGTGTCATGCTGCTGCCAACTAAAAAAACAGAGTTCCAAGCCACGTATGTGTGTATATGGCTGGGGTCCTGACTTCAGTAGGTATCTGCTATGACATCTCTGTCTTTGGCCCTTGCCCCTTCTGCCCCCAACACAGCAGCATCTTGTTGGTGCCCAATGTCAGTCATTACCATGGTCTCATCAGGATGCAACCTCGGTCTTCTCAAAAGAAAAAAAGAAGGAAAAGGAAAAAGAAGAAAAGGAAAAGGATTGCAGAGCATTCAGAAAGTAACTGCCTTTTATCAACTTTGTTGCAAAAAAATGGTCATGGAACAAACTAAGATATGCCATCATCTTTTAATAATTTGCTGGTTGACACAGACTTGATATTTCCTTATTTCTGATGGCATTTGTAAGTAGATCCCAAAAGAGTAGACTATAATTGTGTACCCTTTGCATATAATTTGTATGCACACACCCAAGGATTATACTGCTAGCTTTTTCTTTCATTGAAAATAAAAACAGTTGAAAGAAGACCTAATTTGCATCTAAATACCTCTGCTTGCACCTTTAAAAATGCTGAAACACTTGAAATTGCTCTCAACCCAATACAGAATGGCTTGTCTTCACAGAAGGTTCATGATGGAAATTCTAGAAGACTGCAGACCAGGTGTTGTTTTCAGTACAGTCATCTTCAAATTTACTGCGGCATCATAGGTAGCTCTCGCATCAATGAAAAGAGCTTTCCCCAATATTTTTCCAATAAAAACTTCCCAGCTCACTTTAGTACCATTAGGGCTTCTCAATGTCTGTAAATATCCACCTCTGGCATTCTGGCCCTGCACTCACCTCTTTGGGCATGTTAAGAATTCCTGCTTCTCCTCTATTACCTACAATTCTGAGTAGACATTGATATCTGATATAGTCAGCAACTACACACTGGATTCCATTTCCACATCCTTCAGAGGAGAATTCTGAAGAACTTCCAGAGTGGTTTGAGGAACTCCATTATTTACTGCATCATATGAACCAGTATTTTTCTTTTAAAATCCCCCATTGATTGAGGTATTTTTTTCTAGGTTAATCTGGAAATTGTGAGCAACAGGAGAGTAGAGCAATGCAATAAAATCAGGAGGGAAGGACACCATCTTATTATTCTAAAGAGCTAATATGTTCAAGAAATAGTAAAAATGAAGTTTTTTATGTTGCTCAGATTCAATACTGTACTGATGAATGAGTTTTTCCATGCATCAGTACTGAACTGGTATTGCCAATGATCAGTCATGGAAGATGCTGTTACTGCTGAAATTTTATACCTTACAGATGGTCAGGTTTTGCTGGATCTGCCACTTTTTCACAAATGCAGAACCGGTATCCTAAACAATCAGAAGCAATTAGATTCCCACCCTGAATTGACACACAGGTTGGCAAATTGCTAGAGCCAGTATCAGGAATGTTAAACCTGTAAGAGAAAAATCATACAGTCAAAAATATTTCATTATATCTGGAGAGATGTATAACAAAACACGCTTCATTGATCAGGTATCACTGAAATCACCAATCCTGAACCCAGGGACATCTCTGTATCTACCAAGTCCTTGCCTGCAACCATGAGAATTTTGATTCCTTTTTCTCCTGTTCCAATGCACATATGGACTTGAATTCATCTAATATAATCAATTGAAGTGTTTTTTTCCTCAAGTCAAATTGCAGTTTGGGTTTTAATCCATTTAACCCATTTTGTTGGGGTGTGTGTGTTAATATTGTTTTTTTACTGAGTGTGCCATGGCCTCCTGGGACCATTTGGTGAATGAGAGGATAGAAATATAAATTATTAAACAATACTGAAAACAATACATGATGATTAGTATGATTTTGTGAAACAATGGCAAATAGGGGAGTTAATTAGGAATATTCCCAACACCCTGCACCATGATAGGAATAGGTGGTGCTTTTGAAGCTTAATAGGTATAAAGACTTTGATATGATAAATCATACTTTTTTGTATAATACTGTATATGTTTAGCATATGAGATGGGACAGAATTTTTGAGAAATGATTAAGAAAATATGTCAGAATAATTACACACATATTAGGGTCAATAAAAAATCAATGGGGCAAGATCCAAAAGGATAAATATTAATAATATTACTAAACAGGGCAACCATTATCACTAATGTTATTTATAATGGTAATTGAAGTGTTAGCAAAACAAATTAGGGATAAATAATAATTGGAATGGTTATAGGTTAGGAAGGGAGGTGATAAAGATTTATTTATTTGCTGATGATGCTATATTAACTACAAATTATTCCCTACAAATAGTACAAGAGATGGGTACTCTGTCGGAGAACATATTAGAGAATTAGATGGAATTTCCCTAGAGACAAAAAAAAAAAAAGACGAATTTCTCTATAGACAGAAGTGCCATTCACAAAAATAAAATTCCATAACCATATCAACTCACAATTCAGTATTGAATGTGCTGTTGTCTTCCCATAACCAAGGGCTACCACTTGCACTGCGAAATAAACCAATCCAGAATGAATTGTAGGATTGTGCTGACTCAAGTATGAATTCCTGAAAGAAATATAATCAACGTCTTCAAATCAGTTTAAGACTACAATTTTGTGCAAACCTATATTTCAGAGAACACATTGTATTATGAACTGAAATGTACATGAAGACGAAAGAGAAGCTGGAACTAGGAATGTTCATGAATATTCGTAATATTTGTTATTTATCCAAATTTGGACATTCATACATGAATCAAATGTTAGGACATGCATATATTACCATTCGTATGAATAGTCTGGACATTCATATGAATAATTTGGACATTTGTTAAACTGGGGAGGTGGGAAAGTGGCTGCACCAGTCATATCTGCTACGGATCCAGATTGCATTCAACATGGATCGAGAACAGATTCAAAGTGGATTCAAGTTGGATTTGCCGCTTTCAGAGTGGGTATGTTACGGGATATGTATTGGATACGTATCAGATATGTATGCATTCATGTTGGATATGTATTGGATACATATTTGTTCATATTGGATACGTATCAGATATGGTACAAATTCGTATGAATATATTCTTATCAAATAGAATACTACCATATTCGAAGGGGATCTATTCAAATGAATACAGATTTTCTAACATTCGATTTGTTATGAATCAAATGCCAGAAAACCCATTCGTGTACATCCTTAGCTGGGACCAAATTTTGAGCCTGTTTTGCTCTTATGGGTCAGTGGCATTCAGGTTTTTAGCCAAAGACTCTTCAAGGTGACCAGCCAGTTTGCTGAGGTAGCTGGCATGTTTGATCTTGGCAATCTCAGACCACCCTATAGGGATCTTGTATGGTCTCCATAAAGGGCATCTGTAGCTGGAAAAGTACTGCAATGTGACTATAAAAGGCCACTGCACTTTTAATGGTTGCTTTTTGGCACTTTTACTGCTCTGGTGGCCCTTTCAAAGGCTGTGAAAATGGTACCCAATGGTCCTAAGAGGTCTGTTGTCCTGTTATGACCACTTTGTAGCACTTTTATGGCTACAATGGCATTTTGATATCCAGAGAGAGGCTGTAAAAGTTGCCCAAAGTGTCTGTAATGTGCAGCTGTGGCCTTTTATGGACCCTTGTTGGTCTGGTTCAGCAGCTCCTTCTTTTCTGGTCTTCTACCTACTCGTATACCAATAGTATCCACAGCTTTCATATCTGTTGTTATGGGATCCCCACATTTTTGAAGTGATCCCAATCATTCCTTTTTTCTTTCTTTTCCTAACTTTCAGTACTTTCCTTAGATTTCTTTCTACTTATCTAAACAAATGCTTATTCTAGAATTTCACAAAAATGTTTCCTACTTCTAGAAGGCCTGCTGTAGTCTGCAGCACCATGAAAATGGAAGGCCCCTCTTCCAGAATAAGACCCAGCGAAGAAAGGGTCATTGGATTTCAAATATTATAAGCTAAACACCAAATGGAGAGGACAATAAGAACTATCTTAACCTGCACTGACATTTACAAATAATTAATACTGAGGACCTTGATTTATAATTTTCAACAATATTTTCCATGCCTGGGGGATGTGCGCATGCGGGATGATTAGCTAACGTGCCTGGGATTGCTCC
>MTQE01002560.1:5922433-5955470 GCA_014337955.1 Aspidoscelis marmoratus | reverse complement strand
AGTTATCCTGTATGCAACCCATTTTTGTCCCGTACAGATCCGTACAAATGCATACAGGATGCAGGAAAGATGTGGATCTTCAAGTACAGATAATTCAAACAAATAGACCCGAATTTCAAAATTCAATTTGAATGTTTACATTCAAATTTTGGGACATTCTATTCAAGTCTGAATGTCGAAATTCAACACATTTGATCAGATTTTGAATGCCTACGAATATTTGTGCATACCCCTACTGCCTTGCTGCCTATCTTTCACCAGAGATCCCTATTCCTATGCAATATTTTCATAACAAACCACTATTTTATTTTTGTTTATTTTATACTATTTGTATCCCTCCCTTCCCCACATTAGCAAGTAAGCTGAGTTCATATCACAGTGTAGATTCTGCATGAATGTGAACACAGCAGTAAAAAGTGCTTTCTAAGCCAATTATCATGGCAACTTTTTGGATCTGGATTTCACCCACCACCACCACCGCCACCAATCTGGTAACTTTACTTGAGCCATACATGAATCATTTCCCCAGAACATACAAATCCATCAGCAGTTTGGAAGCTACATCTGGCCAGAATCATTTACTGTGTTAAGTGGAGCAGCAAATGTTGCCTCTCCTGTCTAGTAAAGATCCGTAATACTTAAGGTCAGCCAAGTTCTTTTGGCATCTGAGTTAGAAAATTCTACCAGCACATTTTTCTCCGCCTGACAGTAAGAATATAACAACAATAAATCAAACAGCTAACAACTTTCTTCTCTTAGGATTGTTCCTCTCTCCTCTTGTCTCTGCTGAAGCCATATGGCATTATTCAGGCTTTTTTTTTTTTAACCCACTGATACACAGGGAGCTCTGTTGGATCCTATGAGATGTACTGGATTAAGGCAATTAGATTTAACCTACCAAATAAAATCCCCTGCTCCTCTTAATGTTTGTGGGAAAAGCAGACACAATGAGCCCATGGTATTAGCGAGATTTCCATTCCTGGAAACTCTGTTGAATATCAAAGTTGTAAATGTTGAGACTGGCTAAAATATTGCCACCCCAGCCTCACAAATGGTACATCCATGGACAAATAAGACCTTGTAAATGGGTGAACAGTAGCTGTCAAGAGTAGAGATATGCACAAATATTTGAAGACATTCGAAATTCAATCGAATTCATCAGAATATCAACATTCGAATTTGAATCTAATGTCCATAAATTTGAATTTAAACATTTGAACCAATTTCAGATTTTTAAATCTATTTGTTCGAATAATTCAGACATTTGGTACACCATGCATACTTACACATATGTATATTTCCCACATCCATACACATTTCAATGGATCCATACAGGACAAAAACGAGTTGCATATGGGATAACTATGGGATGCATATGGACATTTACAGATGCGCACAGATGTGTATGGGATGCGTAACAATGTGTACGGGCACATTCAAATGTTGTCAACATTCGTAAGTGCAAATTCAAATTGAAAATTTGAATGAATAGATTCAAATTTGCCTCTTTCAAATCGAATTTGGGTAAATTCAAATTTCAAAGATTTGAATCAAATTGAATTTTCGGACATTTGATTCAAATCGAATCCCGAAAATTGCATTCATGTACACCCCTAGTCAAGAGTCTGCTGTATTTTTCTTTAACGAAAAAGCTTTTTTTTCTACCTGAGCAAAGGGGCAAACAACAAAGAAAAGCTGTGCAATATTTATGTCTATTGAAATGGTTTGGCACCTTGGGCAAGCAATCAAATAAACAAACATATATTTTCCATACTCCTTGATAACAAAGACAACACTTATTTAAATAAATAACCATCTGCTGCCCTTTGATAGTACTCAAATTCTGCTTGAAGAGACTGCCTCAACCTGCCTGACCCTAATGCTGGGCATGGCTCATTGCTATATCTAAGACAGCACTGTTATCAAAGTGGGATTCAATTATGGTAAATAAATAATAATCAAAATAATGCACCACAAAATTATGCATGTAGAAATTGCTATATGTTATAACCAGTACTTTGTGTGACTTCTCTGTACAGCTGGAAACAATCTTTTAGATATTTTTTTGAATAATTCAGTCCTTCAGGTTGCTTGATTTCTTTTCCAGAAAGGTATTCTTAGAGACATTCATAAAAATAAGTTGTAACTTCTCTCTTGAGTGACTTATGTTTGATTCATTTAGATAGCTTGCTCTACAGCACTGTGCAACTACAGATAGTTCTATTCATGTTTTCTTGATGACCCACATTCGTGGTACTAATTCACATATCCATATAATTGTCCACAAAAGAAGGCCAATGATTTTTGATATTGCTTTATCAATATATCTCTGAGTCTGGTGTGGTTTTTCATTAATATGCAAAACAGAAGAAAATGCTATTACCTCAATAAACTGAAACTCTGTACTACTGCTTCAGTGTGAATTCTTTGGTGGGCTATTCTGACAAATAATTACAATAATATCCAGATAGCCATTGGGAGGAGGAAAAGTAAACAACAAGCAAGCAGGTTTAATTTTTGTTTTGCTCCTAGTTAAGCAAGATTATTTTTTTTTAAGACTGAAAAGATGTGGATTTGTTGAGATTGGGCAGGACTGATACCTTTCCTCCATATATCTCCACAAGTTAAGATAGCCTGAGGTACTGATGACATACTCAGAAGCAACTGCAAAATAGGAAACAGAAGTGTGGATATGGGTTTTCTAGTCTGTCACAATACCTTTGGTCTTAGTCTTCAGGAAATCTTTCTTCTGCTGCTCCTCTGTCATGAATTTCAGGTCAGCATAGGTCACTTCTTCGGCCATGGCAAGCTAAAATGCAAAGCAGAAGAAGCTTTAGCAAGAGGAATTCTGCTAGAATGGTTTATAGTCATGTGGAAATGATGCACTTGCTCACGAACCAGGAATAAGTGACTGTGTGACATTTCCTTGCACTATCAGGAAAAATCAGAGCAAGGCAAGCTGAAGGGAAGGGAGCTATGGAGGACTAGAAACAGGTTCTTAATGTTCCATGTATTAAGATAACAATTAGATATATTTGGCTGCATCTAGATGTTGCTTAGTTATTCTGCTATTTCTGGATATTCCAGAAAACCCTCGAGGGAATGCTTTATTCTGGAATAGCCATTCTTTATTCCAGTAAATCAACAAATATTTGAATAATTAAGCAATGTCTGGATGCAGTTTTGGAGATACAATAAAAAGGTAGGAGAAGGTACAATGATCTTGTGACATGTAGCATGTCGAATGTGATATGATTTCTACTCTTTATGTTTGCATCCAATGCTATAACATTTAGATCTTTTTCCTGAACTGGAAGCAGTTTTTTTCATACTTCTTACACACCTGCATAATCTGTATATAATATAGGGCAGAAAGTGTTGCCAGTTTCCGACATCTGTGATGACCCCTTTATACACTACAGTTGCACTATGTTCTGTCAACAAAAGTAATAGATAGTCATGCATCAATTAGTTTGTCTCCAGACATTGCTTACTTTTCCCACCACTTTTGGATGTTCCGGAATAAAGCATGGATATTCTGGACTATCAAAAAATAGTGGAATAAGTAAGTAATGTCTGGAGGCAGTTTTATTATTTCAGACAAGGATAACCGTCTGTGAGTATGTAGTTCTCTGGAAATATATGCTGTGTCCTGTTGCTACAAAAGAGAAAGAATGAATCACTACATACTCAGTACTGCTGACTGAGGTGTAAAATTCCTATATCCCTGAGTTTAGCTGCACTGAGCCTGAATGCAGAAGCTTGTAAATGGGTTCAGCAATGCTCTTCATACACATTGGGGTTAATGACTCTAAGCAAGCCATGTTCCAACATTGATCACTTTGGGACATGCAGAAACGACAAAGGTGTAAAGGGCAGTAAAGTCAGATAGCAAAATTAGCATCGCAAGGGCCTGGAGAGCAGAGCAAGCAGACCAAAGGATCTTCTGGCATATTCAATTTGCTGCCTGGTTTATTTTACTCACTGCTAATTACATTGGAATATAGATGTGCACTAATGTTTTTTTGACATTCTATTCAAATTGAATACCCAAAAATCCGATTCAATTCAAATCTTTTAAATTCGAATTGAACAAGATTCAATTTGAATTTACCAAATTTGAATCTATTTGTTTGAATTTTTTATTCGAATCTGTACATATGAATATCCACAACATTCGTATGTGCACGTACACATTTTCCCCACATCCGTATACATCCATACGTGTCCGTATGCATCCAGTAGTTATCCCATATGCAACCCGTTTTCATCCCATAAGGATCTGTACAAATGCATACAGACACGGGAAAGATGCGGATCTTCAAGTATGCAACGTGTACGAATCCGTACACATATAAATGTCCGGATAATTTAAATGCACAAATCCAAAATTTGATTAAAATGTTTACATTCAAATTTTGGGACATTCTATTCGAGTTCAAATGTCAAAATTCGGCACATCTGATTGGATTTTGAATGCCTACGAATATTCATGCACATACCTACTCAGCAGCAATCTCACTATTCACATGTAGCAAGTTGCAGATAGCAAAATGGGCTCTGAGAAGCTCATTGACTTTCCTCTTCTGCAGGTATTCTGGAACTGTGATGAGTTTTATCTTAATTTTATTTGGAGCCATATAAATCAGCATATGCTAATCAGTGCCCACACATGCATGGATGTGCATGGGTGAGGAACATGTTATCTTTTAGGACAATGCTTTCCTGAACACTTGAGTCACTCAGAGGACCTTGCTGCTGGCCCTGATCCTTTCCACGTTTCCCACATTCCAACCTAGGAGCTCATACACGGAAAACTTGGAGAATTCCTAAACCCTGAGATCTCCAAGTTTTTCAACAATCACAAATACCTTGCCTTTTTCTTACTCAACCCCGTTGCTTTCCATTGGCCCTACAAGGGGGAGGGGGGACATTCAGGCATCCCTACTCAAACTGGAAGTGTGTAAACAGGAGGGAGCGGTTCAAGTATAGCCTATTATGTTTGTTAAAAAGAAGTGGGATGTTGTTAGCTCTACTTGGAAAGAAAGAGGGCTGGCATGCCCTTCAGTTTATGGTTTCAGCCAACTAGGAGCTGTTCCCATCTCCATTACGAGGTTTTATTGAAACTGCCAGAAATCTGTGGTGGTGTCCAGAGCAAGTTTCCTAGCTCAGCACAGTCAGGGAGGCTGATTCATTCCCCACATTTCTCACCCAATCTCTCACCATCCAAATTTTGAAGAAAAACAAGGACCAACAGCCTTTAAAGTGTATATATACCACCTGTGAGAGCTGCAACAGTGACTCACTAACCATGATTGGACTGCGCAGTTCTAGGAATAAAATCCACAGCCATTAAACTGGAGCCATTCTTGCCTGTGCAACTCAGAGTCCTCCCCACTGACGGACATTCAGCTTCCTGGTGGTAAGCTTGCCTGGGGATCCCATAAATATTTCCAGCTTCCAATTCAAGACGCAGTCAGTTGAACAAACACTAGATGGGGGTAAAACACAATAAATTATAGGGCTACTGTCCCGACCAAAAGGACTGTTTTTGATTTATTTAAAAGCAATAGATATGGTCACATTTCAATAGAACTTCCCAAGTGGTTTACAGAATGCCTCATATGAAAATTATAACTTCAGTCCTGTGCTGAATTGCATAAACAAGAGTATAGCACATTGAATGACAAGTTCTTATTACCTTTGTACTTTCTTCAGAGCACAAAATGGACTCCTTTGCTGTAAGACTAGGAATAGCAATTAAACTGTTGCAGAATCTGCGCTGACTTGTTCCTATTCTATTCTATTTATTCTATTTATTTACTTAAACAACAACAGTGTGTATTAAAACAGTAGCATCTGCAAGTGGGAAGGGAAAGTGTATCCCCATTTAACCAAAGGGCAGGGTAAAGTAGGGCTGTGCACAAATGTTCTAAACATTTGAAATTTAATCGAATTCAATTGAACGTGGAAATTCAAATTTGAATAGAATGTCTACACACTTGAATTTAAACATTTGAACGAATTTTGAATGTTCCGGAACATTCGTTTGAATGATTTGAAACATTTGAATCTGTATCTGTACGACTCTCATATGTATCTGTACACATTTGTGGTGATATTACAGGACGAAAATGGGATGCATACAGGATAAAATGGGATGCGTACAAAATGCGTACAGATACGTATAACACATATGAACAGTGTCGACATTCGTATCTTCAAATATGAATGTATCTTCAGATTTGAATCTAACATTCAAATGAATAGATTTGAATGTATTCGATTCAAATCAGATTTTATTGCATACATATTCCAAACATTCAAATCAAATGTCTGGATATTCGATTCGATTCAAATTTGAATGTAAAAAAAAAAAAAAAAATTCGTGCTCATCCCTAGGGTAAAGAGATGAGTCTTCACTCCCTTCCTAAGTGTGTAGAGTAAAGGAGATGCACCTCAAAGGGCAGACTATTCCATATCCTAGGGGCCATCACCAAGAAGGCCCTCTCTCAGGTGCCCACTGCTTTTGCTGCTGAGGGTGGTGGGACAATAAGGAGGGCCTCCCCTCCAGATCTTGTGTAATGTCAGTCTCTCAGCCATGAGAACTGAGATGTTTCAGGGTTTACAAGATTGATTTCATTGGCACGAAGGTCACTGGAAACGGATGGCATCTTCTGTTTTGGAAAATGTACTTAAATGAACACATTTACTTAGACTGAATGTAAGATGTCCAGTTCACATTTTTAACATCTGAACGCAATGTCATAACTATTTCATTTTCACAATAGTAAATAATAAAATATATAAATCAACCAAACTTATTTAAAATATAACCCTCCCTCCCTCTCATCCCTCCACCCTCTCTGGCAGGACAGGACCCAACGGAAGATAAACATCAAAGGCTACACACATATGGAGACTGCAGACACATGCTTTTCCTAGTACAGTTGACTTGGCTTTGACATAGAAAAGCAGAAAGATCTATTTCTCTCTCTGGCCACTTTCTGATCAAGATAGAGGAGATTTTGTTACATGAAAAATGTGCTTTATTTATTTTTATTTATTTAAGAATTTATATCTTGCCCTTCAGGCAAAGGTCCCAGGGTGGGTTACAAAACACGATTAAAAATATTTAAAATGTAGCCCTCCCTTTCTTCTTCCCACTCTAGCAGGACAATATTAGCAGAAAACTAAATATCAAAGTCCTGGGTGAAGAGATGTTGTAGCTGGGTGTCAAAAAGTCTATAATGTAGGCGCCTGGCAAACCCCCAGAGGGAGCATGTAGTCTAGAGTCTGGGGGCTACCACAGAAGAGGCCCTCTTGTGTATTCCCTTTCACTTGCACCTCTGAATAAAGAGCAACTACAGGAAGGCCCTCTCCTTGAGACCTTGGTGCCCTTACAGGTCTATATGGCAGAAGGCCATTTGCAAAGATCTCCTTGTCACAAAGCAACACTGAGGCAGCATTACAGTCACAACATAGTACGTTTTGTGCCCACTGTCCTTGGTTGCAGCATCATAGCAGCAGTCAAGTGGGGAGGAGACAATAAATCCCAGGTTATTTCCCCATTCAACTTTTAAAGAGCTTTGGATCAGATGAACCCAAAGTTTCCGAGGATTAAAGGTCCCGAAATGCAGATCATCTGTATTCGAATCAAAAGAACTCTCACTGTGGGATTTAGAAATAGTCCTCCTTATTTGTCAGTGGGGACACAATTGCTTTTTAGAGGTGTGGAAGCATCCTATTGCCTTTTGGCTCCCACCCAAAGCTCAAACAGGCAGCTTCCCTCCTGGGGGCTGCGAAATTGTGTCAGCTCTTCAGATCCAATGATAAGCTGCAATTTCGTCCCCTTTTCTCCCTCTCCCTCATTACGTGCTAAGGTTCAGGCTTGGCTAAAAGTGGGAGTGAAATGTATCAAGAGATCAGACAATACAGTGTAGCGAGTTATCAGACCATGGCCCTAGGAGAGTCTGATTTTGCTTAGACAAGGATCAGAAAGACTTTAAAATGCCTGCTGTTCACACTGTGCTGATGCTGTGCAAAGCTGGTGCCTATTTCATCCCTTTGATTGGCAAAGAGGGACTCTTTTGCCAAAGATCATGATCCTGCTCCCCCATCCTTTCTTCCACCCATGCCTTTTGCCTCCCTTTTTGGTCCCTCTGATTGGCAAAGAGGGACCCTTCTGCTGGTGATCGTGATCCTGCCTTCCCCTCCTTTTTCCCACTCATACCTTTGCTTTCCCATGGCAATCTGAATGAGGCTTTTATAGGTGGTGGGGCTTGAATCCTCACCAAGGGTATGACAGAAAAGAGAGGGTGGAGGGGGTTCCCCCCCCCTGCAAGTCCACATAATAAGCTGCCAGTGGGATTGCAAAATACAGAGCTCGCTGCTGATTTAAAAGACTCAGATTAAAACCCAGAGTTAATTGTGCGGTAGAAACAAGTCTCCAGGGTGTTTAATATCCACTGCCACTTAGGAGCAGTGCAACAGCTATCAATATGCAAAATAAAATTCAAATATTCCTAAAAATTCATCTACCCCTAAAATATATGTTGCAAATATATACACAAAAGTGTATATGCAAGTGAAACCGTTTTTCAAACTTTTGCTGGAAAAAATGCCTATTCTATAAATGATTTTTAAAATTAAATTTTAATAATATAATTGTAGCAGAAACAAACAAACAAAAATATAAAAACATTTAGAGAAAGTAAATGAAATAAAATAATACAGATAATACAGATAATAACATTTAAAGATTGTTACCTAAATTTGAAGTTTACCTCTATTATTAATCACAGAATATGGAATACTGGATTAATTAAATATATTATTTTCAGTTTAGTAAAAATTCTAGAGATGATTTTAGACTGTCACAAACTAACAATGCCTTTAAAAACAAAGAAACATTGCAAACTGATACTGAAATGGAGCAAACTGAATGTTAAATTGGCATTATGAAAAATATATGAGATATTAGTTCTGACAGATCCAACCCCTAGTTTCAAAATGCCCAGCTTCTTTCTTTCTTTCTTTCTTTCTTTCTTTCTTTCTTTCTTTCTTTCTTTCTTTCTTTCTTTCTTTCTGTCTGTCTGTCTGTCTGTCTGTCTGTCTGTCTGTCATGTATGTATGTATGCATGTATGCATGTATGCATGTATGCATGTAATGTATGTATGCATGTAATGTATGTATGTATGTATTTAAGCTGTTCCATAAATACAATTGTTTTAGTGTCCAGGTTTCATAGGCCCTTCCTTATGGATGTGTTTCAACTCTTAGCTCCTATAGTAACTATAGCATATGCTCTTGCTGACTAGTTCATTAGCCAAGAACCATGGATTTATTCCCCCAGCCCTAAATAATATATCAAGCTATCATCTTGTTAATAAGACAGTGTGGCCATTTTAGCAGTACTCATTCTTCTGCAAGTTCTAAATATTAATTTAAATAAGAAAACATAGAAAGGAGCTGGAGGATTTAAGGGTGTTTTTTTTTTTTGCACTCAAAGTCTGTGATGATCTGAACAGCACTGCCTGCATGATAATGCTGGTCTAGGCTAACCCTGCACCAGACCCAAAGTTCACGTGAGCTTTGAGCCAGCCTCTGAGGCCTCCAAAGGGCTAGAAGTGAGAGTTCCCAGCCTTGGAACCTCAGAGGACCCATTTTGGTGGCAAACCTTGGTGCACCAGTGAAAAGGATCCTCTGGTGGTCCAGAAAACAGTGCTGTGTCTTCTGCTTACATCCATATTCTGGATCAGGGCCTGCTGGTAGACATGTTTGACTGGATTAAATTGGACTCCTTGATCTGGATTATGTTCTGTCCTATATGGACAGTGAGCAAAGCCTTCCTTGGACTAGCCTGAAGAGATGAAGAAGGGAAGCCCATAGTCTACAACATAGACTGGTCCAAAGGTAAGTGAAGAAAATCCCCTAGTACAAAACCAAATTTGTTCAACATACTTATTAGTGGTATGATTTAGGAAAATGCTCACAAACTGAATGTTCTTTCCATCCACTGTGTTTCCATGCTGAAAGGGGAATCAATGATTGTGACTGACTCACTACCTCAAGCATTTCACAGTGGATGAACAGAACATAAATAACAGACTTATTTCCACTCCTTCCAACTAAGTCATCATAACGCTTGTCACATTTAATCTATGAAGAATGGAAAGCTCACCAGATGCTTGGCTGCAGAGTTCTTAATTTGAGGGTTTATGTCCAGAAACAGCCGTCAGTGCCAGGTCTCAATCTGGAACACATGAATAAGAATGTTTCTGTGTATTTTTCCTTTACCACAACAGCCCTCAAAAATACTGTATACGAGGGAAGACTTCCAGCACCCCTGCTTCTTAACTATTAGCATCACTTGGCTCTTACGGGCCCCCTTGTTGCTTGTACAGCACAGTACCATCTAGGAAAGTTATTCCTTAGATTACGAAATGGAAGAAATATTCAGTCACTAGTTTATATTAATTACATTTATTTATTTATTTATTATTCATGTATTTTAAATACACACTTCTGCTGGATAGTGGGAGAAGGACAGACACAGAGGACATGCAAAGGATTTATGAATCAGGTCAAGACTCATTGCACAGGTCCTGAAGAAGAGGAGGGGTTGGCTTTTATACCCTGCTTTTCTCACCCTTAGGGGGACTCAAAGCAGCTGACAAACCATCTGTTCTTGTCCCCACAAAAGATATACTGTAGGGATGTGCCCGAATATTCAAAAATTAGAAAATTTGATTCGAATCTGTCAAATGTTGAGATTCAAACTCAAATCGGATATTCAAAAATCCAGATTGGAACACTCGAACTCAAATAATTCAGATGTGTAGATCTGTATCTGTCGTATACAAATCTGCACAAAAATTATACGTATCTTGCACTTAAAATGTGGGATTAAAACAGGATGCATATGGGATAATACAGGATGCATACGGATTTTTATGGAATGCGTACTGATACATATAACAGAAACGAATGTTATCAACATTCGTGTCTTTAAATATGAATCTAACATTCAAATGTATGGATTTGAATGTTATGGATTCAAATCAGATTTTATGACATTCAGATCTTAAATATCCAAACTGAATCGGATTTGTGCACATCCCTAACACACTGTGAGGTACAGTAGTTGGGGCCGGGAGAGCTCAGAAAGAGAGCTGTGACTATGCCAAGGTCACCCAGCTGGCCATGTGGAGGAGTTTGGAATTGAAACCGGAAGATCACCAGATAAGACACTAAGGCCGCATCCCCATTACAAGCTTATTTCAGTTTCAAACAATTTTCAATCCTCGCAGATCCCACGTCAGGTTGGCTTAACACACTTTCCTTGTGTTAAATCACCCCAAAGCATTGTAAATGTTAACCCTCATTTCAACAGGTCTCACTCCGGTTCATGTGCTTGAAAAGTGTTACATTTTTTACTGTGGGGACCCTATCGTTTTAAGGGATGAGAATCCATGTTTAGGGTTTCCCTCTCCCAATAGCTTGCTTCCAAAGACAGTGATTTCAGTGCAAAAATCCAACCTTCACAGCAGCCGCTACACTGTAGCAATCCAGGCACTTCACATTGATAACAATGTTGCAATTTTGTGCAGTTCTCGCTCTTTGGAGTTCTGACCTTTAAAGGGAAAAGGAAAGCAGGGCAGGTTTTGGGAGATGTGTGATTGTTTAAAGCCCCTTTGCTTGAGTGGCTGCTGCTGCTGTGTGCCCTGGGCAATGGGGAGAATCGCTGGCAGCCCACTGCCAGTTTTCCTCCATCCAGGCAAGCAGCAGCCGCCCAGCCAGGCTCGATGAAGGGGTCCGTTATGGGTGGTACATTCATGCCAGGAGGAAGAGGGCAGGGCAGCCCCAAAAAGCAGCTTTTAGAAAGTAGCCACTTGAGTCCCCCCTTGAGTCAGGTACACCATGTAGGATCCTCAGAATCTGGATCGAACGCGATTAAGCTGAAAGTAATGGGAACAAGCAAATTCGTGTTTGCATCCGGTTCTATTATTTCGGTTTAGGGAAACTGGATTAAGCTTGTAATGGGGATGCAGCCTAACACTCTAACCACAAGACCAACTAGCTCAGATTCCTCCCTGAATATTGTAACTTGCCCTGAGACCTGTGAGGATAGAAAACCAACCAACCAACCAATACACCCAAGGGGCCGGTCCATCACCCTAGGAGTCTCTGGGGACGGGGGGGGGCGATCTCTGAAGTCCCAGCTTCGGAGTCATTTCGGAGTCATTTCAAAATCATTTCAAAATGACTCCGAAGTCCCTCCGAAGAGATCACCAAGGACTTCGGAGAGGCTCTGGGGTTGTCAGCGTGGTCGGCAGAGACTTTGAAGCCACTCTGGAGTCCCTTCGGAGTGCCTCTGAAGTCTGCGCTGATCTCTTTGGAGAGAATGGCAGCAAGACTCTGAAGTCTCTGCCGATCGCTTCTACAGAAAATCCAGATGAAAGGGCAGAAAGTACCCATTTGATCTGGATTTCCCCCACGGCAGTGGAAACAATCAGGTCCCAAATGGGTGCCGTGGTGGAAATGGGATCATCCAGCTCATAACCAAATGGGTCCTTAATGGGTGCAAAAATGGGTATTTTTTGACAGTGGAAAAACACCCATGAAATGAATGCACAAGAGCATTCACTTTGCGTTCAAATGTCAGTCTTCAAATGCAGCCAATATTCTATTTGAATGCAAATGTTCAAATTTGTACAAATTCATATGAAGTGTGGACCTGACGAATAATTTGTGCACATCCCTACTGTGGAAGTCCACTGAAACAGTCAACAATTTCACCAAAAAAAGAGGTTTGGGCTCACAGTGACGTTCCAGTCCACCACACCCACTTGTCCTGTTGTGGACCTTTGAAGTATTGGTGCACAAGACATTGTACACTGTCAGCTGCAGTGATCAAAAGGAGTTTGCTGGTTTTTCTTTCTGGCAAACTGATGCTGTTCCCTGACTTTGCTCAGAATGCCTTTAAACACTATTTCTTTACTGACCTATTTATACCTCAGTTTTCTGATTCTAGCCAGATGGGTTGGAGTGAGAAAGAAGCCTCAGGGCTGGATGTGGAAATCTCATCTTCAGTTCAGAAGAAAAGTCAGGGAAAGAGAAAGGTTTGCATAGAATTTTGTTGCTCTTTCCTGGCATAAAATACACAGATATGGCCCTAGAGATGTATGAGAGAGAAAGACTATGAAACCAAATGGGGAAAAACCTAGGTTATATGCTGCCCCCTCCTTAAAGATCCCTCTGTGAGAAAGCACACAAAGGTTGTGTTCACATGTGGTAAAGAAAACATGGGCCAAGAGCTACCTAGATAGAGCAGCATGTGGGTCCCCCATCTCTAATCCTCCATTTTAAATCTAGAATGTTCCATGAAGAGGGACAGATTTGCTTGTAAACCTCCATATCTTTAAGACTCATAGGGGTGGTTTGTTTTTTAAAATAACTGTATGTGATTGCAATCATAGACATAACTTCCAAACCATTGTTTACTGGTACATAAGACAAAGCACTTGTTTAAGCCCAGAAATGGGGAGGTCTTCAGCAAGGTGATGTTCAGAAATAAAGATGGATTTCAGCATAGTGAGATGTCAGCAAAGTCTTAAGTGGGATCTCTCCCTCTTAAACTCCTGCACTCATTGAGTGTTGACTTGAGTTCTGGGGATTAGAAGAAGTTCTTGCTCCTTCCTTCTGCTGAAGCTGGACTGTGAAGCTCCCTGGCTTCTGAAGACCTTTCCAGAACTGCATTCATACAGCTCCCTTTCTAGCTGAAGGAGAACTTGCCTCTCCTTCCCTGCTGACCAGTATACAGAGAGAAATCCCAGGAAGTCTTCTTTCCCTCTCACCCAGTGCCTTTGATTCCAGGCCACCTGGCCTGAACCTCCTGAGCCTCTGTGTTCTTAGCCACCTAGCAAGAGCTTTTCCCTTCCAGGGACTAGGGATCATGGATTGTTTCACTTTCTCATCATAGGGCAGGTCAAGCATCCCGAGAGTGAAACCCCACCCATTTAATGATGCACCCACAATGGCAACAGACATTGGACAGAAGGCTATAGGCGGGGGACAACCCAAAAGGTGCGATCTCCCCCCAATACTGCAGTACTGTTCCCAAAACAAAAAAGATAAAGCGGGCTAGCAGTAAAAATGGGAGCAACAGCTGTTTTTCAAAGGGTTCTTTAAATGTGTTTTGGGGCAATTTACTCCTCACAAAGTCTGGGAATCAAGATTTGATTGGGGACAAATGTGGTGGCCCAGTCCCCCAGCCCAAAGCGAATTTTTTTCCTGCCCCTTCCTCCTGTTAAGAGGCCTGAATATATTTAGATTTGGTAGCGAAAAGAACAGCGCCAGACATGCTTTCCCAGCCGTGCGTGAGAGAGCACGGTACCCACCTTCTCCTTTCTCTATTGAAGCAAGTAGTAAGTGTTTCTAACGGCCTCCCTCCGGTTCATTTTATCTGTCTCCTGCTTTCCCTGCTTCTTAAAGCTATAGTAGCCCTTCTAAAGTAGTGTTCTCTTTAGCTTTCTAATAAATCACTGTAGGCAATACCAAAGGAAAAGTAAAACAAATAAGTTGCGAAGTATATCAGTGTTCACAGAAAGACCACACACATACCCTCCTAGTTCCCTAATGCCCTAGGCTATCCTAGTCTCCCATTCCTGGCTTTGGATCGATGCAGGTAAGTTTCCCTCAAGGTGTAGATCAGTATCACCTGAAACCTCCCACCCCCAAATCTTCCCAGCAAAGGACAACAATTCCTTCCCTTTGGCAGGTTGTTTAATTGCCCCTCACCTGGCATGAGCCATCGCCCTGATTGGCTGCTCCTGGAGTACTCTCCTCACTCCTTTATGTTAATTAGAATAACTAAGCCCTGCTGCTTACCTGTCCTTGCTACAAAATTACAAAAGCAATTATTACAATAAATATATTCAAATATATTACAGTTAGCATAAATAAGCATGTGAAATAGGCATGGGCACCACAACAAAGGATTTCCAAAAGGTTTCCAAAATGTTTTAAACTGTGAGTGGGAATGGGGCTTTTGACTGACATTTTTACATGGTTCCATTCTCTTGCCTGTAGCTTTGCCTGCTGCTGATCTATTCAAAGTGGTAATGTGTGCTTTCTGAAGATTACCATCTGCTATCGGCCATCAGTATCAAAGCCAAGGATTCCCCATTGTAATCATGAATGGTGGAATGCATTGAACAAAGGAAATGGTCTCATGGGACGTTCAGTGAAGCCATTGAGGAGAGAGGCAAGTCTCTTTTAGCACTGGCACAGAAGCAGCAGGGACAAATATGCTGTTTTGCTTTTCAAGTGGCATAGACAGTGTGCTTACAGCAGGTCAGTGGTGGGAAGTTCATGTCACAACCATCAATCCAGACACTGAGCGTGCTCCTTGTGGGGTACTACAGAGATCCTACTTCAGATTCTTTTGTTTTGTTAAGTAATATTTAGAGCTTTTAGAGAATGTGGTTGTCTGTCATTTTAGGAAGAAAGGAAGAAAGAAAAAGACCTAAGTATTGGACATTCCCTTTTAAAAAGTTTTTGGTTTGAAGTATTTAGGGCAGGATGAGATAGACATCACAAAGTACATGGGTAAGCAGAATGCCATTCCCTAACTGCTTTCAGCTTCCATAAAATCTAAAATTGGAATTGTGGCCCATGATTATAAGCACCCTGCTGAATAATTAGACTAATATGCAAACCAGTACAACATTCTGTTATACTGCTAGCTGGATGAATGCCTCCAGAGGCCTCCAGGCAACTGCTGCTCCAGTTTGGAACTATTTCTCATACTCATGTTTCTAAATTTTTTTAATAGAAAACTGACCAACTATTACCACACAACCTTTTCCTTTTGGTGTTATGTTGTGCTAGTACTATTAACATCCTCTCCTGTTTTTATTAAATGAATAAATGTCTGGATACCATGCCTTGCTTTGGGTTTTCTTAGTGTGGGCAGCATGGCTCTGGGAACAAGGTTGAGGCTGAGCCTGGTGATTTGGCACAGGAATGGGACGGAGTGAGATGGAGTGCAACAGTCACCACCCACATGGCTACAGCCCCAACCAAACCTCCAGTCTGAGTTGGGGAACTTTTCTTTCCTTGGTTCAAGGCTGCAGACCGGGGGAGAATTCATCAGTGTGCCTAGAAATGGAAGAGAGATGTCTCCAAAGCTCAGCTTTTCTCCCACCCTGCACAGAGGAGGCTCTATTCTGTGGCATCTCCAAACTGGAGAGGAGGAGGGTGCCTTTTTTCACAGCACTTCCCCCATCTGAGCCATTTCAACCCTCAGATTCTTTTGTTCCCATAGTTGCCTGTTCCAGATAGACAGCAAGGTCACAGTCAGACATGACATTCAAACAAATTCCAGACCATTTTCTCTTCTGAGAGTTCAGGCATAAAATTGCTTTTCCATTTTTTTCTTGATTCCCGGTCCTCAAAAGGGACCATCATGAATCCAGATTATGCCAATTCTGAGCCTGTGTCTGATCCTTAGTCCATTTCATTTAACTGTGAATGAACAGTTAGACTATTTGGGGCATAAAGTACTTTTTTGAGTGAGCAGAGGGAAAGTTCCCGACTTCATCTCATCCAATGACAGATTTCATTGTCAGTGTTGTAGTTACGAGGGCGAGAATATCAGATTTGGGGTGGGAACAGAACCATTGCCTTATTTCATTACTTCATTTACTTGTCTGTCTCTGAGTGTCCTCCATTTCCTGTGGATGCCTAGAGCTTCCCAGTGGCCTCAGTAACCCATGGAATTCTTAAAGGGCATCTACAGTGGCCTGGCTACTACAGTCCACTCTCTAAATGTATGCCTCCTCCTCAATACCCTGCCCCTGCAAGGTGAAAGTAATATCTCCACCATTTTCCTTTTTCAATGCACAATGGAGAAAATGTGTATTTTCATTAATGGGACTTTTTTTTGCATAACTGTTGGTGTGCTTCAGTTGCTCTGGAGCAACAAACACAGTACAGCATGGCATTCTGCCACTTGGAACAGGCAGGGGATGGGTACATGTGGGTTTTGACTTTCTCTTCCTCACTTTTTCTATGCCTCGGATTGCCTGTCTTGTTGCAGGGCCATATGTTGTGGTACATTACAGCCTGTGAAGCACCAATACTTGGGGAGAGGGTCCTACAGTCTGCTGAGATTAGGATGACACTGCCCACCCCATTTTCCTCAACATGCACAGCTGCTGTACCTGTTTAGAGATGCACTCTCCTTACCCTTCTTTCATTACCAACTTTGCCAGCCTCATTCCCTCTACAACTTCATTTTGGGACGCATGAAAACATGCAAGTCTCAAGGGGAAGTGGAAGCCCATTTCATACTGTGGCTAACTTCATGAGCACTAATATTTCCCTCTCCTCACATGCAATCACTGCCTTGTTTTGACATTGTGCTGCACTGAAATTGCGAACTTGTGTAAAACTGTATTTAGAAAGGGAAATAAATGGTGATTTGAAGCAGTACTGTGTGCCAGATGTATAACTGATGTTGTGCTTGGGTGGATACAGGTGAGAGGGAGGCACCTATGGTGAATGACCAGAAGTACTGCCAAGGACAGGATGAATGAGGAATGGGAACAATGAAGTCCAAACTGAGTCCATGTTACAATACAAATTGGAGATCAGCAAGAACACCCAATCATTGTTCCCCTAGTACAGATTATCCTGTTGTTGTCTGACTACAACTAATAGTGCAAAGTAATCCTTCAAGTTTTTATTCAAAGGTAAGTAGAATGTCATCAGCATGTGATTAAAAGTTTGTGTTTAGAATCTTTAAGCAGTAATAATAAGACCAATTTGAGAGAGAGCTGTAGATGCTCTTTATTACCTCCTCAATTTGAAACCAAACGATTTCAATTTTTTTATTTGCAATGTTTCCAATTATACTTCTGATTCTAAAGTTCTATTTTTTAACTCCAGCAATTCTGCTTTGTCCAGGTAATTGCATTTTTTTTTGTCCTTCTTGTTCTTCTCAGGTCCTGTATCTTTCAGGTTTTTTATGTTATCTTCTCCCTGTAATTTTTAAATCAATTTTCTTAATAAAAAACAAATAAAAAAATAAAAACATTGGTCTTGTGGTTAGAATGTTGGGCTCTTATCTGGTAGTCCCCCAGTTTGATTAAGTACTGCTACACAAAGCCAGCTAGGTGACCTTGGACTAGCCACAGCCCCACCTACCTCACAGGGTGTCTGCTGTGGGGAGAACAGAAGGTTTATTAGCTGCTTTGAGTCCCCTTAAGTCTTCTTTAAGTTATTGTTGCACTTGTACATTCATGACCCCAGCCTCCATGAACATATGGCCCTAATTTCATTATCACGTATGGAAAGCTACTAATATCAAATATTCCACTATTCCCTTCCATTTCCCTCTTAAATCTCTACTCTTAGCTCTTCCATCATTAATCTATTATTACTCGATATTTGAAATTTCTTCACTTCGGCTGCTTCCGCACAGGGGCAAAGTAAACCGGATCCCTTGCACCTGGATTTATTAAAACTGGCTCCCATGGGAACCGGTTTTAATAGTTCCGGGTGCCCGGTAGATCCAGTTTAACGGGGTAGATCCGCATCTAAAAGATGTGGATCTACCCCGCGCCCATGCCTCCGCACACGCGGCGAAGATCCGAATTGGAGGCGCGTGCTGTGCGGACCGCATCCAAAACGGATGCGAATTCACAGTGCAAAAGCACTTGAAATGTGGTGTGCAAGAAACACCCATTAAGCACACATTAAGTCCGGATAGCTGCAGACGCACCCACCGGAAGTGTGCTTTTTTGCCCCCGCTAATGCAGATGCTCCGGCAGCAAACCGGTTTTGCCGCTGAAATCCACATTAAAAACGGGCTCGCTGTGCGGACACCCCTCCCCGGAAGTGTCCTAATTAGCGACCCATGTGCGGAGGTGCAGATTGGAATGTGTGCTTAATGGGTGTTAAAGGGCCTGTGTGGAAGCACCCTTCTAGTAAATAATACCCTCCAATCTTGTCTCTGTAAATATCCTCCTATATAGCTGTATCCTTTCTGTTCAGGCTCAAGATAAACCATCAATCTTGAAGTAGATTCAATAAAACTTTAGCTTCGAGGATGATTGGAAAAAAACTATTCAGTGTTGAGGAAGATGGAATTTACAATCCCATCGTGAAGAACATTGAAAATTATCAATATGTTTTTCTTTTAATTAGTTAAGCTCTAATAACCAATTCCTGCCTTGAAAGAGTAATCAATTATCTAGTTCAGGGCCTACAATGGAGAAACAGATATCTGTTGGGCATTGCTCAAAGACAGTCCTTTGTAGAGTATGGTACAATTATAGAAATAAGAATAGAATTATTAAAGCATGAATAGCTGTTATAATTCATAATCACGATGCAGTTATAATTCATAATTATTTTAATTCAAAATCAAGATATAATTAATAACTCATGATGTATTACAAAGGTCAAGAACCTAGAATTTTGAATCCACACATGAGGTAAGTAAGAAGAATTTCTCAGAAAGTCCATCCCGTTTTAGCACCCTTTCCAAAAAATCCTGGCTGTAACTAACTACAAACAATTCAATAATGCAATAACAACGTTGCTTATTCCTTTGAACCTTAGCCATAAAATTTAGGTTTACACATATGCTGTTCATTATATGTATTTTTTAAAAAATATTTAGTAAATTTTACTATAATTAATGTCATTGTCATTATCAAAACCTTGAATTTATCCCGGTAAAGTAATTCACTGGCAGTTAATTATGGGTGTGAATAAACACTGAACTACTGAAGTCATATTATTCCTGCAGCAGAATTGCTGGTCCAAAGGAAAAAGCTGAGCAGAGGTGTTCTGTGTACCCTCCAAGCCTGTTCCTTCTGAGGGGTCACTCACCCATCTAGATAGGTTGTCTAACCAGCTTTCAAACCTGTTTCCCATCTATCCATAACACTTTTGTCTTGACAGTGTTTAATACCAATTTATTGACTCCCAACCAGCTCAGTGCTGCTTGGCTATACTGCTCTATAACTAGTACCACTTCTGCTTTCGGCTGTATCTCTAGAATTCTATGGAGGAGAACTTTCCGTATTCCCAAAGTAGTGTGTGCCCATGGCCTTTCTGTACTGGGCCCTATTCCAGATTAAATCCCAAATAGGGACCTTTCATCCACATGCTGGGCTTTCCATAGTTTGCGCTAATATGTGGATGGCATGCCCCTATTCTGGGATATAATCTTGAATAAGGCCCAGTGCAGAAAGGGCCTAAGTCCTCAACACACTGCTGTGCTGAGGCATGGGTCAGACCACTGTTTACTTGGCTTGTAGTGGCTATGAAGCTTCTCTGTGAGCCAGATTGGTCTTGTGATTAGAGTATCAGACTCTTATCTGATAGTCTCCCAGTTCAAGTCCACACTCCTCCATGAAGCCAGCTGGGTGACCTTGGGCTAGTCACAGTTCTCTTTCTGAGCTGTTGCAGCCCCACCTACCTTACAGGGTGACTGTTGTGGGGAGAAGAACAGGAAGCTTTGTCAGTCACTTTGAGTCCCCTTAAATTTTGGGAAAAGTGGGGTAGAAAAGCCAACTCTTCTTTTTCTGAAGGGGTTGCCTACACCTGCACAGCTAATTGTTACAGAGGGTGAATACTGGCCTCTGAGCTTAGGCTTTGGCACCCCTCAAGCTGACCTAGCCAGCAACCATGGAAACAGCCTGTTGGGATGGCTTGGCTGTGTCTGAGTTGCCTTCTCCTCCATCTGGCTTCCACCTGCCTCAGTGGAGATGAGGCCTCAGCTTAAAGAGTCATACATCATAGAAAAGATTTTGGATGAGTCATCAAAAGGACCATGCCATCACTTAGTTTTATCCACTGAAACAGACCCCTCCTAGGTACAATCTTTGACTGTAAAGTCATCAGTTCAATCCTGCGCCTTTGGGAGTAGTCCAGACTCAACAAGTTTCTACAAAACACACCAGCATGCTGTAAATTTGGGGTTCTGTCCCTTTTCCAGCATGCTTGACTTCTTGGTGCTTGAACAAATGAGATAAGGGTCTGAACTATTAATTGCACACACGTGCTATGTTCGTGACTTTACTAATTCTGCCCAGTGCCTCTTAAAGTTATGCCAGACTAATGATTTACCAGCTTTATTGTTGAAACATGGTTTTAGGAGAAGGGAACAAGTTTTTTTTAAAAAAATGACCAGGCTTTCACACGTGCTGAGGTGAAAGATCGTTAAACACAAAATTGGATTGCATTATTCTTAACTGACTAAACATTTGACTGGCTCAAAATTTTTTCCAAAGCTCAGATATTAGAAAATATAGAAGAATATGTTTACATCTGCACAAAATATGCAGAAATATGCAGTGCGTTCAGTGTGGTTATGTAAGGAGGAAAAGGAAGCAAATCTACATGTCATTAATATAACAGCTTGAGGGAAAATGGCTGTAGACCAGAAGGAGAAAAACAATTTTCACTAATAGGAAACGGGTGGCGAACCTGTGGAGTAAAAAACTACAATAATAGCAGGTTGCTATAAATTAACTTTTACCTTGTTTCAACAGAACTTAGAGAGAGAAAGTTATATAGCACGATTAGTGTCCTGGAAAATGCTTCTCAGTTAGTGTGCAGGCATTGCTTGCTCTTCCCTTTTTCCATTGAAAGAGAATAAACATGTAAGTAGGTAGAGAAGGACCAGGAGAAGAGGTTGTCCTTTAGGTAAGCAGAAGATGAAGCAGAGTAACTGTCATTTGCACTAGATTATCAGGGGCAAGATGACCACAGGAAGAAATAACGCCCATCAAAAGAATTAGAGGGGTCTTTCCTGAGTCTTTCTTCTAACTATACTGAATTTTCATTTTAAGTTTCTGAACAGACAATTGGAAAATCTATGTGTAATGTTCATCCTTTTTTACTTGCCTGTATGAGAATAAATTATGGGCTACTATTGGAAATATATGACTAGACAGATACAGGCATGAGAAATTGTGTCTGTACTTTTTATTGAATATCAAATTTAAAGTTTATTTTATGAGCATTTAGTATTGTCGGAAATGTAAGATTGTGGGCTCCAAGATATTATACTGTGGTCACCGAAGAGGACTCAGTGGGTCAGAACACATCTGGCCTTTCAGAAGAATCTGGGATAGAATCCCACATCTGGATTTAGCATTGGTCCTCAGTACTTCTTATGGATATCTAAAATTATAGTAATCTTATTATATTTTCTCATTGAAACTAAATATTAAATATTTTGCCTATTCTGTACAGTACTGTTATAATTACTTTATATCCACATATATTTTGTCTTTTGATACTTGGTTTGTTTAACGAGATTCTTTTTGTTGTGGTTCTCTGCATTGGAAGCTTTTGTTGTGTTTAGTTATTTCTCCACTGCTAGAAACATACAGACGACCAGCATACAAGAGAAAGCATCTCATAGGCTAATGAAACTTGTGTGTTATAGTATAGAATAGCTGTGCATTGTTATAGTCTAAGATAACTTCTGTCTTCATCATCTTCGTTTGAAGATGAATGTGAACTATGAAAGAAGTGCTTACAGCTGAAGAATCGATGCCTCCGTTGATGGGAAACTGTAGTCAAATTGTGACCATCTCAGCTTTAACATGTCTCTCTCAGGTAAGAAACTCTTTTAAAAGCTAGACAGAAACATAAAGCAAAAAAGAAAATGCTTTTGATGATGATAAGCAGGTCTTAGGTTTTCGGGTTTGTTGGACACAAATGTAGAAGAGAAACTGGAAAGAAATTTTAACTAGTATGGGTGAAATGCAGCACATAATATTAAGCTGTTTGGGGAAAAGAACAAATGTGAAAGGAGCTGGATGAAGATGGTGAAATGAAGGACAGTATTATATACTGGTTTCTTTTCTTTTTGAAGATTTCTCAGGTGACACTGCAAGAGAATTGTGCAAATACTGACCAGTGAGTATGTTATCTGAACTAACTGCTTTCGAAAAGTACTAAAATAATATAGGTATGCAAGAAATGCCTTGGATTCTGCATAGATAAGGATTTAGAAACAGGACTGAAGACAATAAATTGAACAAAGAATGTAAGGGTCATCTTCCATTCCAGAAGTGAATCTGGGAATGACACAACTCTACTTGCTCTGGATTGTCAATGTGGCTGCAGTTGCAATTGTCCAATTCTTTGTTGCTGCTGTTGCAGTGGTTGAAGTCTCTGTGTCTTCCTCTAGAAATAACCAATCAAGCACATCAGGTTCTAACCTATCCCAAAACCACCTGATTTGCCCTGATGTTCTGGAAGTCAACAACCCGTCCAGCAGCTTCCCTTTCTAGTTTCCCTAACTTGTACCACACTTTAGCTGCTTTGATCTAGAATATGTGCTCAGCCTTCTCCATGAAGCCAGACACCAACTGAGTTAGAAAATACAGCAACATTTTAAGGTTTCCATCAAAAGTAACTTTCACCTTTCATGCCTGGTATGGCCAGGAATACTTATATGCTGCACCTCTTGATTAGTCTCACTAGCTCATTTCCACTTGGAACCAACTGTCCCCCATCTGGGATGTTGCCATTGGCTCCTGCTTGTTCCTTGCCTTGAGTTTCTCTGGTGCCCCCATGAAGGCTCATCTTCACATTCCACTGCCAGTGAGGGTGTCGTGTTAGCCATTTGCCTCATTCCCTCTTTCAAGGACACAGTCTCAGCTTTGCAGCACAGGGTGATGCACTGCACTAAGTTGGTCACTTGAAACTACCCAACAGGTTACCCAATAGCTCTCTGGGTCTCAGGACTTATCCACAGGCAGATTTGTGTCTTCAACATTGGGTGTTTAGAAAGCCCCTCTGCTGTTTGCTGATTTTGTCATCTTTCCTCAGCCCCTTTGGGGTTCCTACTCTACCTTCATCATGTACAGTTCCACCTTGTATAGCTCAGCCACACCCATGCACATGGTTAGTCCAGGAATCAGTTAAAGACTCTGGTCAACTTTTGTTGCACTGCCTAGACTTGACAGCAATAGACCACTGCTCCCATTGGTGGAGTCATTTTTTTAGTGGTGCCATTGTTTTAGTGATTTTTAAAATCTCTTTTATTGTGATGTTCTTGTAACCTGAGACCAGTTTGCACTTGGCCCTGTAATTCTCCATTGAGTAACATCTGATAAGGTGGATCTGCACTTGCAGGAGGTGTTTACAACTCAGAAATGCCTCCTGCCTTACCAGTGGTGCACAAAATCATGCATCACATGCAACCCAACCTTAACCTTTCTTGTCCCATTCCTTATGTGTCCTTATAAGGACACTAATCGTGCTTATGTTGTGTCCAGCACCATGACCATTTGCACCATTTCCAGTGTAAGAGGTCATCTGAGGTGCCACACAAGCACATTGTCACATTAGGTGACCCCAAACGTGACTGCACGTGTGCGGAGCATCATTGTTGCCATGGTGAAGGTGATGGCCTGGGCACCGTCACACTGGCTCCGAATGCAAGATGGCAGCACCCTGCCAAGTGAGAAAGCAGCCAAGTGAGTAAGTGAGTAAGTGAGTAAGTGAGTAAGTGAGTAAGTGAGTAAGTAAGTGAGTAAGTGAGTAAGTAAGTAAGTAAGTAAAATTTGCAAGCAAAAGCTAATTATTCAGCCCAAGATGCAGATCAGTACAACTCACTCTTGACTAGAGTGCCAGTCTGGTCAGAATACCTGCATTTATCATCTTTACGCAATAGCAGCGTAAGAAGTTTTCTGTAGTTTTCCAGTCCCCAACTTGTCCTCCTGAAAGTAACAGTTTTTCTTGTGGTTATCCAATTTCCCTGCTTCCTGTCCTAAATATAACTATTTACAGAAGAGGTGCCAGCTGGTGACAATAATATTTACAAGGTTTATAATACAATAAAAAAGTCTCTTTACAAATGAGTAGAAAATATATGAGAAGTGGCTCGGCTTTGCAATAATCTTTTATTGCTTATTTACAGAAGCCAGATACTCTCTCAGTAAAATGCCTTGTATGTGCAATAATTTGCAATCAGACAATAATAAGAGAATGAGACCAGAAGTAAATATGCAGTTAAAGAAAGCTTCAAATAAAATATTCTCTTTTAAAGTTTCTGTAGTTTTATTCCTTCCTATTATAAAATTTTGAAAGAGATTTCAGTATAGTGCAATGTAAAGGCAATAAAAAAAGAACTGCTGGATCAGGCCAGTAAAAAAGCCCTACTGCTGGATCAGGCCGCAGCCTATGTAGCCCAACATTGTGTCTTACACAGTGGCCCACCAATTGCTTCTGAGCAAAAAACTGTATAAGAATATTCAAAAGAGTTGATTGGGAAAATGGAACCATTTACAGTGGAAAACTTTGAATAAAGAAGAATGTTTTCAATATCTGCCTAGAAGATATGACAATAAGTGCCCCCATGGATATCAAACGGAATAGGCACCATCACAGAGAAGGCTCATTTTGGCCAAGCACAAAGGAGTACTTATTAATGTGTTGAACCTATAGCAGTACTACCACAGACAATATTAGTAATACTACAGGTATGTAACAGCAGAGGTGCTCTGTTATGAAACCTGGGATGATTTGCACTTTCCTTCCCGTCCGCTGGATGGGAAAGGAGTATAATCACCTTGCAAGTGCTAGGTAACTAAAGCCCACACCTCTCATGATCGGTCGCTCACCTGTGACTGATCCGGGGGCCGGTCCTATTCAGGGCACTGCCATTTTGTTTGTGGTGCCCTCCACAACTGCACATGCATCAATGGCATCACCATGACGATGCTGACACTCTGTGCACACGCAGTCATGTCTATGGCTGTCTGAGGTGCCAGTGCACTTGTGTGGCACATCAAACAACCCCAGAGCACTGGAAAAGGTGTAGATGCTCACTTCTGGATGTTCCAGGTAAGTCCCTGGGTAAAGTTAGTAAAGGTGTGGAGCACAATTTTGTGCTTCACACCTAGTGCATGATTAGGCAGGGGTCACCTGGGCCCTTTCTGCACTTAGCCTTATTCTGAAATATATCTCGGGATAGCGGTCTGCTGGCCACAAGCTACTTCAAGACTTTGGCAGGCCTCACTTGGGACCTTCCATAGTCTGCACTAGCATGAAGATAGCAGGTCCCTATTCTGAGATATATTCCAGAATATGGCCAAATGCAGAAAGGGCCCAAGATTCACCCACTTTCAAGGTCTCCTACTTGTCAGGATTTATCTGTAGGTCTCTTACTTGTCAGGACTCATCACAGCATCCAAATACTGGTTGAGGCTCTTCAAAACTTCTCCTGATCCAGAAGTTATAAAGAAATGGCTGGCACAATGATGCTATCTCATTCCAAAATTTTTGATGGCCACTCTCAGTGTCTTTGTATAGATATTAAACAGTGCTGCCTGAATGGACTGAAGAAGGTTTAAAGGGAAAGTGTGACCAGGGCTCTAGTCCCATGCCTGGTTTAGTGCAGGATGACAAAGCCAATTTCAGATTATACTACAGAAGTGTGCACAATGGCCTTCTATTTCTATTTCTATTAATATTATCTCAAACATCTTTCCCCCCAAAGCTGCTCAAATACAAGCTGGGTCCATCTCTGGTATATCTGGTAAGTTTGTGAAACTTACTAAAATCATAACCTGAATGAGTAACTGGGTGATGGTGTTTGTGATGATGAATTATGTGAAGAGTTTCATTTGACACCTGGACCATTACAGGAATATGATGGTTCAAAGATCTGTTTTGGAACATATATTTTGGTAGTCAAGACTCATCCTAAAGACAGGAAAAAACACCATGGTGCCTCTGTCCATGAGTTGAATGTCACTCATATTTCACAGCCTTGTACTCATCAAGGGCAAAAATCCGTCTTGGGACAGGGGCACTTTAGTGTTTAGGTATGGGTTAATATGACTGAATACTTCTCTTTTCAGTCATAAAATTCTCAAAATCAACCATGCACGGAGACAAAATTGTTTGCTACTTTTCACTTTGTAGCACTGTTTCCCTCTTGAGTTCAGCAAATACCAAGCAAATATACTAGAGATCTGTATGAGAAATGGGGGAGGAATATGTGAGTGACACACATACAGAAAGGAACAGAGGGTCTCTCAGAAACTACTTAAATCAGTTCAGACAATTGGAAAACAGCCAGCATCCATACCTTTGATTTTTCTGTTCTTTATTGGATAGCTCTGCTGGGTAGTGGACATGATCCTACCCAATCCTGCTATTGGAACAGATCCTTCCCATGATGCAACTTTTTAACTTCCTTTCTAAAAAGGAGCTAAACACCCAAACAAGTCGTAGTTGCCCCCCTTATGGAACTGATTTAAAACACTCTAGTGAACTAAAAGGTAGGGGTGGATTTAGAATGATGTCATTGTGCATTTCTTGATATGTGGCGGTTTGTTATGTTCCTGAAGCATGTGGAAAACAGATAAATGACATTTAGATTCTTCTTCGCTTCCAGGCTTGTGGTCATAATTGGAAGCCTCCTGCTGCTCTGTGGTCTTGTGTCTATTTGCCTGAAGTGCTGCTGCCTCTACTGCTGTCCAGCGGATGAAGCTGCCCCGAGCCAGCCATATGAAGTCACAGTCATCGCGTTTGATCATGACAGTACTCTTCAGAGCACCATTGCTTGTGAGAGAGTATATTTCCTTAGCTTCAACAATTATTCCTGGAAGTGTGGGAGGAAGGGATGTGCACAAATACTTATGTTATTCATTATTCGTACGAATTTGTACGAATAACGACATTTGTGGACAAATAGAACAGGGCCTACATTTGTAGGCCCTTTCGTTCAATAACAGAATGGAACTGGGATTTGTCAAAGCTTCATTCAAAGCTTCAGCCAAGATCAGATCCCCCTGTGGCCTCACATCCCCCCCCAGTCTCCCCACCCCCACTTACCTTTGGTCGCACTACCACTGCACAATTGCTCTGTAGGCCAAAGTGGACCTTCCGGTTCTGTGTACGCAGTTCCCACCTCCATCACACAACCCCTGGATGGAGAGGTGCAGGTGCAGAACCCGAAGGTCTGTTTCAGCACCCAAACAGCATCAAAATGGGCCTGAAGATACCACCATGGCCTCTGTAAAGGTAAGGGAGTTTGTAGTAGTTGGACAGGGGGCTGCAGCCACATCATCTGGAGTCATTTTGATGCTCTTTGGGTGCTGAAACAGCACTTCCGGGGATGCACGAGCAGCTCTCCATCCAGGGTTCTTGATCCCAGGACAGAGAGATATGCACACAGAACCAGAAGTGCTATTTCAGGCAGGTTCTGAGTGGTGTGTGGTGGCAACGGCAGCCGGTGATGGGGGTTGGGGGTTGGGAAGGGAGGAATAAGGGGGTTAATTTGTTTCACGCTTGAATATTCAGTCGAATATACATGCACAAAGCTGAACACACACACACACACACACATATTCATTGGGAGGCGGGGGGGGGGGGATTTGGCCAAAGCTGAATATTCCCACATTCTATTCACATCGAATTGAATGTGGGGAATTGGTTTCATGGACATCTCTAGTGATGGGTCATATAGGAAGTGCCTCATCTGAAAGCTGACAATATGGTTTAAGAGGCCTACTGTATTTTAGGGAAAGCTGGGCCCTTCCCTAAAATACAGTGATAGTACTACAAGAACAACCTTTGTCTATGATCTTAATGTCTAAGGAGGTCTGTGAATCAGTAATGGCACAGTGTACCTTTTCAGGCTGGCACTTTTTTTTCATTCTAGGATGACGTGAAACCACTATGTTATGTAGTAGAGTCCTCCTTCACATAACATGGCGGCCCCACATTTAGCACTGCAACACTGTGCAAATCATACTAGGGGATGTTGTGAGACCATGACTGTAAGCCAGTTTGTTTTGGTGGTTAACGAGTCAGACTCTTATCTGGGAATACCGGGCCTGATTCCACCCTTCCCTACGAAACCAACTGGGTGACCTTGGGCTAGTCACATCTCTCTTCTGTGCTCCCACAGCCCCACCTACCACACAGAGTGCTCTGTCATGGGGAGAAGAATAGAAAGCTTTGTCAGCCGCTTTAAGTCCCCTTAAATGGGTGAGAAAAGCAGGGTAGAAAAGCCACCTCTTCTTCAGAACAGCTGGTTGTCATCTGCAACAATGACTTACATAACTTACAATTAATTTGCACTTTGCCTCTCATTACTTGTGGATGGCTAGAGCACTTGTCGATGGCTAGAACTTTCTAAACTTCCCTGCAGTGCAAATGGCTGCCCTGATGTCAGCCATTGCAGAACCCCAGCGACAGCACCAGAACAATGGTGCTGTTGCTAGGACAACAAGGCAATGCGCTGCACCACCGTACATGTGCCACGTAGAAGAGGTGTGAATGGGAGTTTACTGGACTGTCACAGCCCTGTGGCTAGTATAGGTGTGGATCAATCAACTGGGAAACGTCCCGCGTCCATAGTAAGGCTCTGTGCTGTATAAGGGAAGCTGCATTTTATTTCTAGTATAAGCAAAACATAACTATTTGCACTGGCTGACAATATGTTCATCTTAGCACAAAACACCATGGGAAAATACGAAGTGCATGTCATTTAAACTTTCTGTTCCTTTGCTGTACACAACTCTCAAAGCACATAACATTAATGATGCTAACACTAACAATGCTTGCGTCAAACCTTACAGAAACTTAGAAGATGTTTGAAGAGTAAAAAACACAATTTAAATGCTGAAGCCTGCTGTTTTAGCTAGCTGTACTGAGATTTCTCAAAAAAAATATATGAAAACTGGTTTGGGATTTTTTTTTTAACTGCATAGTGAATCAATTAACTTTCTTCAGCAAGGAGGACTCAGTGCTGTTGGTTGTTAAATCAACTAAACACTTCTTTTTCTTTCTAGCTGTCCACTCCATGTTTGGCTCAGCTGCCAGGAGAATTCTAGCAGTGACTCATTCTCACAGTGTTGTACCAGCAACACCGCATCCTGCTGGAACAGAGAAACCCCCTGTTTATGAAGAGGCTGTACACATGAGTAGATTCACAGTGGCTAAGAGGGAAGAAAGAGCCCCACATTTTGAACCCCTGCCAGAGGAGAAACAGGCTGCTGATTTTCCAAAAGAAGATCCACAACCAAACCAACCATGAATAAAATAGTAACTCGTGGAAAACTGGAAGGTGAGGGTGTCCATGCTTGTGGGTATAGGGTGGGAAATAAATAAATAAATAAATAAATAAATAAATAAATAAATAAATAAATAAATAAATAAATAAATAAATATTCCAAGGTTATTGCAGTGGACAGATTCAGCCACGTAAGCCAGTGGCACAGGGAGAAGCAGTATGTCAGCAGTATTGCGGAGGTTAGTGGAACAGTGGCACAGTGGACAGGTAGTTCAATCTTCTAGGGTTGCATCAAACTTTTTTTTTCAGTTTTATTCAAATTGAACCACTCTTAATTTGAGTTTGTGTCAATCACACTCTGACCCTTTGTGAGTCTTTGGGTGTTCAGTTTGAATGTTTGTTGAGCTGTTTGACAAAGGAAACCATTCAGGAGAGTGTATGTGGGGAGCAGTAGGGTCAAAGTTCTGCAGAGTTTGAGATGGACATAGAACTATGGAGAAACTTTGGGAACTGCTGTGCCAAGTCTTGGACCAATCAGAGACCATGAATCCACGGCTGAGTGCTGGGTCCTGTCTCAGCCAGGCCCTGATGGTCCATGGCCTCTGATGGATTGTCAGCAATTTGGGAGGTATCAAAATCCTCTACATCCCACAAGGCCCGAAGGAGCCTTGCTGCCAAGGAGGCTGAACCATCACCCTGCACTCTGCTCCACAGATTGGCACTGAAATGCAAACAGCACAGGGATGGACAGCAGTACGTGACATCCATTCCTGAACGGTCTCCCTGAACACATTGTACAGGGAGGTTATCATGCTCCTGCTGAACATGGAGCATGATGGTATTTAATATTCAGGGTCAAACAGATAGAAAATTTAGTGGAAGCCAACATTCCCCAGCATGCCCAATGACTGACTGTCACACACACACACACACTTTTTCAAATGGCAGCTCAATGGAAAAGCTATTTAAGGATCAATACTTTTTATCCTGCATGGTGTTCAGGATTAAGTGACGGAAGATGCTATTTTGAGATGATCCGGTAATCCATTTTGTCAATAGCTTAAATATTTTTTAAAAACAAACTGAAACAATAGTTATTCTTGTCCCCCACCCCCACCCCTATGATGACATGCACCAAATCCTGCCTGTCTTTACGCTGTTTTCCTCAAATACAAAGTCCAGTGCTGTTCATCCTTTTTGTATACAGTGGTTTCTCTTTGAATGTTTATCTGACAGAAGCCAAGAGAAGATCCTTGTAATTTACATTTCTTCCATTTGCTGAGTACAGCAATAATTGTCCAAACATGCAGTTATTTGTGGTTTCTGATTTATACTATCCCAGTTTCTCATCTTACACCATTGGTTGGGGATGCTCTTCAAAGCTGTTCACCTCCACCATCTGTGGGTGTTTTTCCACTGGCAATAAGTACCCATTTTAGCACCCAATAAGGACCCATTTGGCTGAGACTACGGACCCCATTAGGGACACATCTGTTTCCACCACAGCTAGGGAAATCTGGATCATATGGGTCCTTCAGGACCTATAATCCAGATTTTGTGTAGATCCCATTAAAGGAGTCTACAATGGGATCTTCAGCCATAAAATCTGGATTATAGGGAGCCTGTTTCCACTCCAATTGGGCAATGGGGTCTAGAGGAGGCTCGGGGGAGGGGGCACCCATGGGGGGTGCCCCAAAATCAAAACTCCAAATTTCTTCCAAAGTCATTCCAAAAGAAGTTGCCTTTGGAGATTAGTAAAGGCTCGGAAGGGTTTTTTCTGAAGAGCCTGTGCTAATCTCCAAAGGCAACTTCAGAATGACTTCAGAATGACTTCGGAGGGACTTCGGAGCCTTTGCTAATCTCCAAAATGGATGTGTCTTAACTGCGGAAGTACAAATTCTGGAATGTCTCCAATCCCCAAAACTGTGGAGAAGTTTTTAGTTTTCAAGTTTCACCTGGAGCTTCTGGGGATACCCTCGTGAGGTCCCAGGGGTACGATTCACACTTTCTTCCAGTGAAAATACTGTCTGAAGGCAGGGTGGTGTGGAGCAGAGTGGCTGCACCTATGCAAATGTGTGCTGCATCAAAATCACCATGGTAATGGATGGGCATGTGGTGAAAATTGCCATGGCCCTTGCTATAGCAATATGGACAATCCAGTATAGCCCATCCACACCACAAGCACTGATAGTACAGTTTGGAGATACACCAACTATTGTGGTGCAAATGTGGCCCTCTATCCCTGAATTTAACTGTGGCACAACTCATTTGTTTGTCTGTTGAATTTTTATCCCACCCTATACCGCAAGTTCTTAGGGTGTGTTAGAACATTACAAACCAGATATAAAATGAGCCTATTAAAACCATTACATTGCCTGAATGTGGGGAGGAAAAGCTGTTTCCTTATTTAGCCAGAGACTATACTGTTAAATGTGAACAGGGGCCAATTCGCACTTTGGCCCATAGTCAGCAATTACGCAACATCTGGGTAGGTGCATCTGCCCTTGAAGGAGGTGTTTACAGCATAGAAACTCCCCCTGCCTGCCCACAAGTTGCCTAATTGCTGACTAGAGGAGAAGGAGCACAAAATCATGCTCTACAACCTTACCAACTCTTACCTGGAAGCATCCAGCCAGTGACTATTTGCACCTCTGCCAGCTGGGAAGGTCATTGTAGCTGAAGTGCAAGCATTCAGGCAGCTTCAATGGCCCTTTGATGCTACCGTGATTGTGCAGAATGTCAGCATTGCCCCAGCGATGGTGATGATGCATGCGCAGTTATGTAGAGTGCCATACACAAGATGATGGTGCCCAGAAGAGGACCCACCAGCGTTCAAGCAAAGATAAGTGTTCGATTATGGGGGGGGGGAGGGCAGGCTAGCATTGACTAGTAATCGCAAGTGTGAGTGCTAGTCAGTGTTTGTTTATTTATTTATTTATTTATTATTTACATTTATATCCCGCCCC
>MTQE01002560.1:5911125-5922363 GCA_014337955.1 Aspidoscelis marmoratus | reverse complement strand
ATTTATATCCCGCCCCATACCCGAAGGTCTCTGGGCGGGTTACAACTTTCTCATCCATGGGACAGGAAAGGAAGTGTGAAAATGCCCCAGGTCCTAAGATACTAGAAGATAAAAGAAAGCAAATTGTTTAGTGAATTCTCTCTTTGGGCAACCTTGTTTGACACCATCATAACCGGAAGTCTCTATATTGCAAATGGCTTCTTTGGATTCCTAAGAGGAAAATATTTCCATGACAGTGAGTAAAAAGGGCAAAAGACCTAATTAACTGCAGTGTAACACTTAACACAGTGGCAATTCTTCTACATGACAGAATGGTTCAGATATTGCCTTTCCAATGCTATTACCCTTTTTCTGGGAATTGTGCGTGTGTGTATGGCAGCCCCATCTCAATGGATCCTGACAACCACACGTAAGAAAGACTCAGTTGTCATTGACCTTTTCAATAGATTCCATTCCATTCATGTGGATTTCTGTTTTCTTAATTCATGAATTATGAAGATTTTCCCTAGTTTAGCAACCTCAGACAGATGGATTGTACATATGTACATGACTAATTTTTCCTATCTAATTTTCCTGCTATAAATGAATGCCGCAGAACTCTTTTCAAAACACGGCGCATGGGCAGATTGACAGATTTTGCGTGCACATGTAGCCATTAAATATAAATTTGTGAAAATGAATAGCAAAACCCATTTCAGCAAAAGAACAAATGGCAATGATCTTACTTAAATTTCTGTCTGAATACAAATTTCATTTGAACATGGATTCTGGTTGTATGAATGGCTGGAAATCTATCTAAAAGCTGACAGCATTTAGATTTCTCACTCATACCTTAATGTAAGAACAGTTGTGAAAAGGCAAAGATCAATGGGCACAGTGTAGATTTGGTTTCCAAGTCTCCCCAAACAAGTGAGCTATGGGTAATCTCAGTCCAGCTTACTGGTACCATTAACTGCAGAAAGCATTCTTTGCTGATTAACAACTAGCACTTTACAGAGCAATCTCTTAACAGCCAGACTTCCTGTATACTTCTTATTAAAGTTACATTATGTTTTAACCAGGACTCCCATTTCCATAGCAACAGCCTAACTGCTCCCCCATGAGCAAGCAGGGTTGTCATCTTTAGCCTGTTCCATGACCTTGAAAACTAACATCTCCAGAAGCTGTGATTGCAGAATTCATGCACTGGGAGGGCATATCTAAGGTTCTGTTTCTTGTTCAGCCCATAGGAAAAGTGTAGGGTGCAGTCTGAACATGGCAGAAACAATGCAGCATCAGACATCACTACAGTCTTTCTTGCTTTTTGCTGGAGGAACAAACTGCAACGTGAGCAAAAGGGCTGAGACCCTTCAGCTTTTACTTTCAATTTACTCTGAACACAGTGGTACTCCAGGGTAGGGGGTGTGCATGGATATTCGAAAATATTCAAAATTCAATCAAATTTGCTGAATTTTGACATTCAAATTCAAATCGAATCCCAAAAATTTGTGTACACCCCTACTCCAGGGAAGTCTTCTATTGCTACCACTGATCTGTGCAGTGGAAAAGGCAGGGCTAGAAATGTATACAAACTCAAAGTTGGAGGTATGGTTTGAATTGCATGAAACCTCATTGAGTTTGGTTTGATCTAGAGCTGCTAGGTCAAACATGCTCTGTCTGGTTCTAGATTAAACTCAAACAGGTTTGATTTGTTGTTGTTGTTACAATGGAAAATTTCACAATTGTATGATTGAGCAATTATGTAAATAACTGAGCAATTATTTGTTGTACCAAAGGCCCAGAACAGTTTTAGAACAGTTTGATTTGAGCTATTTGGATTGCTCATGTTCATTCAAATATTCCCAGTTTGGTTTTGAACAGGAAGATTGTTTTACTTGGAATCAAACAGGGTCAAACCAAACAGTTTGATTCAAACTGGTCTAAAACAAACCAAATTTGCAAATCTCCATGCAGGACTCCAGTTTGTTCCCTGATCCATCATGGATCAAAATGTGGTTGAAAAAGATCAGAGGAGAGATGGGTTCTCTTCTATATAACAACACATACACCCTGAGCACCAAGGAAATTTACATCTGAAGATCATTTAGTCTTTGAATTCAGAACTTTGAAGTGTTTAGGATTCTTAAATCATTTTTACCTTTAGTCTCAGTGGTAAAGAACATTCCAAAAGTGGGGGAAGAACAAATGTTTGACACTAAAGGCAGCAAATTTTGGCAGCATAATAAAGTCTTGGTATGGCTTCAATTGCCTTTTTCTAAACAAGGAGGAAAATATCATCTGCGCAGGAGACCCATTCCATTATTTTACAATTAACTATTTTCAGGCAAGAGAGATTCTACAGGAATCTTCTCCACACAATGCACAGTAGGCCTCTTGAAGAACAAGATTTCATTCCCATTAAAACCCAAGTAAAAATAAATAAATCCTGGAGTTTGAAAAATTGTATATTACTTTAAATATATTTAGTGGAAGTTCATTAACAGAACAATAATTGAAAAATAACCCCAGAAAATAGGTGAATCTTAGACTTGACAGCAACAACAAAACCATACAGTGCTAACAGCACTCTCATGAGAATAGAATAACTACAAAAAGGTCTCAAACAGTCCATGAATATTCATACTATTTGTTATTTGTATGAATTTGCATGAATTTGGACATTTGTATCTGAATCAACTGCCTGGACACAAACTATGAGTGTTAGAATAACTTTTACTGAATCACAGGGACCAATCTATATTAATAGAAAGGTACATTTTGTGCATTTGCTGTCCAGCACACTAGAAGTTGTGAGTTGAATGTGTAATGTGTAATCTGCCACCTACTATAGTCTGCACTAGCATGAAGACAGCAGACCCCTATTCTGGAATATATTCCAGAATAAGGACAAGTGCTGAAAGGCCAGAACTTACAGCTTTGTTCCTGCTCAGAAAAAAGTCCTTCCCAGACATAAGGGGAAAAATTTACGTGCACAGTAAAAAAAGGAAAGATCTGGTCTGGAGGCCTGCTCATCTTCCAATGCAGCAGGAAAAAGATGCTAGGAGGGGAGAGGCATGCTTGTCTTGACTGGACTTATTAAAACACGCTGTGCAGTAGGTAAAGGGCCTCCTTGAGCTGTGGTACAACGTTTGATCATAGCAAGTGTTCTTCACCACTTCCACTCTTGTAAAATGCTTTTGAATTAGGTTTCCTTGTTTCCTCCTGCAGTTTTAAATCTATTAGACCTACCATTGTCTTGCACCTTACATGCTGTCCTCATCTCCAAAGCCATGCAAACACACACTTTCTCTCTCTCTACAAACATGTACACTGAGCCATCTATACTTTTGCTCACTGTAAGCATTCCAAGAGTTCAGGCATAAGCAGCCTGGGGATAATGATTTTGAACAGTGTGTTGAGAACGTGGCTAATTGTTGCACAGCTGCAGGCAACCTCATTGCTTTTTCACAAATAGAACAGGAGCTGATACTGGAGAACAGTTCTAGTTCTGACACTGAGCACACCCGGCCTTTAGGGAATATGGTGCAATCACAAAGCAAGTGGAGGAGCAGTGACGAGCCTCCTTTTCACTGGAAACACCTGCACTGTCCACATTCTCTGCAGACAGCCAAGGGCAGTGATGAATGCAATCTGATGTTGGGAAAAAATACCCAGTCTGTGCGCCAATCTATCTGCAGTACATGCACTCTTTGCCACTCCATGCCCATTACCACAAGTACATTTTTGTTGGAGATGAGAAACATTTCCATATTTTCCCAGTGGTCTTTCTAATGCCAGCCTCACAGAGCTGAGGCCTACTCACTCTATGGCCACTAGTGCACAATTAGTGAACTTCTGGTTAAAAGCATCTGCACGTGGAGTAGGCTGTTACAGCCTCCAAGTGTACTTGCCCTCACGAGAAGTTCACTTAATTGTTAATTAGGTGTGGAACACGAAACTGTACTCCACACGTTAACTAATGTCTACCAAAACTTACCTTAAGCAGCCAGACAGTGACCATTTGCTCTACTTCTAGCGCTCCGTGTGCTGCCACCTCGGACAACCATAGATGTGCCTGTGCAAGCGGAGAGCATCAGCCTCATCAAGGGGCTGGTGCTGATACACATGCAGTTGCGGAGGGTGCCGCAGCCAAAATGTCAGCACTCAGAAGAGGACCAGCCCCGGGATTGGTCCCAGATGAGTGACTGATCACATGGGGCTTGGGCTGTCGTTACCTAGGCCCTTCCGCACTGGCCCTCTGAAAACTGGATTAAGTAAATCCGTTTTTATGAAATGTGTGTCTAGCAAGATCCATCTCAAATAAATACAGATCTAATAAGGCCCCATGCTTCTGCACTTGCTTGGGGAGGACAGATTGCGAGGAACACATTATGCCTTCGCAGTGCGGACTCAGTAGCACATATTTCCAGACGGCCGCCCCAGGAGCCGCATGATTGGAGCATTCAGCCATCAGTCACTCCTCCTTTCCTGCCGTGCACAGACCAATCAGCGGCGTGTCTGAGATCCAGTGCCTGCCTGGCACTGAAGCCAGCTTTTTGTGCATGGAATTGCTACATTCAGACTTGCTGTCCCTCTGCCGCTGTAGCTGGGCACCTGCCCAATGCGAAGCCCATGTCAGAGGGACTTCGTGGCTGGACTGTACTTCTCCCGCCTCTCTCAACATGGCAGCTTCCTGCCACCGCCTCACTCAACATGGTGACTTCCTGTCCCACCCACATGTGTTCTCTCTCCCATCGATGTGTGGAAGCATCCTTCGTTGATGCAGATTAAGAGCACAAGGATTGATTAAGTACCCATTAAGACTACCTCCAATCAGGTCTTCTGGGAAACTAGTTTAAGGGCCTCTTAGCACACATTAGAGACGGATCGGGCGCAAGCCAATGCAGAAGCGGACTCCCCGATGTGTCTCTAATGGGTGCTGCAGTGCAGATGGGAATTTCGCAAGTGCTTTAAATGAGTTCTTAATGTGTGCTTAATGGGTATTAAGTGGCCAGTGCGGAAAGGCCCCTAGTGCTCACAAGTGTGAGTGCTAGTTAATGTTGGGTCATCACGCTCCTTTCTCATCCAGCGGATGGGAAGGGAAGTGTGAAAACTCCCCTGGATCTTTTCCGTTTAAGGTCCAAAACCAAGGGATTCTCATCAATGAAGGGACTGGACGCTCCCTAGACAAACATTATTTCTAGAATGAAGTAAAAGCCCCCTATGATAGGATGGCTACATTCTGCTGATAGAGGAGAGGGGCTTAAAAAGAGGACTCTACAGCAGTGTCAGTCGCGTAGCCCAGACTGGTTGGACTGACAGGTTTAAATCCAAATATTTAGGCTGCACTTTGACTGCACAAGCAGTCACTAGGGATGTGCATGAATAAGTCTCTTGGCATTCATAATGAATCGAATGTTAGACAATTCGTATTCGTTCGAATAGGTCCCCTTCAAATGTGGTAGGATTCTAGTTGATAGGAATGTATTGTACAATTTGTATGAATATCTGATGCCTATCCGATACGAACAAATACATAACCGATACCTATCCCATAACATATCTGTGCTCTGAAAGCATCAAATCCAACCTGAATCCACTTTTAATCTGCTCTCGATCCATGTCAAACGCAATCTGGATCCAATGCGGATGTGGCTGGTGCAGCAGCTTTCCTACCTCCCCAGTCTAACAAATGTCCAAACTATTCGTACGAAAGTCCAAACTATTTGTACAATGAATGTTAATGTATGAATGTTGTAACATTTGATTTGTGTATGAATGTACAAATTCGTACGAATAATGAATGTTACGGAAATTTGTGTACATCGCTAGCAGTCACAAGGTAGCCAGTTTTTCCATACTACATCCACAAATCTCCCTCATGGCCAACAGTCTAAGCCAAGTCCACCATAATGAATCGAATTTGTATGAATATCTGATGCCTATCCGATACGAACTAATACATAACCGATACCTATCCCATAACATATCTGTGCTCTGAAAGCATCAAATACAACCTGAATCCACTTTTAATCTGCCCATTTTATTTGTTCCCTGTGGAGCAGATGCACAAGTGTCATTATTAAAGACAGCCTTGATATTCTCTCCTGGCTAGTAGAGTGACAGTCTTCCAGATACTTGGTGCAATGCAATCTGGGTAGGCAAAATTTGTAGTTTAATGGACCACATGCAAACTCATCTAGAATCTGCAACAACTGGAATTCAGAGTCCCGATGCGTGAGAGTATCAGAGGGAGAGGAACACAGGCAGAACTGAGCAATATATTCTCCTACCAAAAGTTTTTCTATTAAAGCCATTTAAGCTGATGCTTGACTATCATGGGTTTAACTGGATCCTCAAAGATTTCCCACAGTAATATGCCAATGGATCATGGGTTTAGAGCATAGGATCATGGGGATGGCCCAGGAACAGCATGTTGATAACAGGAAAACTACCTTGCTGAGAAACTCCTTGGCATATAAATCAGTCATCTGGCTTTGTATCAAGAACAGCTGGAAATAGCTGAATTTTCCTTTAGATCAGATTTTTTTATTGGCATTTTCTGATGTCTGATGCAAACTGCAGGATTATACATAAACTTAATATGTTTCCTACTCAAGTCCAGGAAACATGGAATCAATTATGCAGGGATCAGTAGATGGCAGACAGGTTTAAAGGCAGGTTATCATTGCTGGAATTTTAATGTATTAAATGTATTAAAATATTACAGACTGTTTTTATGGTGGTGATTTGTACTGAGCTACTGAGCTGGTCCATGGTAGGGATGTTCATGAATATTCATAACATTCAATATTTGTATGAATTTGCATGAATTCAGACATTCATACATGAATCAAATTTTATGATATTAATATACTAATATTCGTATGAATATGAATGTTTCCATGCATTCGCATGAATAGTTCAGACATTCGTTAGATTGGGGAAGTGCCAGTCACATCCAGATTGTATTTGACATGAATCGACAGTGGATTCAAAGTGGATACAGGTCGGATTTGATGTTTTTAGAGCGTGGATATGTTACAGATGTGCATCAGATATGTATTTGTGCATATTGGATACGTATCGGATACATATTCATTCGTATAAGATATGTATTGGATATGTATTCGTTCGTATCTGATACATATTCATTCGTATTGGATACGTATTGAATACGTAGTCATTCATTTCCATTACGTATCAAATAGTTGTACAAATAGATTCATATCAAATAGAATGTTACCACATTCAATGTGAACTATTTGTACAAATACAGTGGTACCTCGACATACAAGTGCCCTGACATACAAGTGTTTTGAGATACAAGCTGCCGAGCGAGTGATATTTTGCTTTGAGATGAGAGCAAGATTTGAGATACGAGTATGTAAATACAGTACAGTACATAACAAAAACAACTGAGGTGGTGTTTTGGGAGCTGGAATGGATTAATGGGAAAATTGCTTTGAGATATGAGCGATTTGACATAAGAGCAAGGTTACGGAACGAATTAAACTCGTATGTCAAGGTACCACTGTATGGATTTTCAAACATTCAATTTGTTACAAACTGAATGTAAAATATGCATTTGTGCACACCCCTACCCATGGCCATAAAAAAGGAACAGAACAGAACTGAACAGACTAGCCTGTAACTGTGCATTATCAGTTTACTGTACTAAAATTTCCAAGAAATGAATCAGTTACTGTAATTACTGTATATTCTGTTTCCAGCTTGCATAGCCCAAGGGACTGGAAATGCAGCCTGAACTAGCTGAAGAGGATGCGTAGTTTTTTTGGCCAGTCTATGGAAAGCTTGTGCTGATTTAGTGAAGAACATGGGGGCCTACTGCAAGGCTTGCCAAAAATGGAAGCAGATTTATATGTATCAAAGAGGAGAAAGTGAGGCGGCTGCTGCCAGGCATGCCAAAAATGCTGTCAGCTTGCTGGAATGGTGGCTGGACCCCCAGACAACCCTGATGGCATGATGAGGGTATCAGAACCTTTTAGCTGCTTGATTCAAAGTAAAAACAGTGCTAGATTTCCACACTATTGTTACTTTGCCAGTGTGGCTTTGCTTACCAGTGGTGTCTGGCCAGTCTCAGCAACATTCCTTTGCTGCGATCTTCGAGGAACTCTCCAAGAAATGTGATGCTGCAGGACCTCACCAGACACCTTAATAACTGCAACCTTGCTAGGGGAGTCTTATGGGGGCCTGGTGGGCCATGACATATCCGTCATTTCTCCTCACTGTCTGGAGGCAACCTGACATCTCAGCCTCATACATCAACTTCCTAATCCCCATTTTTTATTTCATACAGAGCACTTGCAGTGAACTGAAGTTTACACTAGATGTCAGCCATGTTCCTGGTATCTTTCTTGTTTTGTAGCATTGTTAAGTATTATTGTCAAATTTGTCTACAGCGAGGATGGCCAAATTCTTTATTATTTGTGGGAATGATGGGGGAGTAATTAAGATGCTTCTGAGCCAGAGACTTCCAACAATGACATCAATATTCAGCCTTAGCAGCCATGGTTGACAAAGCTCAGCTCCTCTGGGCCGTTTCTTATTATTAATTTCATTCCCTTTCTTTTTTCTTGCATGTGGTGTTTCCATATAGAAATGGGATAAGATCCAGGACTTCCCCTGGTGAGAAGGATATTCAATAATTGGCTAAAAATGTTACTTATTTGGGGTCATTTAATTCTGCTTCCCTGGACACAAGAAAAGGGCATCTTGGCCTTGAATGCCAAAACCGTTGGCTTGGAACGGGCCACACAAGTTATCTTTTCCATCTGAAAATTAGGTTGGTGCCTTAACTTTTGAATCTTCTCAGCACCAGCCAGTGAACTGGAACTTTCCTTATTCCTAGCAGCTGTACTGCAACAATTCAAAGTTGTGTGACAATGGGGTTTTCCCCACTGTCACTAGAAGTATCCATTAAGTACCCATTAATGGGTACTTAATGGGTACTTCCAGTGACAGTGGGGGGAAAAAACAATGTTTCAGTTCATTTGATATAAGAAAAACTGAGTTCCTCATAACATCTCCATACTTTTCAGTTGTATACTTATCTGGATGTGAGTATCTACTCTTTCTTTGACCATCTTCTTTTTCCCATCAATCCATTGTGGATTCTGCTTAACCTTCTCCAGAGTTAAAAAGCTTTGGCTGTGGCTAAACAAAACACGAAACAGGTTATTGTCAAACAGCTTTTCATCCATATTCAACAAGATGGAAAAGGCTTTACAAAAGGAGCTTAGAAAGGGAACAAGAACAGTTACTTTAGACAGGTTCTTTATATGTCATGGTGTCATTGATGATGTCAAAAGTCAGGTACAGATGGCAACACTCATGTCCAAGGATGTACCTCAGAGGTGCTTATGGTCTGCAGAAGCATCCATGATTTCATGAATGCAAATTCAACCAAAAATTAAATTAATTAATTAATTAAAACTATGAATATGTTCCACACAGAAGCAAATATTACTTAATTCAGCAGGGGTGTGCGTGATTTTTTTTTCATGTTTGCTTCGCATCGAAGTGAAAGTGAATTTGCATTTGTGCAAATAGAGCCACTTCTGAATATGGTAGCAGAAGCAGAAACAGAGCAGCAGAGTTGGCTTTTCTCACCCATTTAAGAAGACTCAAAGTGGCTGACAGAGCTTTCTATTCTTCTCCCCACAACAGAACACCCTGTGGGGTAGGTGGAGCTGTGGCCATGTTCCCATTATAAGCTTAATTCAGTTTCCCTACACCAAAATAACAGAACCGGATGCAAACGCGAATTTGCCCGATCCCATTACTTTCAGCCAGAATCGCATTCGATCCGGATTCTTTTTTTAAATTCTCCATTTTTTATTAATTTTCTATAAGCATTTATATCACAATTCAATACATAATAATAAATTCAAATACAGTGCTTGTTGTTTTCCATGTGACTTCCTCCGTTCTTTGGATTCTTCTTCTAATAATCTTTTCGCCATTTACTCCGTCTATATATCTGTTATTCTTTCTTTTGAAGGTCACTACCTTCCATCATACTTCCCAGTCCCTGAAGATCTTCAATAAAAGGTCTCCAAACCTCTATAAACTTAATCGCTATTTTGTCTCTTAGGCTGCATCTTCACGGCATGCGTTATTTCGATTTAAATAATTCGAAATAACTGACCCGGAACAAAGCTGTCTACATGACTTGCAAATTGATTCGGTTCCGAGGGCATTCCAATTGTAGCCTTAACACGGAATCAATCCTGGTAATCCCCACAATAGCCCTGTGCTCCCGCCCATTGCCAGTCATGGTGCCCTGTGATTGGTCCTCCCTCCCAGGATCCCACCCTCCCTTCCCTTTGCGTCATCCATGCTCCACCGGGGATCCCCTGCCTAATCTGTTCCCTTCTCTCCCCTCCCTTTCCCTTCCCAACAGCAGCAGCAGCAGCAGCAGCAGCAGCAGCAGCAGCAGCAGCAGCAGCAGCAGCAGCAGCAGCAGCAGCAGCAGCAGCATCCATCCATCCATCCATCCATCCATCCATCCATCCATCCATCCATCCATCCATCCATCCATCCATCCATCCATCCATCCATCATGGCGCGGCATGGGCGGCTTCACCCTGGGACTCCTTGTTGCCCGGTGGCAGAGCCACCGCCGCTTTGCCCCGCTCTTCCGCTGCCGCCGCTGGCTGAAAGAGGAGGAGAGCATGAGCCAGCCTTTCCCTTTTTAAAGTTCAGAATTTGCGCAATACTGCAACATTGTTATTAAGCTACATTGCCACAGTGTAGCTTTTGAGGCAGTGGCTGTTTCGAAGCTGTATTCTTTCAATGAAATCACTCTTTGGAAGCAAGCTATTGGGGGAGGGAATCCTAAACATGACGTGCCTACAATACGGACAGCCCATTGGTTACAGTGCGATTAGGGGAGGGGCAGCCTGAACATGGAATCTCATCCCGGAAAATGATATTGTCCACACAGTAAAAAATGAAACACGCATCAAGGGCACGTTCCGGAGTGAGACCTGTTGAAATCAGGATTTATTTCAAATCGGTATAACGTGGTTTAACACGGAAGAAGCGTGTTAAGCCGAACTGCCGTCTGAACTGTGAGGACTCAAATCATTTTGAATTCAAGATAACGATGCCGTGAAGATGGGGCTTCAATGATCTCACCAATTACTTCCTGTTTTTCCTCTTCTCCAGCAACCTTATAAGTTTGACAAAACCAATTTTAAATATATTTTTCATCCTACCTGACTCTTAAAACAA
>MTQE01002560.1:5850541-5902718 GCA_014337955.1 Aspidoscelis marmoratus | reverse complement strand
CTGGCAGCAAATTCCATAAACCAATGGCCCTCTGGGTGAAGAAATACTTCCCTTTGTCAGATCCAACCTTCCTACCCATCAGCTTCATAATGTTGTGTGATAAAGAAATTTTCTCTATCCACCTTTTCTGTACCGTGCATAATTTTATATACTTCAATCAGGTCCCCTCTTAAACGCCGTCTCTCCAGACTGAAGAGGCCTAGACGTTGCAGCCTGGTTTCGTAAGGGAGGTGTTCCAGCCCCTTAATCATTCTGGTTGCCCTTTTCTGTACCTTTTCCAGTTCCACAATATCCTTTTTGAGGTGTGGTGACCAGAATTGTACACAGTATTCCGGATGTGGCCTCACCATAGATTTATAAAGAGGCAAAATGACACTTGCTGACTTGTTTTCTATTCCCTTCCTAATTATTCCCAGCATTGAATTAGCTTTTTTCGCTGCTGCCGCACACTAGGTTGACACCTTCACTGAGCTGTCCACCAGAACGCCAAGATCTCTTTCCTGGTGTGTTGCAGAAAGTTCAGGCCCCATCAGTTTATAGACATAATTTGGATTTTTGGTCCTGATGTGCATTACTTTGCACTTGTTAAGATTAAAGCACATTTGTCACTTGGTTGCCCACTCACCCAATGCTAAGAGATCACTCTGGAGCTATTGGCAATCTCTTTTGGTCTTTACTACCCTAAATAATTTAGTATCATCAGCAAACTTTGCTATTTTACTATGTACCCCTTCTTCTAGATCATTGATGAAAAAATTAAAAAGCATTGGTCCCAACACTTGGACCCCGCTTTTTACCTCTTTCCACCCTGAGAATTGGCCGTTTATTACTATTCTCTGCTTCCTACCCTTAGCCAGTCACAAATCCAGGATAGAACTTTTCCTTTTATTCCATGGCTGATGGGTTTACTCAGTAGCCTTTGATGTGGGACTTCGTCAAAAGCCTTCTGAAAGTCCAGATAGACAATGTCTACTGGTTCGCCTTTATCCACATGTTTGTAAGGCATGATTTACCTTTGCAGAAGCCATATGCACACTAATTTTGTCTTTAATAATGGTTTCCATCACCTTACATGGAACCAATGTTAAGCTAACTGGTCTGTAATTGCCTGGATTACCCCTGGATCCTTTTTTGAAGATTGGTGTTACATTTGCTACCTTCCAGTCTTCAGGTACAGAGCTTGATGTTAAGGAAAAATATATATATTTGCTAGAAGGTCAGCACTTTCGCATTTGAGTTCCTTAAGAACTCTTGCATGAATACCATCTGGTTCCGGTGACTTGTTAACATTTAGTTTATTAAGACATGCAAGGACCTCTTCCTTGGTTATCTCTGTCCAGTTTAATTCTTCAGAAAATACAGGCTCAGCTACTGGCATTTATCCTCTGTCTTCCTCCGTGAATACGGAGGCAAAGAATTAATTTAGTCTCTCTGCTTTCCTGGTTGGATTCCTACTTTTGATATACATATAGAAATTCTTGTTATTTCTTTTGATGTTTTTAGCAATGTGCTCCTCAAAATCTTTCTTAGCTTTCCTAATGGTCATCTTGCATTTGTGTTGCCAGTGTCTACAGTATGTTCCTTCCTGTTCTCCTCATTTGGACAAGTCTTCCATTTTCTAAATGAACTCTTCTTGTTTTTAATGACTTCATCTACTGCACTTGTGAGCCACATTGGTTTCTTCTTGGACCTTTCTTCTTTTAGGTATGCATTCTAGTTGCACTTCCATTATTGTGTTTTTAAGTAGTTTCCATGCCGGGGTAACTGTGTAGTAATGCCAGGGTCATTACATTGCATTGCCTTAAGAAGCACTTATGGTGACATGGTGATGGAATGCACACAGGTCCAGGTGGATGATGCACTTATCCAGCATACTGAATAGGCCATGAGAGGACAGAGTTATTCCCAGAGCACTCATGGAGCCAAACAGTGGCCATACAAATCCTGCCCCAACTAGGAAAGCTATTTTAAGCTGAATTAGAGTAGAAGGAGAAAAAACTATAAGAAGTAAAGAATACAAAAAAATAAAAAAGCAAAAAAAAAAAAAGGTTCACATGTTGCCATGGGGACTGGGCAAGCAGCTGTAGTGAAGCATGCTGAACTACTCATTGAAGATTCTGAGAGTAAGGTTCATGGACATTTGACGCCTACATTCTAATGCTCAAAGAATGGAAACGAAAAGCCTTAGTTTCTCTTTTCATGCAGTTTTCTCTAAAGAGAAGACATTTCACCCTATGAAAAGGAGGATCAGAATACAGGATCAGAATTGCAGCTTGAGACTCAGGCAAGGTTCACACAGGAAGGGGAAGGATAACATAATTTGGTTAAAGAAAGGCAATATCCTTAAGAGAAGCCATCACTTTTCTTAAATTCACAGCTTACTGCAAAGAACTATCAAAAGTACTTTCTCTCGCACATATACAATTAGAGAAAATTTGTGTGGAATATAAGTGGATTCTTAGGTTAAGAGCAAAAGAACAGCCCATCTAGTCCAGTATCCTGACTGCAAATGACCTTTAGAGGCATCCTGCCTATTTCTTTAATCTGGAGGTCATATCTGGGCATCAGTTCTAGTAACCATTGATCACCTGTCCCCTGTGAATTTGTTTAGCCCTTTCTTAAAGCTATCCAAGCTGGTTGCTGTCTCCACTTCTTCTGGTAGTAAATTCCATAGACAGATGACTCCGGGTGAAAAAAGTATTTCCCATTGTTGGTTCTAACTTCCCTGCCTGTCACTTCATAGAGTGCCCTGGTTCTAGGGATCTGCATGAACTATCCATGCATTCGGAATCCAGATGAATACGAGATTCATGGATGGATCAAATAGGGCACTATCCATCCATGGATCAGATAATCCAGTATCCGTGGAAGCTTTGGTAGAAGCTTCTAAGCATACTGGATTACCCTGGGGCCTCCCCCCCCAGGCCAGCCTCCCCCAAACCTCCCCCCCCCCAGGGCCAACTTACCTGCTCTGGTGGCACTCTGGGCCTCTTCCAGGGCCCTCTGGAACCACGAGCAGGCTTCCCTGGAGGTAAATACAGGCCTTCCAGTAAAACCAGGCCCGTATTTACCTCCTGGGAAGCCTGCTTGTGGTTCCACAGGGCCCTGGTGAGGCCCGGAGCTCTCCTGCCCGCCTCCCTGGGACCCACTTACCTAGTGGGAAAGGAGAGGTGGGCGATTCATTCTTGGCACAGATATTCTATAGAATATCAATGCTTGGATCTGAATACTCTCACATCCATGGGTGGGGTATTCGGCAGAAGCTGAATTTCCCCACATTCTATTCAACTCGAATAGAATGTGGAAAAATGGGTCCATGCACACCCCTACCTGGTTCTTGTCCTGTGCGACAGAGAAAATATTTTTTCTCTATCTTTTCCACACCATGCATGATTTTATATATTTCAGTCAGATCTGCTCTTAAATGTTGTCTTTGAAGGTTGAAGAGGCCTGGACGTTGCAGCCTGATTTCATAAGGGAGGTGGTCCAGGCCCTCGATCATTCTGCTTGTCATTTTCTGCCCTTTACCCAGTTTCACAAAATCCTTCCTGAGGTGTGGTGACCAGAACTGTACATAATATTCCAAATGTAGCCTCACTCACCATACATTTATATTTTGCCTGCCAGTGCTTCCCTTACTCTAGTTTTTCACCAAATCACCCTGACTGCTCACTTGATGTTCAGGAAGTTGTTAAACATGTGAAGTTATAAACTGTCGTTATGCTTGGCAAGATTTAGGGCAGCAGATGAAGAAGGCAGATCAGATGGCTGGCTGGGACCCAGTAGTACTGTGCAATCTTAACAGAAGAGAAAGGCTTAAGACTGTGGTCACACGTAAGGTTTAATCCAGCCTCAGTCCACCTTCAGAGCGAGAGAAATATCAGCAAAGTGACCAGGAAATTTCTTTCCACTATCCCAAAGGGGAATTTTCTGAGTTATTTAACACTGAAAGAAAACAGCTCGTCATTTTCCTGATGTGTTCTCTCACTCTGAAAGCGGGCTGAAGCTGGATTAAACCTTAGGTGTGACCACAGCTTTAGAAGAGAAGAGGGCGAACATCAGCACTAAAACCTAGATTGGCAACATTTAACAAACTCAGCTCCCTTCTTTTCGTCTCCCTCTGTACGCTCCTTGGCGATCGTTAAGGCAAGGAGGACTCCTTTTATAGAGGCTTTCCAAAAATCCCCAGAAGCCGGGGCTTCTCTCCCGCATCGTCATCGATCCGCTTTGACGACGGCTGGAACAACACGCATCGATTTTCAAAGAACAATCTCAGAAAGGATAAGGCTGTCAGCCGTGGCTCAGTAACGCAGGGCGCAGATCTCTGTCCTGCCAGCAGCTCTTCCTCCGGGCACCTAACCTGCCTGGCTGGTGCTGAGCAGCAGAAATGGTGCAATCCGTCTAGGGGGCGGTCCGGCGACAGAGAGTGCTGCGTGCGTGCCCCGGCGACGTCACAATGTTCCGCTTGCAACGCGCCTGTTTGTTGTGCATCCTCTGATCAGCTGGTCTAGGAGGAAGCGCGAGGGAGGCGGAGGGAATCGCTCTCGCTCCGAAGTCGACCGACCATCCGGGCAGCCGAGAGTCGCGCATCTCGAGCCACTGTATTGATACACGGGCCGAGGGACAGGAGAGAGCCCTTGACGTTTCTAGGCACGCCATGAAGTTCCAGTACAAGGAAGACCACCCATTTGAGTATAGGAAAAAAGAAGGAGAAAAAATCCGAAAGAAATACCCAGACAGGGTGCCTGTGAGTGGAAGATCCCTAATCCTTGTGCCCTTGCTGCCAAGATATATTGATTGCTTTTGAGGATTATTAGCCTAAAGGAGTTTTGGGTGGGTGGGTGGTGGTCGGGTTGTTTATTGTTCCAAGGGTTACGCTTTTGGAGGGGAGAGAATGGCCTCCTCGCCTTGTGTCGTAGCAGTGTGAGCTCGGGTCTGGCCTTCCCCCCCCCCCCAATGCAAATTACAATTCCTCTGCTCAGATCTGGAAGGAAAACCGACCTAACCCTGTCTCTGTGTTCCCGTGCTTATGATGCTCGAAGTATGGAGGAAGGGACAGAGTTAAATGCCCTGCCTGCTCCACCTTTTTCCCCTTCTCGTCAGACAAATATGGAGGCAGGACAATGGCTGTGTTAATGATATAACCTTCAAAATGCTCCATAGCGTTCTGCAGAGATCATTCGTTACGTTCCTTTCTTTCCTCCCTTCAGACGCAGTTTTAAGTCTAGACTTTTGCTATAGTCCTTTGTAAAGAGACGAGCAGGCTTGGTTGTCCCTCTGTTCGTTCTTTGTGGGGGATGGGACCCACAGGCAAGTCATGGTCTTCCCTTGGCTGTCTCATTGTGTTTGTATCTTTCTCAGAGATCAGCCCTGTTAATCTGTTACCTTCCCTCCATTCTTCAAAGTTACATCCTGTCCTAATACAATACAGGATAGAACTATGGCTTTACTTCGTCTGCCAATGTTTCCTTCTAATAAAAGCAAAACAGTTTTATGCCTTGTGCACAGGGTGGCAAGCCTTACAGGTTTTACAGATTCGTTGTAATTCTCCTTTTTCCTTTTTTTAATTTTAAACCAAATGATGATAATTTCCAATTTTATTCTTCTCCCTTTTGTGATAGCGTTGTGTTTTCCCAGGTGGTTCTGCCTCCACCCAGGAAACATTTCACATTCTTCTTTGTTATTCCCCAAATGCTCAAGAATTTTTCAGATCTTGGGAATGCAGTGGAAAATGGCTGAAAATACTTGTGTCAAACAAAGATCAAACTTGGCTTTTGATCTGCATATTTTCTGAAGAGAGAATTTGACTTTGTATATGTCAGAATTTTGCAGACATTATCTTTTAAAATCCCGAGATTTGTAAATGGGAACATAAAATGTTCTCAGCAATAGCTTAGGTTGTGTTGGTAGGTGAGAGAATCTCCATTTTAAGCTATAGACATCAAGAAAGAGAGAAATCCTAGAGCAATTTGTTTTAAGAAATAACACTTTCATATGCTAGGCCCTAGATATGTATTCTGTGAAATAATTTTGGAATTTGGAACTTTTATAAAACCATGTGGTCAAGAGGGTATCATCATCATCCAAGAAAACAGTGGTTCAGTAGGACCTCCCTGGCATTCACAAGCCCAACCCCAGAGAAAGGGGTGAAAATCGGGGGAAATGATCAGCCCACTGAATGCCCTCAAATGAACTTAAGATTGTTGTTTACACTTATTGATTGTTCTTAAATTGAATGTGATTTGTATGGAAATACAGTATAAAGTCATGGGGTTCACTTTTGCCTCCCTCCAGCTCTCTTCTCATGAGTCCAAAAAGGTTGGCACACCTTAGTATAGATAGTGCTTGAACTAAAAGAGTAAACAGTATTGCAGCATAAAGGAGGGATATTTGTTTTGTGTTGTATGGCATGAAAAGTACTTTATCAAAGGAATGGTCTTAGGCACTTCTCTGTTATCTCGGAATGAGCTACTCCATAGGATTTGGGATTAGTTCTACTCTGGCCCAGAACCGTCCCAGATGGTCCTTATTTGGGATTAGCTGTAGCCCTCGTTTAAAAAATCTTTAATCATGCTAATGCCATGTATTCCAGTCCAAGCATTGGCTGTTCTGCACCTGCTCCAGAAAAAAAGGTGTTCCGTACATGGTGAAATGTCACAGCATCTGTGCATCACTACTGCTGCCCCATCTTAGTAGCCCTCCAAAGATCACTTTCAAAACTGTGGCACAGAAGTGGGCATGCTGCCTTTGAAGACAGCCCTGTCTGCCTCCGCACTTGTGCTCCAAACACGACATATGATTGGGCCTGGACCAGTCACCAGCAGGGGTGGGTACTGCCTTGGTTGGGGTGTCACTTGTGTGGACCAGAACAGCTATGGTGCCTCCACAGTGCAGGTGATTTTGGTCCAGAACAGATGATATCTCACCTTCATGATGCAGGCAGCACCTGCTGTGCTCAGTCCAGAATGGGCTGGAGTGGAATAGTTGAAGCGATTTGAGTGGAGAAATGGCCTAAGCATAGCCAGGCAGGGATTCCATGACACATTCATTTGTCTTGGAACAGATCTGCAGTTTGTGGAAGGGTGAAAGGTGGGTGCCATTCAAAGTCAAAGCTTTATGCTTTTTGTATAGGTACTCAGGGAATTTATGGCTTATGGAGAACAGGTCTCATATAATGCTGTCTTTGATATATGCAAAAAGAGAGGTGGGCCTGCTATCTCTGAAAACTCACACTATCCAACAGTGTTACAATTTAGAGGTTGAGCATATGGTTTGCAAGGAAAAGCAACTGCTGTCATTCAAACTGAGGCTATAGAAAGGGAACAGTGCTGATAACCCATCAGATTTGTATATAATAATAAAACTGCTGGAAACATAATCATGAAGTTCCATTTCTTCCTGAAGCTGAGCCTTTGCTTATTTCAGTAGGACCAAGATGCCACCTTTCTGCAGAGAATAAGGGCCTTTTCACACTTGGCCCAGTGGAGAAGGTCTGGAATACTCCAGCATGGAGCATCTGGATTGCCATCACCGCTTCTGTACCAGAAGCGACCCTGGCGTGTGCTAGACTCTCTCCCAGCCAGATAGCTGTGGAGTACCATTCACAGCAGCTATATGTGTCACCCAGTCAGTGTGGCAATGGCTGACATACATGGTGAATGTCACCAATATAGCAGCATTTGCATTTACCTGGCACATTGTAAAGTGCCAGGTAAGTTTTAGATGCATCAGGCATCTCAAAGTGCAGATGTTCCAGGGAAGTGAAGGTACAAACTTGTTCTACTTTGGGCATGAAACTGTGTGCCAAGAACATCATTTACAGGCCCAGATTCAAGAACAAGGAGACTTGCCTCTGTAGCAGCCCATCAGTGATTATTGATAAAAGATCATACTGAAAATGGCACCAGCAAGCACGCATACCCCTCAACATTTTCCCACCCATGTGGTCATGGGCAGCAAATACATCAACCATTTTTGTTAACTCCCTGTTTTCTCACAAACTCCAAATGCCCTTGAGACAACAACTGCTTTCCAGTTGTTCTATCACAAGGGAAAAGCAGAATTAGTGACATCTGTTAACAAGATGGCAGTTCAGTGGCCAAGTTGGCATCATCCCCCCCATCCAAATGAAGCTCTCCTCTCCTGAGGCAAGGTGCCAATGGCCAAGGCCAAAAGGAAGGACAAGGGACCAGTCTTGTCAGGAAAATGAGCAAAAATGACACAAGCAAACATTCAGCATTAACCTCTTCAGGATTAACCCAAGAAAGCTCAGAGGCAGGGCACCCTAACTGATGAACTAAGTGCTGCAGCCTACCTCAAGACAAACAGGAATCCAAAATATCAGAAATTCAAAAATGTTTACAGAGGTACTGAGAGGAGAGGGAGGTAATCCTTTAAGCAACAGATTGAAATGGAAAACTGTATGGATTTCCATGACCTTGGGCAATTTCAAATGGAAAACAACTGGATTCATTTAGGCAGCAACTTTAAAGGGGTCAGTGAAGCCATTTCTTTGGGGGTCAAGGAGATTTGAGGTGATGAGTGGAAAGAGAATCTGATTCCCTCACTTGAATATCAGTGCCTGGAGAATGGAATTTATAAGCTGAAGCCTTCATCATGCAGCAAGCCTACTTGGCATTTGGGCCAAAGGGATTCTGCCCAAGTCATCTGTTCAGGGGAAGAGGCCTGTCGCAATCAAGGAAAGTATGGGAGTCTCTGCCCATTGATAATTAAATCAGGATGGAGGTGACCTTGTGCATAATCTGAGTGAGAAGATAACCTGATTTAGCATGGGCAAGCCCACATCTCCTGATCTGCTATGAGGGCATTCTTCTGTAGTCGCTGGGCTGGGGTGGGCTGGGGTGGAGTGTCAATACATTTGTGATTTCATCATCAGCTTGCACAGGGCAATTGACCATTCTGATCTGCTCCTGAAGACTCCAGAAATGGCAGGTATACACCCAATTATTCTCCCAGCTTTCTAGTGAATGTGTTGCCTACATCCAGTCTTGAGCTCTTGTATGATGCCAGAGGACTGTTTCTGAAGGCTGGTTTTGAGCTGCTTTGCATACTCTGCAGGTGCTCTAATGTACTCTGCTCCCATTCAGGGTTCAACCCGTATTCTCTCCTAGCCTAGCCATCCCAGCTGACTAACCCTTGTATTTTCTGTGCACATTTGTTCTTTGCACACATTTCTTTTTATTTTAAAAAGGGGGGAAATGTGTAATTTTCAAATTATAGTGAAAGGAAAAGGTAGTAACCCTGACTCAAAACTCTGAAATCATGTGATTTTCAGTGATTTTTTAAAAAAACACTGTCTCAATAAAGCTGAACTAACTGCAATAATAAAGCACTTTGCTAAGTTACATAGTTGCTGATTTTTAGCTGGCAGACTGCTTGCTCCTCTTGCTTTTTGCACATATAGTTCTGCTTCAGAAATGTGAAGGGCCATTGTGTGGGGTATGCTTAGTGAACCTCCCTAAACTTGCAACAGATTCTGCCTGTAGCTTATTCCTGCCTGTTCCTAGGAATGTGAAAGCAGTTGGTCTATGGACACTTTACTAAAATTGAGGCTCTTTTAGGACTAGCCCAGGGCAACTAGCCCTGCTCTTTTCTTCCTTTGCAGCATTGTATTGCAGCACAGCTTGGTATTACCTTTTCTCTGCCTGCTTCATTGCACATTCCATCCTTTAGACATCAATTTTCTTTGTATTTTGAGTGGTCCCCCCCCCCCCGTTTAGCTTTCTTTCTGTCCCTCTTCCCTTCCTACCTGCTGAGTCACATGGCACCAGTGTAGGTGTTTTACTGCCCTAACAATTTTTGCAGGTGAAATCTACTCAGATGCAGGCAGGATGTTTCAGTGTGGGTTGATGCAGCAGCCGGAAAGAGCTTCACATCACTCTCCTGAATTCAGAGGGAGGAAAAAGTGGTGGCAGTGTAATGACTCTTACATTCTCCTGTCTTACTTTTGTGAATTTCAGTGGATTATTGCTATGTTCATAAGAGATTGGGAGAGTAAGTGCAAATGATAGGCATGATGTCTCTCAAGGCTATTAATGTGTATCTTGTGATTAATTTGCTGTGACCCGCCCAGAGACCTTAGGGTATGGGGTGGGATAGAAATGTAAACAAACAAACAAATAAATAAATAATGCAGGGAGTTGAAAGCAGGTGCTGGTTTTGCCTTTATCTTTTTCTTGAGATACCCATAAGGGCTTGGTGGCTCTCTGTGTGAGACAGGATGCTGGAACAGATGAGCAGTGGCCTGATCCAGCAGGGCTCCGCTTATGTTCTAAGTCTACAGAAAACAAAGAGGTACTTGAAATTGGTCTTTCTGGCTTTATGTGGTGGGGCACATTGTGGAGAATAGAATTTGAGCTCATGAAGGTTGACTCTTCTGCAAGTCATGGGCTCCATCCACACAGGCTGAAGACAGTATTCAGTGAAGGCCAAATGGGTGCAGCATCATGCCAATGTTGCCCCCAGGTATGCAGTGCATCTCTGAGGGCCAGCAAGCATCTTCACAGACATTCTTCCCATAGAGCGGAAAAATGATTCTGTGGTCTCTAGACACCCGCAGATCCTTGTGCCATTAAGACGAATAAAAACTGTGCAAGTGGCCTTTCTGCACTGTGGTCCACACAGATGTATTTTGAGGTGCTTCTCAGCATGTCCCAAATATGATGTCACTTCAAAATTGGGGAACTTCAGAGTTTGCATGGGTGAGACGCACAGGATGAAGACACTGCATGCCACCCTCCCCTGGGACCAGAGTAAGTGTTCTTACCCAGCAGGCATTGTGCAATCCCCTGTGAAGGGGATGCAGCCATATGTCTTATTAGCATGAGGATCAAACAGCAAGAGAGAGCTAAGGAACGGGTTTTAAGTGTAGATGATGGCAGTAAACTCTATTAATGAGAGCACAGAAAAAGTCATCTTGACAACAGCCTTTGCGTGGCCTCAGCCAGTAGTAAACCTTAGCTGGTTCTGGGCTAATTCTGAAAAGCTGACCAAGGTTGGATTTGATTAGTGTTTGGATGGAAAGCTACCAGAACATTCCAGAAGGACTATAGACTGGACTGGGGATAAAGCATCCTAGAAGAAGCAAATAGTAAATGACTGTTACTAAGACAACTATATGTAAGTGTGTGATACCTATCTTCTGGACCAACTGGCTTCAGTACTTCATCAGACATTTGAGAGAAAAACAGCTGTGGTTTACATAGCCACTGACACTTTTTTAAAAATAGTTTTTAAATACAGAGATATTTCTCTCACTCAGGCCTCTGAGTTGTTTTTAATTATCCATGCAGAACATTTGAATTGTATCCCAGAACTGCAGAGACCACCTTGTTTCTTATTAACATAAGTTACTATGGCAGCCAAACACATGTTGCTTAGTAGACCTTGTATTATGTAAATAGCATACACATCTGAATATTATCATGTTATCAGAATTAGTTATCTACCTGTTTTTATTCCAGCAACTTGAGATCCAATTTTGTTTGCTCAATTGTGAAATGAGATACATTATGATAAAAAGGTACTATATTGGCTTTTGCCAAATCAATCCCTAACCATCCCTGGGCTACAAATATATTTACAATAACATTTTTAGGATAACTCTTGAAATCAAAAGGTTCTGAGCTCTAAAGTTACTCCCAAATCTTCAGTTAATCCCAGTCTGAACTAATATATGCTATTTTGGTTCTTAAATTGGGATTAATTGAAGTCTAAGAGCCTTTTCAAACTTTGAAGGCGGGGGGTATTTGGACACAGCTCCCAGCCTGTGAAAATGCTGCCCCAGACACAATCTTTGGACCTACTTCTGTCCAAAGGTTCCATGGGGACTGGGCAAGGTGACTGTGGCTGTGCAGGCAGGCACCCCATCATTCAGTTGCCATAGCAAAAGCTGCGGCAAGAGGGAGATAGACACTGCCAGATGTCAATGTTTGCACTAACCCTGATCTTAACTTCCCTGGGACACTGTCCCAGGGAAGTTAAGTGTGCAAAGGATCTAAGGCTGTTTCTGCACTAACATGGCATGGAGCATTCCAGCAGGAGTGTCCCCTACAGGAATTGTTCCCAGCTGGAGCAGCCCCACTGCCCCCCAAAAAGGCCATCTGCATTTGAACAGCCTGCCAGCTCCCAGCATGCCTCCTGTGCCCCCCTGTGCCCCCACCCCCACTGCGTCAAAGTGCCCTGGCCTCAGAGTCGTAGGGGGACACCTTTTAGCAGCAGAATTTGGTGTGCTGCTCAATACGCCCTCCAGCTGTGGCAGAACACAGAAGTGTGTGCCCTTCTGCATGCCTCCTTGGGTCAGTCTAGTCACCCTTGGAACATTAGCAGGTCTGAAAAAACAGGTCCACCAGCATTCCAGTTTAGGCAGCTATTTGGGCCACCTTAGACTGGGTCATGCAGCAGCCAATCCAGACATAGCTGTGGAAGGCAGGGCTTCTCTTGACCACACTGAAGTATGGAAAAGAGAGACCCTGATGAGGGGTAGGCCCCACACTGACCTGGGATGCAGCTTAGGATATGAGAGTAGTCATTGGGAAAGACAATTAGCCAAAACATGTCTGACACATACTGTCATTCATCAAAGCTTTCATTATCCGTGATTTAATTACTGAGCCAGCCCATCTGGAATTTGCATTGTTTATTTCAGTGAACAGAGAAATTCCAGCTAGAATTGAATTGTCATGTTCAGTTGTGGATATCCATTGAAGGAACAGGAAATATAACAATGACAGGAAGTCATAGAGAACAGTCTTAGCTGTCATTCTTCTATTGGAAATCTGTATAGCCGACATCTGTGATAAGACATATATATTTGTAAAATTTTATATTCTTTTGTTTATATAGGCATATGGTTTGTAATTTGTAATATTTATTTCTTGGTATTGAAATATGCATTGAAATACTAAATGGCTTGTTAAGATAGTTACATATAGAACATGCAAATTATTTTTACAGTTGTTATTGAATCTTTGAAACCAGGGTTTGTTAATTTCAGATAATAAGTATCAGGCAAATACAAGCTGTATTTAACACCGAGTTACTGCATCCAAATTATCCACATTCCATTACAGTCATGCCAACAGTATTTGAAGGACCTGCTGATGAATTGCCTTAGAATTATATGGGTTTGATATATCATTAGTGGAGTGAGGAAAGATGCAAAATGAATCATAAAGGATTTCTTGTTAGTAATCTCCTAGATATCTAGATAAACACCACCCCCAAACATGAGTCTGTTTATACTAAATGCAATTTCAAAACATGTGACAATGTTTAAGCAGCTTGGTAGAGGCTGTTTAGTTATTTATTTTTATATTTCCAGTCTACCCTATACCTGAAAGTAGATTATCTAAAACATTAACAATGCGTGCTCGAGGAAAGGATCTGTTCCCACAGCTGAAGACCAGGGTTTAGAGGTGTGCATGTGTCGTCTTAGTACATACATCGAGAGTGCCTGATGCATCTCAGATGTACATTCCATAACCCTTGGGTCTCCTCCTTAACTGCTGAATGGGGTGGTCCAGTCAAGAGGGACTCTCTAAATTAACAAACGAGTATTTTTTACATTATGTTCATTCCCTTCTTCCATTTTATGTGAATGCGGTACTGAACAAACAACCCAACATCTGTATTCCTGTCCAAAATGCCCTGTCACATGTATAACGGAGGAACTGCTCAACGCCATCGTTAATGCAGTCTCTGTTGCTCGTTTCTGGTCAAAAATTATTTAATTTTATCTTTATTTGTCCTTATTTTATTGGCACTATTTTATCCAATTTTTAATGTTTTATTGATCTTAATGTTGTTTTTAAACTCATTTATACATTAAATGTGTTTCTTTTATGGCTTTAGCTGAATGCAGTGCTTCTGACAAAAAATAAATTTATTTCATTCCCCCTTGTAATTCTTAATGTAAAAAAAAAATTTAATTTATTTAATCCTGCAGATAGAAAGCATAAGACAGCACATAATTGCAGCATATTGTGAACCTGCTAAAATATGGTTATTCTCACCCTGATGTTTGGTTTTCTCTATATCTATGACTATATCTTCAGCTGTTGGTATCATTATCATTAGGCCTAACTAAGATTCAAGGTGCAAGTAGGAAACTGGTGTTATTTCCTACTTGGAAGAGAGTAAAATACATGATATTAGTCCCACTGGAGATCCTGACACATCTTTGCATGGTTTACTTTCCTTGTCTGTTTTCACAGTCCTTTTGTGCTTCATCTGGACATTTTGAAAGTTCAGAGAGAAACAAACAGTACTGATCTCTTGGAGGAATTGTCCAGTTACTTCAGTTTTCCTCTCATTTTTCCAGGTCATTGTGGAGAAGGCACCCAAAGCCAGAGTACCTGATCTGGACAAGAGGAAATATCTTGTCCCATCTGATCTCACAGGTAAATGCATTCTGTTGGATAGTCTATATCACTGTTCACATATAGTCTTGACTGCATGGTGCTACTCTGCACTACACAGGGCAAGCACAGGTAATCTGTCCCAAGATGGGACAGGTTGCCACTCCGCTGCTTTAGAGCTGCCCAACTTCAAATGACAGTAATAAAAGTTCCTGGTCTTCAAATTTGCCAGCTGGGGCCTTTTTTTGAAAGGGAGTCAGCCACGGTATACCAGATCTCAGAGACTTGCCATCCACAAATCCTTTGTGATCTGGTATACCATTAAGGTCCATTGGTGGGGTAGGATATAGTGCCATTTTGAGATGTTGGACCAGATTATGGTATAAAAATTGTGCATTGCCTGCTTCAACCATGAACTGCCTATAAGTGGTCCACTCAGCCTTCCTGGGCACACAAGCAGCTGATCCAGTATACCAGAATTGGAGAAGCCCAGCATCATCTTGCCTGGCACCTGGAAGCAACTCCAGAAATGGGCCGTTTCTGAGCACCCAGCAGAAGCAATTTGAGATAGCAGCTGCAAAGGCTGGGAACCTTCTTGTAGCTGCTTGCCACTCAGTCCATTATTTGATTTAGCCAAGCACATTGTAGCACAACTTATGCCATGGGGATGTGGCATTCACCAGATGTGAATGATCACCATATCTTGATAGAATATTACAATTGCAATTCAGAATTTACTGTGTCAGATATCATTAAACCCATGAAGTAGCTACTCAAGGATATTAATGAAAATTCAGAAGTAAATGAATATTAGGCATAATTTCAGTAAGCCTCAACACATTCTTAGTTAATTTTGCTATTTATACACCAGCTACCATCCATCCTGCTTCCTGTCCCCAGACTTTGGGGAAGATTAGGGGGATTGTAGTTTCCATGGGGTAGTAGAAGACTCATTGCCCTTTGCTAGAATGTGGTGCTTAAGTCAGGTCAGATGGCACAGCATGGCTACCAGAATCCGAGGCTATGAGTGGGAGATAGATGATTTTGACTTCCAAGGGGAACATGATCTAGGCTTGATGGTTTACTAATCTGTTGCAGACCATCAGCTGAAATGCAAAGACAGCATGCAGTTTCTTGCCATTCTAGTTTATTCAAAGTTAACACAAAGTCAGTTGTTAATATCGTACATTGATTTGAAATCTCTCTGGTGGCATATGAGTGTCATTGATGGAGATTGGAGAATGTGTCAAGGGCTGGCATGTGGAAATAGCACATGAAAAGTGGATAGAATTCCTCCTGATTCTGCAACCCATTCAACGTTTAACAGCAGCAACATGTGGCTGGCCTATGTCACTAATTCCTCTGGAGTGACTCTTAGCATCTCAGCTAAACAGAAATGGAATAAACATTGTGAACTACCGATCAAAGGGAAATTTTCTTTAATGACATTTCTATAGATGACATCTAATGACACAGTGGAAGAAAGCCATGCTACAGAACTGGAGGAAAACATATTGAGATTATGATACATTTATCTGCAGCAAACTAGCTCTTGGGCTGCTGGGGAACAGAAGGGTTTATTAGTTTGTCATGCTGTGGTTATTTTTTAATTGACTCTTTCATCTCATCTTCAGAGCAACAGACAATAATGCGAACAAGTTACAAGTCAGCTTAGCTACAAGACAAACAAAAAAACCTTTAAATTCTTATTTTAAAAACTCTTCTAATGTTACAAAAATATAGTCCTTGACATTAGAGGGCCAGTGAGGCATCATCCCCATGGGTGTCCAATCTGAAATGGGCACAGGCCGCAGCCCTGCAGCTCAGAAAAACACTGTCTGCAGCAATTTTGAAATGCAGTCAGAATTGATTCTGCAAATGGGAAGTGCATTCATAAATCCATCCCGTTTTCAGTCTCCTGCAGCAATTGTGGCTGCATCAATTGCACAGATGCCAAGTGTTGAATCCAACAACAAGGATTAGTTAAATCAGGCTTCCTGTTATGATGCCCTCCTAGCTGCCTCAGGGGTCCCAGAAACCAAATAGGAATGGTTTGTTTGCCTTTTCTTTGGATTCCTAGAAGATCCCAAAAATCAGATGGGTTGATGCAACTTAAATGCTGTCCACAAATAAGAATGCCCCATCTCCTCATTATCCACCTCACTTTAGAAGACGATCAAAGAAGAAGAGGAGGAAGAAGAGTTGGCTTTTCTATCCCGCTGTTCTCATCCATTTAAGGGGACTCAAAGTGGTTGACAAAGCTTAATAATCTTCTCCCCACAGCACTCTGTGAGGTAGGTGGGGCTCTTGAGAGTTCAGAAGAGAGCTATGACTAGCTCAAGGTCACCCAGCTGGCTTCATGGAGGTGGATGGAATCAAACCCAGTATTCCCACATAAGAGTCCAGCTCCCTAACCATTAGACCAAACTGTGGGTGTCTGTGTCCATGTAATCTGGTCTACAGTCCCTCCAGGATTCATGGCTAAAGTTGTACAGGGAACGTGAGGGCTAACAAGCAGTTATGGATGCACATATTTACTACTGTTTGTACATGTCTTTTCTGCCAATTCTAGTTGGTCAGTTCTACTTCTTGATCCGAAAACGAATCCACCTGAGACCAGAAGACGCCCTGTTCTTCTTTGTCAACAACACAATTCCTCCCACTAGTGCTACTATGGGTCAACTGTATGAAGTGAGTATACCTGCTTCTTTCTAAAGGTAGAGTTTTAAACCAGCAGCTTGTAAACTCTTTTTGGCTGCAGTTCGAGCATACATTATCAGCTACATTCCAAAATCTGAGCTCCGTGAACCATTGACTATATACTAAAACTGGGGGTTAGGTGAACTGCAGCTAAAAACTCATATGACTTACTGCAGACTTACTGCACTTCACCTCGTCAAAAGAGAGGTGAAGGAAAGGTGGGTTGTACTGATTGATTTATCAGTACAACCCACCTTTGTGGGGCACACAGAATTGGTGCAGGAGAAGTGCTCACATTAAAGCTCTAGACAGAACAGTTCCCATAGAGCGCTGTAGATTCTATCAGAGCTCTCCACCCCGGTTTACCATGATAGCTCTCTAATGAGTGCTAAGGGCACAGAGAGTGCTCTCTGGACACAGCATCATGTGTGCTGTGCACCCAAGAAGCTTATTCACCTCCACTGTAATCTCATGTGGATTTTGCCTCAGATATTTGGAGATCGCAGTGACCCATACTGAAAGGGGCAACTTTGACATGTTGTTGAAGGAAACTGCCAGCTTCTCCATATCGCACCTTCAGTTGTACTATGTGGGTTTCTTAATATTCTGTGAAATCCCCTAGTTGAAATGGGGACGTCAGTCACTTTTTTTTTTTTTGCAGCCCCACTGCAGGTGTGTACCATTCCCTCATTTTTGGTGCTGAGCTTAAATTTGAATAATAGTCCTCCCAAGTGCTGAGCTCTGAGAATAAGCAGTCTCTGCCTTAGTACCATGCATAAAAGTTGGACTGTGAGGGTTAAATAATAAGTTACACAGTCCTGGCTTAATTAAATCTCATAATAGTAGTGACAGAAATGACATCTGATTTTGATTGTCTTCCTTCTGAAAATGGGACTCAATTCAAAATTTATTTTACTCAGTAACAAAGATTATTTGACACAACATCTGGCCAGCTATTGCTTGGCTTATTCTAGCTTGCACAACAGGGAGGCGGCATGAAATTTCTTCCACACCAGATGTTTTTCTTAATGCTAGAATTTGGGGTCATACCAAGTATCCACTCAGTTCTCTTTGGTGTACACACCACAGTACCATGAAAAAGTATGTGTCCCCTTCCTGATTTCTTCCATTTTTCCATATTTAGACTTACTGTCAGACTTAATTGTTTCTGATCTTCAAGCAAAATTTAATATACGAGAAAGACAACCTGTGCAAACATAAAATACAGCTGTGAAATGATCGTTTACTTTATTAACAGAATGCTGTGGGGGCCAATTTCAGCAACATACCAGGATGCACCATCAGAAGTGGCACAAAAAATCAATACAGTGCTGGAAAGGGACTTCCTGGACACAGTGGAGGGGTAGCTGCAGGGCTTATGTGAGCTTTGCAGCTATGAGGAGGTGTAGGCCTTATCAATGCCATGCAGACAGCACTAATCTGGTCCATACCTTCAAGTAATCTGGATAAGGGATGTGCATGAATATTTGAAACATTCAAAATTTGATTGAATTCATTTGAATTTTGACATTCAAATGAATTTTTGAATCTATTTGTTTGAATTATTTGGACATTCATATGTGTACTGGTTCTTACACGATGTGTACTTGCACGTACACATCTTTCCTGCATCTGTACAGATCCATACAGGACAAAAACAGGTTGCATACGGGACAAATTCGGGATGCATACAAATGTGTACGGATACGTATGGGATGCGTAACAATGCACGCGGGCACATATGAATGTTGACATTCATAAGTGCAGATTCAAATCAAATTCAAACGAATAGATTCAAATTTTCTTAATTCAAATCGAATTTAGGTAAATTTGAATTTTAAAGATTCAAATTGATTGAATTTTTGGATCTTTGAATCAAATTCAAGCCCAAACATTGCATTCGCGCACACCCCTAATCTGGATCAGACAGTAAGCGCCTTGGAGCAAAGGGCGGTGCTTTTTGGTGGCACTGCCAGGAAGTTCCCAATCATGGAGGCATGCTGCCTGCACATGGGCCTCAGTCTGGTTGTAGACTATAGATCCCAATTCTGTCCAGTGCAGACTGAATCAGAGTAATGGGCCACGTACAGGGCCTCCTTGATTTTCATTAATGTGTGGATCAGGAGGCCCATGATCCAGCTTAAGGGGCTTCTTAATCCAGATGACCAGAGAGTGCAGAAAGAGCCAGAATGGGTTGTATGCAGAGCTTGATTAGTTTTCAGTGCTTTTAGATGTTCTAGCCTATGATGCTTTAGCTCCCCCTTCCCTTTCACACTATATTGTTCTTTTTACAGGATAACCATGAAGAAGATTATTTTCTCTATGTCGCATACAGTGATGAAAGCGTGTACGGCAAATGAACCCCTGAACTGCTGGCTTCACGGATGTGATGAACTAACAGGATTGATGTTGGAGAAATTTTACCTACAGTAGAAGCAAGAAGGAAAAGAACAGGGCAACACACTGCACATTTCACTCATCATTTCCTTGCACCTTTTATTTTTAATTTATAATTACTACTATTTAATAACTGGAAGGATGAATAAGGCTTTTAAGATTATGTGGTGGCTGGCGCTTGGTGATGGAGAGATGCTTTTGCCTAGTTTCCCCACCTTCCTTTCTGCTAATTGGCACTTCCACAAAGGCATGGAGGTAATGGACGGATGGCGTCTAACACACGGTATTATCAATACTCTTTCTTGTTAAGAGTACCTGATAGAATGAACAAGTTACTTGTAAAAGAAAAAGACATCCAGCTCTCCTTACCACCTAATGTTTACTATTTAAGTAGTGGCCTCTTGCTCCTCAGAGTTTGAAGGAGTCATGGCTTGAGGACAGGCATTGAACCTGCTTCTGTCGTTTGATGTTCTTTCCCTGCACCCGGCCCCAGTAGCAGGCATGCTGAACCCATTCTTCCTATTTAACACAGCATTTTCAACTGAGCTAATGTCATTAGCCAGCTCTTTGCCACTTATAAGCAGAAGCATGTGGATTTCATCCATTACTGGGGGGAATAATGCGTGCACAGTGGCTTTCTTGGTGGCTCAGACAACTTCAGTAATAATGGCACATCCCCTCCTTTCTGGATGTTACCTGTAAATTGAGTCTTGGGCATCCAAGATATCATGCATTCCCACACATTGCATGGGGGCTTTGTGATGTCATGTGTCCTTACATGTTTATGAAAGATGGTACCCTTGTAGGTAGTCAGCACACTGCCTCAAACCTGTGTTGAATTTCCTTTGTGTCGCTGTCAGTGTGATAAGCAAAGCAGAATCGGCTTCAGCACTAACTTCCACTCATAGCCCTGCCCTGAGCGCCTGCTTATGAGATGCTTTCTTGCCTCCCTTGCATTGACTTTACTACTGAAGCTTGTGCTGCAATGCCAAAGCACTCTTTCCTTTCTTTCCCATTACATTGATTGTTCTTTGGTGAGATTTAGCACACTTTATAGTGATTTAATTATTGTAATAGTTATAGCATCTAAAGGGTACTTAGGAGCCAAGCTGAGAGTACAACAAATGGAAAGTACGTAATGTCTTTCTTGGTTCTCTCTGTTGTATTTTGCTACCCTCACTAGACTGGTGAAGTGCAGGCTGTAAATACAAATAATAAATATAATGCAATCATCTGAACTCATTAGAAAAAGTGTGTGAAAGAGAATCAAACATTTACATCTGAAACTCTGAACAGCATGCACTGTCTGTACCTTGTGTCCTCTCTGAACTGATGGAAATTAAGAGCAAAATTATAACTGCTTCTCTTTGAACATCTTTCTCTCATACCTTTCAACGTGACATTCCTGAGTGAGTATCTTAATAAGAATATGGTTCCTAAGGAACAGAACTTCATTTGTGATATCAATGGAAGATCCCGGAATATGAAGTGGTGTAGAATTGAAGTTTCATGAGACTGTAAAAAAAGGAGGAGCTCTAGGATTGACATACCAGGAAGCTAGGAGCTGTCACTCAGTGGCATGCCATGGTACACTACTAAAAATCACACACACACTAACCCCTGAGACTAGGAATTCTCACTCCTAGCTTCAGGGGTGATGGGGTCATTGTGAAGCTCATGTGAGCCTCGCAGCTTGAACTGGATTAGCACTGTCAGTGCAGACAGCATTGATCTGGTCCTCACCTCCCCATGATCCGGATCAGTAGATGCGGTAAATCCAGATTTACTAATCTTGATCTACAGCTCCTCAGTGCAGAAAGAGCCTAATTTCTAACAGTTATTTAGCATTAGCAATGTTTTTATTTTCACACTTTCTCACTCTGCCCTTTATTCACTGCACAGGAAAAAGATTGTGTGATTTTAATTTCCGCTTTTTGCCCAAATGTTTATTCAGATTAGGACAGCAGTTGACAGAGATTCTTGCACTATGGTTTAAAGTTCAAACACATGCAACATAGTTTAAAAATAAATCCTGTTTATATCCTTAAACTTGTACTGGAACTATTGTTCCTTCTCAGATTTGCCTCGACATTTCCCTTCAGCTCCCCTACAAAACACTTTATTAACAACAACAACAGGATTCTGAAGCCAGTAGCAACTAATTGGGTTGGATGAACTATGAGCCTTTGCACCCAACTGAGCAAATTGATCCTGGAAGGATGTCATGGCTCAGTTTGGCTAGCTGGGTGGATGTTGCTGCCCACCTGGTCCTGACCTGCCAGCAGTTACTATTAGAAACATTTTTAAAAGGCTATCTCAGGTTGTACATGTGCCAGTGGGAGAAGGTGTGGAAAAACAAAGGGAGGAACCACAGTTTGCATGATTTAGTGGTGGAATCCTGTCTCCTAAGTATCTGAAAACAAAAGAGCTGTAGCAACATCTCCATAGGTTCTTAGAGCACCCTCCCCATGGACTTGGAAACTGGGTGCCCGAAGAGTAGGAAATGAACATGCACATGACCTGGTAGCTCCTTGTGCCACCCCAACTGCTAAGTGAAGTGAATTACTGGTAATCCCTGGTGAATGACCACATTCAGTCATCTCCCCATGTGGAAGTTCCAGGAATGAAGGAATAGCCCAATTCCCACTTTTCATTGCAACAGAAATAGCTAACTAATGGTGTGAATCATTGTACGGCAACTAGTGTGTGCCTCTCACTGCTCCTACTTCTGCACCAACTCTTGTTGTGTTTGCTGTAGAAGTTGGTGCAAAAGCTGTGTGTGGATGCAGCCTAACTTGTGCTCAGTTTAAGCAACAAACTGAAGTAGGAGAAATGCAAAAGAGGTCACTGACTGAAACATGGAGTGGAGAAGAGTGACCAGAAGCAAGCATAGCTCAATTCACATGTGACTAGCCAATAGCAGAACAACAAAACTTCTTGTCATAGCTGATTCCAGGAGTGCATGTCAGCTGCACATCCTTTTAAAAAAACCTTCACAAAAGCAAGAACTGGGCATAGCTTGAGAGCCCACTTGTCTTCCAGGCAGTCCTCAAGAGCCTCAGTCAAATGAGTGATTCAAGGCATGCCTGGGTTCCAGTGTTTATTCTGTCACTTTGTGTGGGGAGATGCTATGGGTGAGGTTGAGATCTTGGCTTTCCTCTTCCTACTGATCTTTAAGCAGTGCTCATAAGGTGTTCATTTGTCATAGGAAGGATTAACTAGACTATAGCAGTAATTTTTAGTTTTGCTTGAATCTCACCTTTTGCTTTATTCCAGTTTGTAAGTGGCAAGGTATAAACCTCTTTCCTTGTCATTAATTTTTGCCAGCTTCAAGCCTCTTGTAAGATAAAAGTTCATGTTACATTGATTGAGCCAATAAATATACACTTGAAACTCTAAGATGGAGTTATACTTTCATAATGCATTTGACATTGCCCGGGTCTGCTTGTATGAAAGTATGCTGCAAATTTCAAACAGCCCTAGTAATGAGCTGTGTTGAATTCATAGCTCTACATCTCGTGGCTACATAGAGAGAACTGCACTTGTATCTTTCAAAGTGCTGTATATGGGGTTATCCAATTTTGTCCCCTTGTGAGACAGACTAGATTAAGAGAATGCAGCTTGGGGTGTCTGTGGCTAAGATAGGGCTTTGTTGAGCAAGCAAGATGCTTAGGCCCAGGGCATCAGAATAGTATCCTGGCACTTTGAGTAAACTAGAGGGATAGGTGGATAGCATTACATTGTCACAACTTCAAAGATAACCACAACATTAACATTATGAAGCTGTATCTAACGGCACTGTTTGAAAACCATGGGACTTACTCTGCAGTGGATGCATACAGAACTGCCCTATAAACCACATATAAGACTGATACTGTTTTCCCCTCCCCATTACATCTTGTTTCATTTTAATGAAATCTTTAAAAAGGATATTCCCATTCACGGTTCACTGCCTTAGAACATCAAAGAACCCTGTTGGATCAGGCCACATCCCAACTAGCCCAGCATTCTGTCCCACACAGTGGCCCACCGATTGCTTATGGGTATCTCTGTCCGGGAAAGCTGCGCGCTCACCTACAAACACACAGCTGGTAAGAGATTGCTCTGCAAAGATACAGCCCCAAACGATGTCCGACAAACAGAAATCCAGAAACAGTCCCAAGTCCAGGGTTAACAAGGGTCATACAAACAGTCCAGTCCGAGGTCAGGGCAGCCAGAAGGATGGTCAACGGGTACGTTTCAAGGTCTAGGGTTTCCAAGCAGTCCAGGAGTCAGATACAGCAGCTTTCTCTTAAGGTGAACAAATAGTTTCTGACAAAGGGCTTGAGCATCTGCCCTGTGTTTTAACTTTGCAGATTGAGTTCACAGGTGCAGGTGATCTGCATGTTTCTGGGCAAGCCTTTTTGATCTTCTTAACCCTTGCTTCTCTGCTCTCCTTTGCTTAAAGCTGGGGATCTCTAGGCTCTGCTCTTCCATGTCTCCCACATCCTGCACTTCTGCTGGGGCAAGGCTGGGCTGTTGAACCCCAGGCTCCAATGGGACTGGGGGGTCAGCACTGGGTCCTGGCATCACCTCAGGTTCCTCCTGTACCTGAGGAAGTGAGTCCTCCTCATCCTCTGAGTCCTCCTCCTGGCTGACCATGACAATCTCAAGCTTATGGGTATCTCTGCCTTTTTGTGCCAGAGGGGCTGGAGTACTTCAGTGAAGCTATGAGTTATGCCCTGCGGGGCCACCCAAGATGGACAGGTCATAGCAGAGAGTTCTGACAAAAGATGATCCACTGAAGAAGGCAATGGCAAACTACTCCCCTATTCTTGCCAAGAAAACCCCACAGACAATATCAAAAGGCTAAAAGATCCAACACCAGAAGATGAGCCCCTCAAGAAGGTGTCCAATACATTACTGGGGAGAAGCAGAGGATAATGACTAGTAGATGCAGAAAGAGTGAAGTGGCTGCAACAAAGTCAAAAAGATGTTTAGCTGTGGGTGCATATGGTGGTGAAAGCAGAGTCTGATGCTGTAGATAACAATACTGCATAGGAACCTAGAACCAGAGTAAGCTGGATGTGGCTAAATATGAGAAGCCAAGATTAAGCAATATCTTAGGTGTCAGCTAAAATGATGGGAATGAGTGAATTTATTTTGGATGACTATTAATTCTACTGCTGTGGACAAGAATTCCTTTGAAGAAATGAAGTAGCTCTCGTGGTCACTAAAAGGATGAGGTGCAATAGCAAAAATGGGTGAATGATTTCTGTTCGAATCAAATGCAAGCTGTTCAATATCACAATAATCCAAGCCAATACCTTACCACTGATGCCAAAGAAGCTAAAGTTGGCCAGAACTATGAAGCAGGGCAGCAACAAATAGTTTTGCCAAGACAATCCACTAGTCATAGCAAACACTCTCTTCTAGCAGCACAACAGGTGATTCTACACATGGACATCAACAGGTAATCAATACCAAAACCAGATGGAATATTTGCACCAAGGACAAAGAGGTTCTATACAGACTTCAGTGATGAGCTCAGAACAAGTTAATCTTGACACGAATGCAAAAGGGTTGCTAAGACGGTACTTATGTGCAGTTCTCTTGACTTCACAACGAAGTTTTATTTTAGCCTTCAACACTTTCTCATTAAGAACCTGATTTGGTATGCATTCACTGTGTACCTTTTGCACTGAGGGGCCCATTAGGACCTCTTTGGGATAGCATCATCCATACGAGCATTGTAGAGTTCTGGATTTAATGGGGTATTTGGAACCTTTAATCTGGATTAGTTGTAGACCCCTTTAAATGGGCCTACAATCCATTCTTGCGCCATGATGGCCGAATTTCAGAATGTGCTTCTGCACACATACTGGGCCAATGGAGTCCAAGGGCAGGCCTAGAGGCTGCAATTTGCAGCAGGGCAGCTCCAGCTCCACCCCTCTCCTCACACCCTACACAGGCCTGTGTGCCCTACATAGTGGTCTATGAAGCTGCCCACAACTTGAGTAGCAGCAATATAGTAGTCTATGTAGCTGCCCCCACCTGCATAGTAGCAGTGTAGGGGCTATGTAGGCAACTGTGTCTTTCTGTCTCACCCACTGTAAACATTGACAGTTTCGCTGGCCAATCGCACCACAGCATGGGTGGAAATTCCTTCACGGGCTTAATCAGGGCCTCAGGATATGTGCTACAGTGTCCACACAGCAGCCCTGTTTAGCACCCATTGCCATTGTGTGCTATATGCCCCATGCAAATGCATGGGGTCTTCATCTGGATCTGGAACAGATTCCCCAAGGACTGGATTCTGAAGATCCAGATTTACTTAATCCAGATTAACTACAGTAAGTGCAGAAACAGCCTGACTTCCCCACTTTCTTTTCCCACCTTCTTTTCCACTCCTTTCCCCCAATTTGAATTGGTTACCTTTTATCCCATCTTTGGTTGTATGGCAGGCATGCAATACCTGACATCCAAAATTAAATTGAAGAAACTAGGGGAAACAACTAGACCATAAAGGTTTGACTTAATATCCCTTATATTATTAATAGATTTAAAGGATTGGATCTGATAGAAAGAGTGCCTGAAGAACTATGGACAAAGCTTTGTAACAATGTACAGGAGACTCTTGGTGAGAGTGAAAGAGGAGATATGACATCTGGTCCCATCACTTCCTAGCAAATAGAGGGAGGAAATGGTAACTGCAATCATGAAAGTAAAAGACAGTGGCTCCTTGGAACAAAAGCTATGACAAACCTAGATACCTTGGCAACAAAGTTCTGTGTAGTCAAAGCTATAGTTTTCCCAGTAGTAGTGTATGGTTGTGAGAGTTGGACCATAAAGAAGGCTGAGCACTGAAGAACCAGTGCTTCCAAACTGTGGTAGTGTAGAAAATTTTTGAAAGTCCCTTGGACTGCAAGGAAATCAATCAAACCAATCAATTGTAAAGTAAACCAACCCTAACTGTTCAATTGAAGGCCAAATACTGAAACTGAAGCTGAAAGACTTTAGCCACATAATGAGAAGACAGGACTCATTGGAAAAGGTCCTTATGCTAAGAAAGACTGAAGGCAAAAAGAGAAGGGAATGACAGAGATAAGATGGATAGATAACATCATAGAAGCAACGAACATGAGCTAGGGCAAATTCTGAGAAACAATAAAAGACAGAAAGGCCTGGTGTGCTATGGTCCATGGGGTCAGGAAGAACTAGACCCAACTGAACAAGTGAACAACCACAATAAAAGGATGTTACAAAAATTCTGGATAAGTTGAACTCAAGCTACCTATATGCAGGTCACTAATGATAAAACTATTACATTCCCTAAGCAGAACTGGGAGTAAAATACTTTGCAGAATAATGAATTACCTGAAACAAACAAAATTAAAAAAAAATGGTGGAATGAAACCACAGAGTCCAAAACAATCTTGAAAACAAAGTATATGAACAGATATATAAAGAAATGTCTTAGGTGGTGCATCCTTTTGTTTAAATCATTATGATAGTTTAATTGCTGTTCAGATTTTGATGACATACCAGGAAAAACCTGTTACAGACCCTGAATCCCTTCAGTCAGCATCTCAAAGTCAAGTTTGAATAGCGGTCCCTCAAGGATGCTTTAATTTGGGTTTCTGAATAGCACAGGGGGTGGAGTGGTTGGTTGTATTAAGTGACCCAACTCCAGAGCAACGCCTGCTCTGCTCCCTTATTGAACTTCCATTTTCAAGTCAGTCATGTGCCCTGTTTGGTTGGCATGGTAACTGAATCTGTGTATAGAGCTCCAAGAAAGGAGTTAAAAATACTGCTTGCAGCTATGATCACTTTCCAGAAAGATATAACAAAAAACACATTTTCAGATTCGTGCAACATTCATTTTCTCTGACCAGCTGCCCAGTTAATTTTAGTTGAATCTCTTTGTATGTACAGTTGAATGGTAAAGAAGACTGTGTCTGAAACCATTAGTAGCTGTAAAGCATCCATTATTTCAGTGCCTGCACAAATGACACAGATTAACCATGAAGAACAGACAGGTTTGCACATATCTGAAAGCTAAATTGAAACTTTGATAGGTGAACATATTTTTCTAATTGTTATATAATTATCCTGGATGTCTTATTAAAAGAAATGTCTAGAATAGATCGTGCATGCTAGTTATTTTATGCAATTCATGCTGCTTTGACTTGAAGTGCTGTTTTCAGTTTTTTGTTCTTTGAGACATTTTTGCAAGCTTTCTATGGTAATCGTCATACAGCACCTTTATGGTCTCATGAGAGTGCACTGAGAGTGAAGAGTCCAAAGCAGCTGACAAACCTTCTGTTCTTTTCCCCACAACAGACACCCTGTGAGTTAGCTGGGGCTGTGAGAGCTAAGAAACAGAGCTGTGACTAAGCCCAAGGTTACCCTGGTGGCTTCATGTAGGAGTGTGGAATCGAACCAGGAAACCTCAAGATAAGAGTCTGGCACTCTAACCACAAGACCATAGAGTTCGAAGGGACCTCCAGGGTCACTGAGTCCAGCCCTCTGTAGAATGTGGTGGCCTTTCTGCACTTGGCCTTATTCTGGAATATATACTGGAACAGGGGTCTGTCCGTCTGCATGCTAGTACATTCTATGGCAGAGCCCAGTTGAAGCCTCCCATAGTCTGCATTAGCATATGGACAACAAATCCCTATCCTGAGATATATACCAGAAAAAGGCCAAGTGCAGAAAGGGCCCAGGTTTCACTAAACCATCCCAGACACATGGTTATCCTGCTTCTGCTTAAAGGCCTCCAATGAAGGAGAGCTCACCACCTCCTGTGGCAGCCTTTTCCATTGACTGATCACCCTTTCTGTCAGAGGAATTTTTTATGTTCCTAAATTCTCATTAGAATTTAGGACCAAATCTCCCATCATTACATATGGCAGACTGTGTAACCAATAATAATGCCCCACCAAAGGCTCCACAGCATTGTCAGGGTGGATGGTTCAATGAGGCAAAGACTCCCACTGACAGTATTACAACTGCCACAACCCAAACCAGACAGGTTTTTGCTGGAAAGCTAGACTAAGGGTGACTTTTTTCAGCTCCCTGGATTGCTGCCATGGAAGCTTTGGCTGGATGGGGTTTGCATTGATTGTTCATCATTATTCACACCATGTATTCATTTATATGTATTCATATATATCTTATTCACTCACATGTATTCATGCGTTGTATTCGTATATTTCTTTCTGCATAAAGCTTTGTCTTTGCTTGTTCCTGCTTTGCTTAGAGGCTGGTTGGGAGGGGGAAGAATGAGCGAGATTCCTAAAGAAGCTTAAAGGCCACTTTCCAAGGCAAAAGAGATAAAAGATTCTTCTAGCAGCTGGAGGAACAGCTCAAAGGGAAGGATTTGCTGCTGGGGGAATGGAGGTGTACCTGCTCTTAGGTGGGAATAGAGAAAGTAGAAGAGACACTTCTGGACTTGCTTTCACTGCCTTTAGCAATTATAAGATGTACCTACTATGCTGCCTAAATAATTGGGTCATTTACTTCAGAGGAGAATCTTTATTTCTGCTAGACTCTAGTATGGGGGTGTCAAACTCAAATACACAAAATTAAAAACTTGGACAAAGTTGCAGTCCAACCTTGATATTTATTGAAAAAATGTCTACAATTGAAGTTTTCCCCTTTTGTCAGCTATAATGGTGGACTTTTTCATATGGAAACAAACTTAAATTTTGGTTAAACACTAAATCTGGAACAAGTAAAGCTTAATACTAAAACACAGGTGAAATTAGTTGTCAAATAAAGGACACATCTGTGACATTCACTTTTCTAGTAAGCTTCTGTTTTCCACCTTTCATTTGGCCATTTTTAGAAGGGGTGGCCTGATGTGACTGGTAGCATGAGGTCACTAATGAATGTCAACAGAGGAGGGGGCACTTGTGGGTCCTGACTGACATGCCAACGCACCAGCAGAGCATTCTGGGATTTGTAGTATTAACTGTGCATGCGCTGTCTATCAGTGGGCCATCTCTAGTAGACATTTGGTATTTTCTCACGGGCCAAATATAATTACACCATGGGCAAGATTTGGCCTGTGGGCCTGAGTTTGACATCTATGCTTTAGTGGAACCTCATATTTATAACACATTTAATGTGGCAGAGAAGAAAGAGTTTCCACGTGGGATTGGTTGTCACCTATGTTCACAAGATGCTAGAGACAAAAGAAAAGGGCTACAAGACTCAGACTGCATCCAGACATACCTTACTTGTTCCACTATATTTGGATATTCTGAAAAAAGCATGAATATCCATGCTTGTTTCAGAATATCAAAATATAGTGGAATAAATAAGCAACATCTGGATGCACTGAATAGATATGGAAGAGCAGCCACAGTGTTAAAATGGTTGACCTAGAAAGTAGAGCAATAATGGAAAAAATGAGATTAAAATAATGGGATTTTAATATTGAAACAGTTATGCAATTAAGTATCATGATAGGTCTTACAATGGTGTGGTTGAAAAAAAAAGAAAGTGACATTAATAGATGTGTCTATCTCCAGAGACAGTAGAATTCCAGAGAAATGATTGAATAATATGACAGAATACTGAGATGTTGAATTTGAAATCCAATTTGAAATCCAAAACACAATAGTTCCAGTAACTGTTCATGTAGGAATGTGCCAAATACATTTGTCAGCTTTGGATTCACATGTGAATTTGAAGCTTCAACACTTTGACTTGAATCAAAGGAAGCCTACATTTACAGGCCCCCTTCATCTGCCAAGCGAATGTATTTGGCCTTCACCAAAGCTTCATAGAAGCTTTGACCTAGCTGGATTTACGCACCCATCCCACCTAACATCCCCCACAGCCACCTCCCCTTGTCTTGAACTCTGGCTGTCACCACCTCCTTCACTGCCATCTTTGCCATTGTGCCCTCCTCAGATGCTCAGCCCAGGCCTTCTGGAGGTGTGCACGCAGCTGGAGCAACCACCTCATTTGAGAATTGACTCTTGAATGGAATGGCTGCTCCAGCTGTGTGCATGCCTCCAGGAGACCTAGGATGACCCTCTGAGGAGGGTGCAATGGCAGAGATGGTGGTGAAGAAAGTGGGTGGGGGCAGCAAAAGGTGAATGAGGAGTGAGACATGCCAGGACACATGGGAGGGGATGGGGGCTTCCCTTTACATGAACATTCAACAAATGTTTGGGCATGAAGGCAAAGCCCCCTATATTTTCATCAATTCAAATAGACTGAAGGGGGGGATATGCTCAATGCACATCCCTACATTCATGCATTAGTTGCAGTACTGAAGAAATTAAAAAAAAAAGAATTACTTAATAATTCCATAATAGTAATAGATCTGTGGAGGATAAATGGGGAAAAAAGGACTGGAATATATGAAAAATAGGAAGAAGAGTTGGCTTTTCTACCCTGCTTTTCCAACCCATTCAAAGAGACTCAAAGTGGCTGACAAACCTTCTGTTCTTCTTCCCACAACAGACACCCTGTGAGGTAGGTGGGGCTGACAGAGCTCAGAAGAGAACTGTGAGTAGCCCAAGGTCACCTAGCTGGCTTTATGGAGGAGTGTGGAATCAGACCCTATGACTGTGAGATATGAGTCCAGGATGCTAACCACAAGACCAAACTGGATTGGTGAATATGATTTCTAAACTGGTACTACAAACTGGATGTTAAATGGCAGGCAAAATTTGTTTTTCTTATCAAGGATAGTGCTTTCTATCGTTGACACCATTTCCATTTTTTATTTATATACCGCCTTTCCAAAAATAAATTTCTGCCCAAGGCGGTTGACTAGTCCAAGAGCAAAGTCCTCTGAAGATGGATATCAGCTATATCCAAAAGCTTGGGTGCTCAGAAGAAGAAACCTGGAATGTGGTATAACAGCCCCAAAACTACTACAAATGAGAAGAATAGTGCTTTTCAGCAGATCGTGAAATCAAGTTGACAGTTCTCAGAATGAGCCTCTGCTAGCCTTCATTCCTCACACAACACCCTTACACCATGCTACTGGTAGTGTGCACAGGCTAGAGGCTTGAGCCACATTAAAGGCCAGAAAATGTGCTTTCAAAATGCATTATCTGGCCTTTGATTTGGAATAGAGATATAATAGGAACACTGTTATCCACATACTACCACCTCTTAGCTGATTTGAGCTGGGTTTTTTTTTTTTTGAGTGCAAATGCAGCCACTGAGGCAGAGAAAGGGTTCTGCTGATCCACAGTAGGAAGAAGCCTCAGTACATTCATGCACAGTCATCTATACCCCACCATGATGGTTATAGAGTGTTGCTTGGGACACCATAAGAAGAAATGCAGCTGTCTATCCTTCACAGTCTTGATCCAGCAACTTTCATATTTGTTTGTCAACTGATAATTATCTATTAATATGACTCAGGCTGTGGTCACACCTAAGGTTTAATCCAGCTTCAGTACACCTTCAGAGCAAGAGTGACCGGTAATTTTCTTTCTAGATTATCTATCCCAAAGGTGAATTTTTTGAATTATGCAACACCGAAACAGCTTGTCACTTTGCTCATGCATTCTCTCACTCTGAAAGTAGCCTGAAGCTGGATTAGACCTTAACTGTGACCACAGCCTCAGTCTTCTCAGACAAACACCAGACAGAAACAGATTATTAGGTTAGGACTGAAGGTTGAATTAATCAGAGGACCCTTTGTTCTAGAAAGAATCAAGTCTTCTGGGCCAGATAAATGCATTCTTGAGTTCTGAGAAACTTCCTGAAGAACCGAACTTCTGTATATTATTTTCAGAAGATCTTGCGGAGCAGGAAAAATGCCAAATAACTGGACAAAGATAAATGATACTCCTGTCTGCAATACAACCAAAGTGGTAAATCTGGAAACTGCAGTCCAACCAGCCTACAGCCTAGGATGATTCTGAAGCATATATTGTAGTTAGCCTGCAAGTTCTTTAAAAATAACGCAGTGATTGCTGTAAATAATCACAGATCTAACAAGTCCTGTCAGATTAATCTTCTTCAAGTTTGGTAACTTCTTTAGTTCTTTCTTTATCCATAGAAAGACTCAGTTGATTATATTATACAATTTGGAAAAATGCAAGTCATTTAGTATCTTTTCTTGTTGAAACCTACAGCCAGGACATCAGACAAGCAGGTTCCTATTTCTGGTATCATATCCCAATGAAATATGGATAATATATGTCCCCTGCTGGAATTCCAGTCAAACCTCCCAAATGCAGAAAGGGTGGCCTTGCTTTTCAACTAGGGATGTGCACTAATATTCATAACATTCAATATTTGTAAGAATTTGTACAAATTTGGAGATTTGTATACAAATCAAATGTTATGACATTTTTACATGACATCTGTATTCGTATGAATGCTTTGGAACATTTGTACCAATACTTGGGAACATTCATGAAATGAGGAAGTGGGAAAGCAGTTGCACCAGTCATATCTGCAATGGATCCAGAGTGCATTCAGCATCATTTGAGAATGGATTCAAAGTGGATTAAGGGCGGATTTGCCCCTTTCAGAGCTGATATGTCATGTGATACGTACTAGATACTTATCGGATACATATGCATTCATATTGGATATTCAGATGAATTCGCATGAATACATTCATATCAAATAAAATCCTACCACATTTGAAGGGGATCTATTCAAACAAATATGAATTTTCTTACATTTGATTTGATACTAATTGAACGCAAAAAAAAAAAAAACCATTTGTGCACATCCATACTTTCAACTTTTATTTCTTCATCTGTCGTTGTTCATCTCTTTCCTCCTCCTTTAGGAAGGGAAGTCTAAGTAGCACAAGGTTCCAGGGCATTCTGATCGTCTCCTTGTACTTTCCATATATGAAACCAATTCATATTTATGCCAAATTTATAGTCACATCCCTGCCTGCGTCTGCCTCTATCCTCATGCACAGAAAGGGCATACAAAGCCATGTTTTAGGTAGAAGATTGTATAATAGCCTGATCTCTGGATGAAGCCAGAGTAGGTAGCTACACTAAAACATTGCTGGGAATTGCAATAAGAAGGGGGCTACAGCTGTAGTGTTCATCAGAGTGATGGGGTGCACTGACTGCATGCCTTCTACTGGCCCCAGCCATACAGACATCCTAGCTGGAAAACCTTAGTGGGCTGTTCAAATATACATGAGTGATGCCAGCAAGATCAGTTGACTGTTATAGGTCTACCTAAGGGCCAGCATGACCACAGTAAGAATGGAAGTAAGAACAGTGGGCAGCTCTTACTCCTACTCACCATTTTCAATGCTCTGTCAAACACAGTGAGATGGCATGTGGCTGTTTGTGGGTCTACGTGGATCCTCACTCTATCAGCACACCATGGGGGAGTAGGGCTGAGCAGATCCTGTGTCCTTGCAGCTGGGTAAGGGCACTGTAAGGGCACCATGTAAATTCTCCATAAGAGATACACACATAAACACACAAAGTGCTGTAAAAAATTACATTTAATACACATTGGGAAAAGTTTTCCAACCAACAGGATTTTTCCCACCATCAAGGCCAAACCTTGTGTCCTAAAAATTTAAGTTTTGCCAGGTTTGCCCTGCCAGTGTTCTAAATATACAGAAGTGTAGGATTAAGACCACAAAACAATCAGCTTCCTGATGGTCTAGGGTAGGAATCTATCCCTAAAATGTGACTGTGGGTTTATTGTAGCCACCTTCATTTTGAGGGGAGCTCAGAACTGCCTGGTTGGCAGAGGGTCCCCTGGATTGAACCAGCAGCTGATCCCCAGAAGAACTTATGGTAAACCACTTCTATATCTTTCCTTGGTTCCCAATCCTATTCGAACTTCTCCCCTCTCTCTCTTTTCTTTCATTTCCAGTGCTTTTGGCTTGCTTTGTTGTAGGGGAGGGGGGAAAAGAAAGTTCCTGAATATTGTCTATTTATTCAAAACATGAAATTGTAAATAACTTGAAATCATCAGGTCACCATATGAGAGAATGGAAGCTGTAAATTAAAATCTTAAATGTAATGTACATGTATTCTGGGTTCTGTTTAACTCCCACAAAGATATTTTAACATGCCCCACAAGCCTGGACAACAAAAGGTGGTGGTGAACATGGATCTCTATAATGTGGGACCCCTGCCTGCTTGGACTTTGTGGGTGAAAACATGCCAAGATAATGTTTCATTGCTCCCAAACAGTCCAAAATGGAATGCAGATTAAACATTAGAAGTTCCCAAGTCAGAAACCTCTGGCCCACATGCTCTGAAATATGGAAGTCATCAAGTCTTCTTAGAGTCTACCACACCAGCAAATTGCACGAGATTCTGCCATCAAGCCCTCAAATTATAGTTTATACAATGATATTACCCTCACAAATATAACATCTGTATTGGATCATATCTGACCCCCACATTTGAAGAAACCAATTCTGCTGAGCTTTCTTAACATGCTTCAAATATATTTCTGATTTTTAAAAAATTGTAAGCACTGAAGTTCACTGCTAAACATTTCCTTGATTTCAACAATCTAAATCACTTTTGTTATTAATTGTATTGTGAGGGATGGTGTAAGAATGTTTTTGAACAAATATTAACCCGAATGATATAATAAGTAAAGCTGAGATGTAAGGAAAAAATCTGTTATGTGAGGAACAATTCAAACACAAAACCATAATGATTTCAATTACCAATGAAACATGAAGCCCTTGTGTATTGTTCTGCCAATATTACGGGTGTCACAACCTGCTTTATTTAATTTCCCCCAGCAGACCTTTGAAGATTCATGGCATATGATCTCATTTTGCAGACTAGTTATCTGGTTATCTCATGCCAAACAAGAAGCAGCATTAGGACTGGTCTCAACCCCATCTCAGATTTTCTAAAACTGGAAAGACAATAGAGTCAATATTCAACTTTCATGGACTGAGTAGGCAGGTCTGAAGAGATACTAAAAATATTATGACATGAGATAATATTATCACTCCAATGTGAGTATTGTTGTCCCTTGTATCAGTGACGTTAAATGTCTGCAATAAAGCAAACCATTAACAACATTTTGTCGCACTAGGGTACAATTAATTCTATAATTAGGGAGTTTTTTAAGGGGGGATATCATAACAGAGAAGATTACATTTTACTGATTGTGTAAAAGCCATGTCCTAGGAAGGGTGACTATATTGGTCCAATCATGTTAAACTGTTGCAAGATAAGAAAGTGAAGGTATGTGTCCTTCCCCAGCACCCCCCACCTTTGTGACATTGGTAGCTTCACAGATAAATAAACCAGATAGTGCCATGTGGTTTGTGGTTTCTTGTCTTGATTTGTACCCATGGGACACTAGCTGTCCAGGTACTGAGAAGCAATAATAGGAATGTTTGTGAGGTCCATGACAAGGTTAGACGCACTTTATTGTAATTAAAAAAGGAGCTGGGGGAAGATGGAAGGACGTAGGGCAAACATCACGTTGTATACCCTAGGGACATGCACGGATATTCGAAAATTCATATTGAACCCATCAAATGTCGACATTTGAATTTGAATAGGATTTTTGAAAATCCGAATTTTCACTTCGGACGAATTTTGGATTTTGAAAAATCTGACATGGATTTTTGAATAATTCGAATGAGTAGATTCATATCTATCATATATGAATATGAACCAAAATTATACGTATTTGTGCATATAATGCGGGATGAAAACGGGATGCACATGGGATGCATACTGGATAAATACCGATTCACACAAATTCATATAATGGATACGAATCTTTTCGACATTCATATATTTGGATGCGAATTGGATTTTTGAAAGTACGGATCTGGATAATCTGGATTCGAATCGGATTTTTGAAAATCTGGATTTTTGAAATTCGAATTGATTGAATTTTTGAATATTCAATTCTACTTGAATTCGAATGCAAAAAATACATTCGTGCACACCCCTAGTATACCCTGAACAGTTTCCGACCAGCCCCCAGGCCCCACTCAAGCCCTGCCACAACACTCCACTGATTCAGTCATGTCATGTCAGTGCACCAGCAGAATGCTTCAGAGGATCAAATCAAGCTGAGCAAAGGTCCTATTTGCTTGAATCCCAAGCAGTGTCTATCCTTGAACTGATTGCATAGGCCTGCATTTTCTAGAAACTATGCCAGATTCAAGACTGCTTTCCCTTTATAAGCCATGCAAACCTTGACCTGAGTGGAACAGAATCCCTCCGAGAGCACTCCACATAACAACAATGATCAGCCTCACAGGGGCCTCCTGATAAGGTTGTCCCACTACTCAGTTTATCAGTACTGGGCCAATGAAGACGGGAGAGAGCACATTATTTCCTCCTATCTGTGACCAGCTCACGACATGGGCAATCTCCCTAAAAACTATGCCACCTGAGATACTTGAAAAGAGCACCTTTTCCTATCCTGACTGTGTGTGGTTATCTTGCATGATCCCTGAAGACACATCATTGTCCACTATAATTCCTTAAAACTATATAGATCCATAGTAGCTAGCAATGATATAGTCCAAGCTGTTATATTGTTTCGGAATAGTCTAAGAATAAACTGAAATCCTTTTCTCCTTGTTAGTAGAACAAACTGACATCACCACAAGATGGCAATATATCTATGGTACTACAGTCTGAAAACAGCAGTGTTAAGCTAAAAAGGAAATGTTATTTGTGCCACTCAGTAATAGACAAAATCTGCACACGTGGCATGATGTGTGCAGAGAGGACTGTTTCTGAGCCAGAGTAGGAGTTTCCCGGTGCTGAAGTTTTTGTCTAAGGCCATGACGCAAAGCACTAGAAATAGGATGCCCCCAGTGTTATCGAACCATATGATTCAAACTGGGCTCAGATCAAATTAGATTCAACCACTCACCCAACCAATCTGGTTCATCAAACCTGATGAACAGGGATAGCTCAGAGTCTAGTCGAATTACTAGTAGTGGCTCATATTAGACAGAACCATTCCCTTGCTTGTGAAGTAACACATGTGCCCCACTCTTGATGGATATAAAATCGTACAATACATGAGTTGGAAGTGATCTTGAAGATCTGTTCTTGTCCCCTCTAATATGTGGCAGCTCTTTAGCTGTTGTAAGTTGCTATTATGTTTCCTACCAGCCTTCTCTTTCCAATGTTAAACATATTCAGCTCCTTCAACCACTCCTCCTAGGAATTTCCCTCCACTATCCTTGTATTTCTTCTCTGTCCCCTTTTGCCTTGTGTTGGCCAAAGCAGGAGTCTGCAGTCTCCCCAGTGCCTGCTCATGATCTGAATGCAACATTTCTGTTCATGCTCCTCAAGATTGGCCTTTATATTTTATCACACTACGTCCTATGATCATTTTTGCATGTCCTCTTTAGAGATTTGCAAATCTGGTTTGAACTGGACCATTTGGTTCAACTCTTTTCTATTTGAACTGAGGGCTGTTTTGATTCAAACTCAACTGGGGGTGTTTGTATATGATCATTCCACACATTTTTATTTGATCTGTTCTAAAAGAACACTATCTGACCCTTTTGTTACAATCAAGAAATGTGCAATTCTGGGCACAACTGAGCAGTTGTGCAATGATGCATTTCTTGGTTGTAATAAAAGAATATTAAAAATCAGTTCACAAACTTTTCCCAGCATGTTTGACCTGTTCTAGATCAAACAAAACTCAGTGAGGTTCTATTAAATTTGAACTGAACCTTTCATTTTGAGTTTGTGCTCATCTCTGGTACTATTGTATCTTAGGTTATTTTAAAATTAACTATGGGGTTTTTATACTTGATTTCCTTCTATTAGCTTTGCCTCAGTGTGCAAGCTGCCTAAGGCCATTTTGAATTTGGCATTTCCCCTAGTTTGGGATTTTCTTCTCATCTTCAAACTTTGAGCACCATTTCTATTCATCCGTGTCACTGAAGACAGGGTCATGGGGTGACTCCACTTGTTACTTTTCTCTAGAATAATGCATACTCATTAATGAGGAAAACTCTTGGAATATAATCATTCAGCCAGATGCAAATCTACTGCCTCCCCATTTTGATTGCATGCTCTTTTGCATTGCCAAAATGGGTCTTCCTTGGTATTCCAGACTACTCCACTATGGCGATAGACCTTGATGTCAAAGTTTGGCAGCAGACCAGACTGGAACACCATTTTGGGCACCCTAGCCTGGTCTATGTTCCATCCTCTGGGGAGAGAGTGAGGCCTCCCAAAATAGACAACAGGGTGTGGAAGGGTGGCCTCTGGACCTCTTCCTCCTGTGGGACACTACCTTGTGCAGAAAGGCCCACAGAGTTTTATACTGAAGTTTTTTGTGCAAAGGCGCAGAGTTGTCTTTGACCTGGCAAGATTCAAGGTGTTGTGTACTTCCCTAACTATCGAATAGCAGAAGGCAGGCAAAAGGAAGCAAGTGAACAGCACAGAGAGTGGGGAGAATATTTAAGTGTGAAAACTGCCAGCTGTATCGTTGCAATATGTATATGACTTTGTTAACAGTATATAATATTCCATATGAAGTACACAATATTCCATATTTCAATATGCCTATAAAATTATATTCCCTAAAAGCTGAATCTCTTGAGAAATAAATATTGCCTCTGTGTGTGTTGAGAGAGATAGCTGTAAATCTTTTCTGTATTTTGTTACAGTAGGAAGAATAAGGGGACTATGTGAGATAAGGAGAAGAAAGAATTTGGAAATGGCATAATGGGTCTGGTAAGACGTCCTCAACATTGGTTCCACAGTGCCAGAATGGTCAGGATAAATGTTTCTGCCCCCTGGAAGGCCTGATAAGTGTACAGAAAGCATACATCCACTTGGAAGGCTCACATAGCAGAAACAGAAACAATAATACAAGTGCGGTTCACATCCCAGCAATTGAGGAAGCTAGAAGAATGTCCACCCCAAATAAATTCATAAAGAAGTCTGAGGTGACCCAACAGAATTTCAGCCTGTCTGTTTTTGGACCATTGGCAGAGGAAGGAAAATGATAGAGTGAAACACCAGAGGATTAGAAGATGTGTTCAGCCACAGGTGGGCAGCATGGGTGCATGATGCTGGGAGCCCCTCCCCAGCTGAAATTTGTGATTTGTGATCCAACTTGGATTATGGCATCAAAGTATCAGGTTTTGGAGATTCTAGTACGCTGAGATATAAATGCATCTGGTCTCAAAAACGTTAACAGCATCTTGACTGGGATAATCCTAAATAAATCTACATCAATTGACCAAGAATAGTTGTTTCACTGAAAGGCATCATCCAATTATTGATTCTCATGAGCTGTGCTATATAGGTTGTCAGGCATGGTGTGCCTGTCACAAAGGCTGTGGGCTAGAAGTTTAATAAATTAACTGTTGGGACAAAAAAACAGAGCCAGAATGTAAAAGAAGGAAAGACAAGTGATACTCTGTTGCAACTGGGAAAGTGAAGGGCAAGAGCAACCCTCTGGATTTCTGACCAGAATTAGTTGATTTGAGCTGAATCCTGAAGAAATCCTGACTATGGGTGTACATGAATGTTTCAGACATTCTTTTGAATAATTTGGACATTCGTATGAATAGTTCAGACATTCGAACTGGGGACGTGGGAAAGCGGCTGTGCCACTCACATCTGCAATGGATCCAGACTGCATTCAACATGGATCAAGAGTGTATTAAAAGTGGATTCAGGTCAGACTTGATGCTTTCAGAGTGCGGATGTTCATATCAGATACGGATGCGTTCATATCGGAGATGTGTCAGAGATGTATCGGAGATTTGTATGATACATTTGTACTAAATAGAATCTACCACTTTTGAAGGGGATCTATTCAAACGAATTTGGATTTTCTAACATTCGATTCATTACAAATCAAATGTCAAAACCCCCATTCATGTACATCGCTACTCTAGATTCTTGTTCAGCATCAGACTCTTATTCAACACGTCCTTAGATCAAGGCAGAGCATCACGTAGAGATATGTAGAATCCACTTAAGCAAAAAAGACGAGATTATATCCACTTAAGCATAAAAGTATTACATCCACTTGAGCACTTAAGGCATATTCAGGGAGGAAAAAAGAAAGGAAAAAATGGAGCTGCCTGCCAAGCAGAAGATGACACATGACCTGTAAGAACACCAATCCCAATTGAATTGAAAGGCCATGCCAATCCACCCAGCCTTACACACTCTTCCTCTACATCTGCTAGTGACAAAGATGGCCACTCCAGAAAAGAACATGCACTTTACAACGAACAACGCCTATTCCAATTGCAAACAAAGCACTTAGCAAGTACCATGGATTAAAAGGTATCTAATTCACATCAGCTGCAAATTCACGCATTTATGTTTGATCACTACATTGTGAAAACCATTCTGATGTGCGTTATTATTTGTGTGTAGCTAAATGTTTGTTACGTGGTTTCTAAGTTGCAAGTCTTCTGAAATAGGATCCCTCCCTGTTTTTAAGTGTGGTTTTTTATACTGGTTTTATTATAACCCACCCTGAGGACTTAGGGTACAAATACAAACAAATCTACCACGTAGGTTTGATTTTTGCAATGTGTCAGTCATGGGACATAAACTTTCCCAAGCAATGTTGGGAAGTGGAGCGAGAGAAAGAAAAAACACATATACTGCTGCCTTGTGCAGAAGTCACAGAATTTTGGAATGTTTTCTTATAGAAGTGTCTGTTTTAAGAAAAAGAAACATTGACAAAGATCCTTATTTATGTTCATTAGGTACTACCTCAAATGGCAATGTGCTCTCAAAAAGTACATGTAGTACAAAATTTGAAGGAATGGAGAAGCCCATTCTACCAGTGTCATGGAAGAAGATAACTACAGAGAAGATGTTGAAAGAGTCCTACTTAGGGTGTTTCTGCACTTATCGATGTAGATTCAGAACTGGTGATCCAGATCAAGGCAACATATTCCATCTTTGGGCTGGATTGTAGTGGACTGGAATACTGTTGTCTGCATGGCAATGGCTGCTCATCTCCAGCCACAGCAAGCTCCCAAAGCCAGGAATGAAAGGTCCTCATTTGGTGTTCCTGGAGAACCCATCGATATAGGTCCCCTGGCAAATCAAAGCATGTATGTGTGCACCCACTGTATGCCTTCGTGATCTGGATCCCCCCCCCTTGTTAGTATAGTGACAGACCTCAATATTGCTACCCCCAATATGGACCAGACCACCCTGTAGCTGCTTTTGATTCATTTTTTCAAAAAACTTTATACAGATGCAGCCTCAGAGTAAGAAACCAATTGTATCTGATGGAAGCAATTGATGTGGAAATGACAAGTGAGAAATGTCTCACACAATTCCTTAGAAGCAACATATGGGAGTACATACTTGATTTTCAGAGAAATTCGTGGCTGCAGATATCCTTGAAAAACTAAAAACTATTTGGTAGTGATGACAAATCCACTTTGGCAAGAACAATACTGTTAAATCCTGTTAGAGTCTGCAACTGAGCACTCAGTGTGCCAAATAACACATACAAAGATCATATTGCATTATTCCTCTTAATAATGAAATATGTAATAAAGCATTGATAATTCAGCATTTTATTATCATTATATGATTAATTAGAAATATTATGACTATGAGCTGGAGTAAAAGAGAAAGCAAATCAGTCAAATCAGTCAAAACTAGGCATTTTAAAATGTAAATCCAATAGGAGACTTGAGCATAGGGGGCGTTTTTCCACTGTCACTAGAAGTACCCATTAAGTACCCATTAATGGGTACAAAAATGCCATTATGTACCCATTAATGGGTACTTAATGGGTGCTTCTAGTGACAGTGGAAAAACAACCTAGGTTTTCATTCTCTTGCTGAAATCAGAACAGCATGATTGGGCTTTTCATAATTATCTCCAGGACAGTTCCAGGTAGATTGCAGGAAGTGTTGTTTGCACCATGGTCCACTGCAGCTGTCCCAGAAGCATCCTGATCTGAGCTGCTTCTGAAGTTTATGTGTAGTAGGCAGCTTAAGAGCTGTCCACAAGCATTCTTTTGACATCAGGAATGGTTCAGAGTATGCAACCAGGCTCTGAAAGGAACTCTTATTTCTGGCCCTTAAAATTTTCAGGCCTTTTTCAGCAGTTGTTCCACTTTTGGCAGTGCTTCACTGCTGAAAAGAGTCCCTTCTTGCTCCTAACTAGGGCTGGTGTAACCTCTAGACTGGACTACTGTGCAGATGCGCATTGAGGCTCTCTGTGCCCATGTGATCATATTGTCCTTATGTACCCTGACAAATGTCACAGCTCCACCCACTACTATCACTCATCTCTATCCAAGAAAAAGCATTTGTGCTAATGTTGCTACTTAGTCTGGTAGCAAAATGTCTGCAGCAAGAAAATTCAGCTCAGAGAAATACAACAATGCAGCATTTCAGAGTTACTCTAAAAAAAAAATTAGCAATGTCCCTTTACCCTGATGGATTTATGTGTTTGTTATACAACCCCCTACTTGAAAGCCTTTTGGAAACAGTTTATTTTTCTTAAGGATGTGATTGTTCAGCATAGTACATATGTCACAGTTATGTTCAGAAATATATAATAAGCACTTGACTTACCTGTTTTTCTTTTTTAAAGAGTCATAAATAGAGCTTAAGAAGTGAAGAAAGTCAAAATCCCAAGCCATGCCCCTCATTATTTAGAGACCTGCAGAGTTGTAAATAGGATACATTTATGTTGGCTCCATAACAGCTTGACGGCTCTGCTTCAAATGTTAAACCCTATTTGTGTAGGCTTCTCTCTGCAATTATAATTTTTAATACTTCCCTCCTTTTTGAAGGAAATGTTTTTCAGAACTAATTCTAAGAGTCAACTTTGTGCAGAAAGGGGAACAAAATGACCAAAAAAAAAGAGAGAGAGAGAGAACAAACTTTTGCAATACCAAATAGCAGGCTAAGCACAAATCTTTTTAGCTGTATTTGAAAGAAGGTAAGATGGAGATTATTCCAAGCTACGTCCAAGAAAAAGATCTTCACTTTCGTTCTTTTCTTTTCTTTCTAAAAGAATGGCAACACTAAACACTCTTTCTGAGAGGTTTCCAAAGGCCTATTGACATGAGGGCAAACGGAACACATGTAGGTGCCCTGGGACAGAGTATTTGCTCCGCTGGGCGGGCAGTTCCATTTGGAACCACCCCAGCCTGCCCCAGGGCATTCCATGTGTGGAGCACAAAATCCTGCTATTTTCGGGATTCCATATGAATTCTGTCTTTGGTGTTTTAGAATACTCATATGCATCTTGAAGCTGCATCCAGACATTGGTTACTTATTCCGTTATATTTGGATATTCCAAAATAAAGCATGCATATTCCAGAATATCCATGGTTTTTTTTCCAGAATATCCAAACGTAGCAGAATAAGAAACCCACATTTGGATGTTTAGTTTCCGCGCAAAGCAAGCTTACCACACATTTTTCTATTACTGCAAATTAAGTCATTTCTCTTGATGAGATAGCACTATTGCTAATGAAAACCAGGAATGTGATTTTATAGAGTCCTGGAAAGCTGCATAATCAGATAATGCCTTGATTACCTATTGTTTTATGAGCTGGTTATGGAATAGATCTATGTAAAATACAATAGTCTAATTTAAGATTCTATGTCTGTTTTAATCATAAGCTGCTTGACTAAAACCAGGTTCTCCTGTTCTTAATGAATATTTTCCTCAGTATGAATACTTGCATTTTACAATTAAATTTGTTCCTTCTCTTTGTTTCTAAATGAGCTTAATCTAAATACAGTGCCAGGAGGAAACTGCGTATGTGTGTGCGTGCTTGCTCTCTTTCAAACATACATATATAAAACAAAACTCTAATATGCACCTTGTAGAAAATCTGCAAGAAAAACAAAATTGTCTAGGCTAGTGTGGATCACAGGACAAAGAAATACTGATCAAGATCCATGTTCTGCTTCTGTTTCATGATTTGACTAAAAAGGAGGCAAATCATAAAAGAAAGGGAAGGGAGGATGTGACAAAACCAGTAATTTTAGTCCTAAGCAGTTATGGTAAAAAATAGATATATGTGAACTACTTAATTTTTTAAAAAATGTCTCAAGAGAGGGAAGAGGAGGAGGAGGAAGATAAAAGTTGGTTTTTCTACCCTGATTTTCTTACCAATTTAGGGGACTCAAAGTAGCTGACAAAGCTTTCTATTCTTCTCCCAACATAAGAGAAGCCTTGCTGGATCAGGCCACAGCCCATCTAGTCCAGCATCCTGCCGCACACAGTGGCTCACCAAATGCTCATGGGCATCTCAAGCAGAGACAAAGGCAAACCTTCTCCTGCTCTTGTGTCCCAGCAGATGGCCTTAGAAGCGCCCCAGTTCCTCCCCGCCACAGCCTGAAAGATGCACCTAGGCATTCATTCTAGTAGTCATTAATACATCTGTCATCCATAAATTTGTCTAACTCTACCTTAAAGCCATCTAGACTGGTAGCTGTCACCACCTCTTCCGGCAGCACATTCCATAATACTTCCCCCTGTCAGACCTTACTCTCCTACCCATCAGCTTCATAGAATGCCCCCTGGTTCTAGTGTTGTGCGATAGAGAAAATAAATTTTCTCTATCCACCTTTTCTATACCGTGCATAATTTTATATACTTCAATCAGGTCCCCTCTTAAACGCTGTCTCTCCAGATTGAAGAGGTCTAGACGTTGCAGCCTGGTTTCGTAAGGAGGTGTTCCAGGCCCTTAATCATTCTGGTTGCCCTTCTCTGCACCTTCTCTAGTTCCACAATATCCTTTTTGAGGTGTGGTGACCAGAATTGTACACAATATTCCAAATGTGGCCTCACTATAGATTTATAAAGAGGCAAAATGACACTTGCTGACTTATTTTCTATTCCCTTCCTAATTATTCCCAGCATTGAATTTGCTTTTTTTGCTGCTGCCATGCACTGGGTTGACACCTTCATTGAACTGTCCACCAAAACCCCGAGATCCCCCGAGCTCAGACCCCATCAGTTTATAGACGTAATTTGGATCCTTGGCTCCAATGTGCATTACTTTGCACTTGTTAAGATTAAAGCACATTTGCCACTTGGTTGCCCACTCACCCAATGCTAAGAGATCCCTCTGGAGCTCTTGGCAATCTCTTTCGGATTTTACTACCCTAAATAATTTAGTATCATCAGCAAACTTTGCTATTTTACTATGTACCCCTTCTTCTAGATCATTGATGAATAAATTAAAAAGCATTGGTCCCAGTACCGAGCCTTGAGGGACCCCACTTTTTACTTCTTTCCATCCTGAGAATTTGCCATTTATTACTACTCTCTGCTTTCTGCCCTTAAGCCAGTCATAAATCCAGGAAAGAAACTCTCCTTTTATTCCATGGCTGATGAGTTTACTCAGTAGCCTTTGATGTGGGACTTTGTCAAAAGCCTTCTGAAAGTCCAGATAGCCAATGTCTACTGGTTCACCTTTATCCACTTGTTTATTGACACTCTCAAAGAATTCCAGCAAATTTGTGAGGCATGATTTACCTTTGCAGAAGCCACCCTGTGAGGTAGGTGGGATTATGAGAGCTCAGAAGGAGAACTGTGACTAGCCCAAGGCTTCACAGCTGGCTTCATGCAGGGTGTGGAATCAAACCTGGTGTCTATAAGATACGACTCTGGCATTCTAACCACAAAACTAAATTGGTTTGAAAAAGTGAAGGGAGAAAGATATGTCAGGATTCGAGAATCAGAAACCTTGCTCTGACTTATCAAAGTAGCACACTCTCCTCAGTGGGCTGGGGGGGGGAGTCAAGAAAAGGAGACCCTGGACCCAATCATGAACTGATCCCAGGGTGCCTCTGAACTAGGAAATCCAGGCCACTGAAAACAAAGAACAGTGACTGTCACTCATTTTGATTCATAAGATGTGTAAATGAAAATGTTACAGCAAGTGCTTTGGACCTGTGCATTTAGCAGAATTCTGACATATTCACATAATTTTTAAGGACTGTTGGTTTAATTTAACTGAAAATAGATTGGAACTGATTCCAGGGAGAGGGAGACAATGTTTCTTTATTTCAATAAAATGTCTCTTTATTAAATTATAAAAGGTACAAGTAAATAAGTTCATTACACAAGCAAATGCCAATAATAAAACTGAGTAGCAATACTAAAAAGCAGAAGGTAACAATAAAATAATTTCAAAGATGGGTGAATAAGTCAAATGGAAACTTGTAACATATGTCAAGAAAACACCTGAAACCATTCTTGAAGTGAAAATTAATAACACAAAATAAACATTAGTGAGCCATTGATATTTAGCAGTTCAATTCAGATTGAACAGAACCAAATCTGCCAACAGACCAGTTGTTGAATATTCCTGGTGAATTTGCTTTTTTAAATCAGATATTTGATTAAATTGCATAGTATTTGATTAAAGCAGACATCAAATACTAATTGTAGCTGTCATCTCTGCCTTTTCTTATATTGGAAGGCACAGTCTCACATGTTAGAAATCCAAAGAGGATTTGCAAAATGTTTCCTCTGTCCCATCATTCCTTAGTTCTCTGATATGTAATCACAAGAATTACTGATACAAATGTACCTGGGTAGGTTCACAAGAGAACTGTACAGATTTATGGAGGTGGTATTCATCTAAAGATCAGCTACTAGAGGCTTTAAGTGAGCAGATGATTGTTAGGCATATGTCCTTTTGGCCTTCCAGCAGGCATCCAATTCTTATGTGTGCAACTGCTCCAATCCATTAGGATACTGCTTCTTTTTCTTAAACCTTAGGGAGATTAAGGATTGCCTCGAAAGTACTGATTAAGAATCTCCCACCCACCCCCCAAAAATGTTGAAAATGTTTTGTATTCAATTTATGGTATCATTTACCCAACCCACAACCCAACTGTATTTGGAATTTCACCTTTGCCAACAGCCCTCATGCTTACATAATAGTCTGATTAGGGAATTAGTCATCATTTTAATCAACACAATGCAGATTTTAAAAGCCAACATTGTCGATTTTGTTTTCACATGCTGTATTTTGATTTTAGCAAAATAATTCCCAAGCATCTCAATTTTCACTTAAGAAACAACATTTGTATTCTGTAAAGCTCTTATGTGATTCTCTTCATTAGAGATTTATGTAAGTCATAGAACTGATTTAATAAAAGAAATATAATATGCTTTGAGATAGTATACATGTAACCTGGGATATAGGTCAACTCTCCATTTACCCAGCAGGGCAATTCTGGAGGAGGCACACAAGGGAGCTGCCACTATTACCACTTAAAGGCCAAGTTCCCACTGCACAATTTAGTCTAGGTTTTAATTCATGTTTTTTTAATCAGCAGTGAGCTCTGAAATTCCGTGTTTCCACTGGCAGCTTATTATGCGGACATGCAGAAAAAAACCCCTTCCGCCACTCTTTTCTGTCATACTCTGACTTCATGGTGTGGGGTTCCAAGTCCCGCCCTCTATATAAGCCTGCAAAGAGATCACTAGAGATTGCACAGCATTGGCAGGGGCACATGAAACAAAGCAAGTGATGCTGCCTTCCTTCCTTCCCTGATCCTGCTTCCAAATACTAAACTTGAAATGCAATCAGAATTGCTACTAACTCAATCTGCTCTCCACTTTGCAGCAAATCCTCCTCAAGTCACCGTGGATGGGCAGACTGCAAGTGCAAAGCTCAGCCTCTCTCACTACTACTGTTGCTGCCGCCGCAGCCACCACCACTGCCACTACCCCTGCCACTGTCACCGCTTCACTCTCTTTGCCTCACCTCCAGCCTGCTTCCTCACCACCAGCGACAAGCTCATTACATTGTTACATTGTAATATTCTATGTTACTGCTTACAATCCAGGCTCTGCTCACTTTTCCCTTTCATCCAAGCCCGATCTGACAGCCTGGGGGTGGGTGGGTGGGTCACCACTTCTCATTTGATCAGGGGAGAGTGAAGAGAATGCCCCCAAAACATAATTCCCTCCTCCCAAAAGCCCTCTTGCATTTCTATTGCCAAATAGCGAGGATTATTTCTACATCCAGCAGCAAGATTTTTTTAATTCAAATACAGATAATCCACATTCCAGGACCTTTAATCCTTGAAAACTGTGGATTCCTCTGATCCTTTGGGAATGCTCAGCTCTGAAAACAAATTCAAAGCTCTTTAAAAGTTGAAAGGGAAAGGGGCCAAAGAGTGAAGAGGAATCTGTTCAGTAGTAAAGGGGAGTGCCTCCATTCAAGGGGTGAAACTGCAACCTGAAACAACAGCCTTTTCCTTGGCCGTCACAACCAGATATGGGATGGCACATTGTGTCAAGGTGTCTGCTGCCACCACAAATGGAGATGCAGTGGAAGTGGGCAGTGGTGGGCACCGACTTTGCTTAGTGGAGATGCAGCATCGACTGTCGAACTTTAAAACAAGCATAATGATCAGGGCGTGGATACAGCCTGTTGGTCATTCCTCAGCTTGTTTACTTGTCCAAAATACTAGGGGAAAGAAAGAAAGAAAGAAAGAAAGAAAGAAAGAAAGAAAGAAAGAAAGAAAGAAAGAAAGAAAGAAAGAAAGAAAGAAAGAAAGAAAGAAAGAAAGAAAGAAAGAAAGCTTGATCTTGAACACTACCAGGTCTTCTTTGAAGAACCTGCATAAAATAATTTTAATAAGTGGAAGAGAAGGTATTTTTTAAAAAAATTTGGTATAAAAACACCTGGTGGCAGACCTTGATTAGGCAATTAGAAAACATTACTAGTGGATAAACTTTGAGAGAAAATTCATTCCTAAACATATTTTAAGATCCAGCTTACTATGGAGACAGTGACATAATATTGCTCTGTATCACCTAGTAGGCTGTTTTTGCACTTATCTGACTAGATTCCTCCAGCAAGACTTGGTCAGGTTGGAGTAGCGCACTGCCAGATGGGGTCTACCTGTCCTGAAACAAGCTGTCCTGGAACAGTCACTGCCCTGTCCCCAAAGATTCTGTGATCTTTGGAATCAGCCTCCACATTCTCCTATGTCCAGGAACTAATGTTCCTGGCCTAAGAGCCCCCAGGGTGAAATTGGTCCCCCTGCTAAACCAGAACATAGAGGCATGTGACACTTCTTTGTTCCAGTTTAGCAACTGCTGGACCACCAGTGGACCATTTTTAAAAGGTCAGTCAGTATTCTGGGCTAGGATGCCATTTGGGGGCTACCTATTCTGGTCCGTGCTTCATCCAATGTGGATGGAGTGTACTAGCAGTGAAAAGGAAGAGGAAGAACAGTTGGTTTTTCTACCCCACTTTTCTCACACATTGAAGGCTGACAAAGCTTTCTGTTCTTCTCTTCACAACAGATACCCTGTGAGGTAAGTGGGGATGTGAGAGCTCAGAAAGAGAGCTGTGACTAGTCCAAGGTCACCCACCTGGCTTCATGTAGGAGTGTGGAATCAAACCCAGTATTCCCAGATATGAGTCTGGTTCCCTAACCACTAGATCAAATTCGCTCACAGTTCACCATGCAAAAGGGAGGCCACGAGTCAAGTTGAAAAGCCACTCTGCTGGTATGCAGAAAAGCCCAGAGGTTCTATAAGGGCAAGGGGGACCAGACAATGCTCCTTTTGGAAGCTTTGTTTTGATTTCAGGTAGGAGGAAATTGAGGCCTCCAGCCAGAAACATGCCACATTCCCATTGGCTGTTGAGTGCCATCAATTTGCATAACTGTCTGACCTGCTGCAACCATTTTAAATTCACTCTAGGGTATCAAAACATGTCTTGAGGAAGAATGTACATATCTGTACCCTAACATACCACCTTCTAAATAAGGACTCTTAATATGGTCCAATATAATTACCAGTCATAAGATAATTATATTGGATCTATTTTAAATCCAAAATTATCTCTACTAATAATAATATCAGCATAATATTAAGCAATAAAGTTGATGTGTTATCTTTTCAGGGCCTTTTTCACACTTCCCTTTCCATCTGCTGGACAGGAAAGGAGCACGGTGACCCAACATTAACTAGTTTAAGGACAGCCTAAACCCTGGGCTATCAGTCACTCACCAGAGGCTGGTCCTGGGGCTGGTCCTCTTCTGGGTGCTGCCATTTTGGCTGTGGTACCCTCCGTAACTGCACGTGCATTAGCACCCTCGCCATGATGATACTGACACTCTGTGCCTGCGCAGTCGCATCTGTGGTTGAGGTGCCAGAGTGCTTGCGTACCACCTCAGATGACCCCAGAGCATTAGAAGAGGTGTGAATGGCTGCTGCCCGGATGTCCCAGGCAAGCTTAGGGTGTGCAGAGCATGATTTCATGCTCCACACCTAATCAACAATTAGTGAACTTCTGGGAAGGCACGGCACACTTGGAGGCTGTAGCAGCTTCCTCCAAGTGCAGATGCCCTTCTCCAGAAGTTCACTAATGGTTGATTACCAGCCTTAGTGTGAAGAGGCCCCAGGTCTGGCACTACCATTGGTATCCTCACTGAACTAGTAGGATTCCTCAGCATTCTTAGCTTGCTAGGGAAGGGGAAAACTAGTGATGCCTATGTGCAGTTTGAATGACTAGAATCTTAGGCATCCATATTGACATATGGTCAAAATCCAGCACTGCCAATACTACTGTGACATTTTATGCTTCAAGTAGATATGTTGAAGTCATAGACCACAAGATATTTGGCTGACTTCCAGCTTGTTTGTATTTGCTGTTTTCTTTTGAAAAAAAATTCCAAATGTTCCAAAATGAAAGGACACAATTTGTAGCTGTGTAGAAATCATGCTGGATAACTCACAAATTGAAATAAAGTTTCAGAATTTTCCAGGAGAGCCAACTCTGCATGCATGTCATATGACAATGTCAAAACCCATAGAAATAAAGCTACAAACCACAAGAGTGCCAAAATACTTGCACACATTTAAACTTGTACACAATGGATCTATCCACCCATATGTTTTCCAAGGGGCTCCTGCTGTGTTCATTTACAGCAGGAAAAATCTAGCCTGGCAACTGTTGCTGGTTGGGCTCTTGTAATTGAATGTGGCAGGGAAGTGCTTCACATGCATTTTTGACTTGCTGCCATATATATTCAAGACAATTTCTCACAAACTCTGAAGCCTTCAACAGTTTGCACAGCTCATCAGATTTCAACTAAACATTTCAAATATAGTTTAAATGGAGTGATACTAATGTAGTTTGCAAAAATAGATCATTTTTTCCCATTTCACTCCATGGCCATGATCACACCTGGCTGAGCTAGGTCATTCCATTAAGAAACTGAGCTGAAGCCGTCCTAATCCCATTCACACCCAATCCCCAATAATCAGTTCTCAGATCATCAGTTTGGGCTGCTATGCTCACACCTTTTATGTTATCTCCCCAGGTCTCCTTTACATGACTCTTTAGTTTGCCACCCCTATTGATTACATCAACACCACCTGCATTCTGATAGGATAAAGTTCTATCAATCAATAGTGACAACAGGGTGTGTTTGGAGTTGTGCAGTGCTGATGGCAAACTCAATGCTAACACAGGGTACTGTTGGGGTGAGGGGGCTGTCCCCCAAACAGATGCAGCTGAGGCGTATCCCAGCCAGCATGAACTGCCACCTCTGCAGCCCTTTTCCTTAAAGCTGCTCAAGAGCTTTCACTTCTCAGTCCCTCTCACTGCAATGAAAGAAACCTTGTTTCCCTTGTACATTGCTGAAGGAAAATGGAAGCTACATTGTCCTTAGAATTGTATCATTTCTACTGCTGGTCCACTCTTTCCCTCTCCCCCTCCCAACAGTGCTTTTCTGGTCATTTGTTTTTGAAATCCCTTCCTGTTTGGGGGGG
>MTQE01002560.1:5806148-5824612 GCA_014337955.1 Aspidoscelis marmoratus | reverse complement strand
ACTTTAAAGTGCTCTGCATCCGTTCCCGCGCAGACGAAGCGTCCCAGGCCATTCGGGGACAGAAGCATTCACACATGCTTCTCTCCTTGACAGCCGCGAGCACGCCTCCCCCATCAGCATGGGCCGAAAATTGGCCCAGCAGCTGATGGCGGTTGGGCTGATTGCCTTCCTTGCTGGGCTGCGGAAGCGATCACGCAGCCGCGGCGAGGCTGGCAGACAGCGAGGGGACCCACGATTCGAATCGTGGGTCCCCTTGCCGTCTACCAGCCTCGCCGCGGCTGCGCGATCACTCCTGTAGCCTGGCAAGGAAGGTGATAGCCTTCCGCGGTGGGGAGCTAGGCCCTTCCCGGCCCCAGCGGCCCCATTGCGGCTGCCGGAGTCGGGGACCTGGGAGCATCGGCTTCCTGTACCCCCTTTCCGATGCCGGGCTGGCTTGGGGCGAGGAACCCCTTGGGAGACCGGAGCACGTCACTCCGGTCAGCCAAGGGTCCCCCCGCCCCCATTGCGACCGTCTGCGGGGCGCAGGCACCTCACAGATCAGTCCCCCACCCTCCAAAGCCCCCACCCCACCCACCCCTCGAAGGCGATCTCGCCTATCTACGGGGTGCAGGCACCTAGATGTAGGTGCCTGCACCCCGCAGATCAGCCCCCCACCCCCACCCCCACCCCCAAAGCCCCCACCCCACCCCACCCCGAAGGCGATCTCGCCTATCTATGGGGTGCAGGCGCCTAGTTGTAGGCACCTGCACCCCGCAGATCAGCCCCCCACCCCCCACTCCCCAAACCCCCCACCCCCAACCGCGATTGCGCCCATCTTCGGGGTGTAGGCGCCTACATCGATGCGCCTACACCCCAAAGATGATTCTTCCCCCCCCCCAGGGCCCCGGGAGGACGCACGCACGCACGACGCAGGACCTACCTGCTCGGTGTCCGGCCTCAGAATGAGGCGAGGATGCCGGGAGCACGCACCACGTGGTGCGCCGATGCCCCCTATTGGACAAGCATTTCACGTGAACTGCTTGTCCAATAGGTGGCAAGGATGCAGAGGATGCAGCTACAGACACATTTAGGGGGACGGGGGCATGGCCACAGCTGATGGGAGGCCGGGAGTGAGTAGATCTGCCCTTCATCAAAGCTTCTACAAAGCTTCAATGAAGGCCAGATCCATTTGATTCATTGGTGAATGGGAGACTATGAATGTAAGCCCCTTTCAATTTGCCTGTGAATGTTGAAAATTGAACAAATTTTTAATAGAACAAATATTCATATACATCCCTATTGTTAATTTCTAGGATATGGATAAGTGTACTAGGGATGTGCACGGATATTCAAAAATTCAGAAATCTAATTTGAATCTGACGAATGTTGACATTTGAACTCAAATTGGGTTTAATAACATTCGAATTTAGACATTTGAATGGATTTCGGATGTTCCAAAACATTTGTTCAAATTATTAGAATGTATTACATACATATTTGTACAAATATTATATGTATTTGCGCTTATAATACGGGATAAAACAGGATGCATACGTAATGTGCACAGATACATATAACAGATACAAATGTTGTCGACATTCGTATCTTTAAATACAAATCTAACATTCGAATGAATAGTTTCAAATGTTACGGATTCAAATTGAATTTTTTGACATTTGGATTTTAAACATTCAAATCGGATTGAATGTTTTGACAGATTCGACTCGAATTCAAATGCAAAAACCCCATTTGTGCAGACCCCTAAACTGCACTATTAAATAGTTGGATAGGAATAACTGCACTACGATATTACAAGAGAGGAAGGACTTTTTGGGAAATGCATGAGTGGAGTGACTTGGCACTTTCACCTGAACAATGAGTGGTAATTGCTTTCTACACTTTCAATATTTTTTTGACCTTTGAATTAAGTTCCTTTTGAATCTTGATGTTTTGAGTCACCCAAGCCTGGCTACAAAACAGAAGATAATGAAATAAAAATAAAATATCATAAAAACAGGACATGCTATGTAGAGTGGGAGCAGTATTCATACTATACAGGGGTAATTGCTACACAGGCAGTGGTTGGGAGAGTCCCATTAAATTGGTGGATGAATTGGTAGATGATTTGGACTGGGTTGCGGCCATCATCACCAGGGTATGGTATCCCTCATGTAGGACCCAACGCAAGTATCACTCCACCATGACAAGCACAGGTTTCTCTGACCAAGCTGGGTTATGCCAAAAGTGCCCCACCCCTGGAACTTTATCTATGGGGTGCTTAATGCCCACATTGAAAATCCTTACATAGTAGCAACCAGTATCCCTGGGGCAATTTTCTTGCAAGCCCTGGCTATATCTCTGATTACAGTCCCAGGCTCCATATCCTAATTGTTCCCAATGCTAGTTGGGTTCCAACCCGGTTTGGTTCCCATTTACTGCACCCAGAGACCAGGGCACTGAAGTGCTCAGACAAGAATTGGGAGACCCATTTTTCAAGCACCAGTTCAACTCTAGGTGCATAGTTATTTGCCTGTGCCAACCCCATAATCACCAACTCAGGCAACAGAGCACTTTCCCAGTCAGCCTGATAGCTGCTGGGTCCCAGCACTAGTACCACAACGGTCACTTCAGTGCCACCACTCACAGCACAGCCAACAGCATGGCTTTCATTGCTATGTTTTAGCCTCTGCCATCAGCCCCTGCTCTGGCACTACTTCTACAACCACCCCAATCATGGTTGGCTCCTGTGCTTGTGGTCCAACCCTGGCCAGAAGCACCTCAACCAGCTCTGTGAGCACCTTTCACCCCACCTAGGCCTATGCTGATGGGTTCCCATTACTGTATAGACCCTACACTCCCATGGAGTAGGCCCAACCGATACATTCCAATATGTGTGGACATAAGAATATAGGAGGAGCCCTGCAGATTGGGCCACAGGTCAACTAATCCAGCATCATTATCAGAACCTTGGAACCTGAACCAGAAGGTGCCAGAGACCATTTTCAGCAATGGGACTGGTATCTGAAAATCTTTATAATGAAGCACATACTCCCAAGACCCACTAACCCTAAATCTTTGACTCTGCCTGTTAAAAGGATTTTATACCACAACCCAATCCTGTCAGCCTGCTATACTGCAGAAAGGTGACACTGAAGCTGTGCAAAGGTTCACATCCTGAGCAAGAGTAACTGCAGGATTGATGTAATAATGTGGGTGTCCAAGTTTAATGCTTGATTGGATTAAGGCAACCTGTTTACATGACTTGGACAGCCTGAATGTTGACACACTTCCTTGTTGATTTCATTTTGTCCACTGAAACAGCCCAGTTTCCTACCTGTCCTGAGAGTAGGATTTTGGGTATGATCCTCCTTGTCCACTCAGTGTCTTTGATTATCTCAAAGTCCATCACTATATCTGTTCTTCAAAAACCAAACTTAGGTCAGTCCTGGCAAGAGGCTGAATTTTGTATGTGTTGCTTTATGGTCAGGCCTCATTGTTTGCTGTACTATTATCTTTTGGTTTAATTTGTGAAAAATGAAAAATGAAAGAAGATTCCCTGAAGGAGATTTAAACAGATTCATTTATACTCATGTGAAATGTGTGCCCCAATATATAAAACATGGCTCATCACGAAATTTCAGGGAGAGGCAGAAAAGTAAATTCCTTTTGCTTACTTTACAAATTGAAAATAACAACTGAATCACTGACACCTACATGTGTTTTCCAGATCTGAGTAAAATGAACAAATGTTGCAGAACAAGTTTTCTGTGTCTTTGTGTTACCATGGAATAGGCACAATGTCAGATTCCGCTGCTTGAAGGGTTGGGGTGCTTCCTCAGTCCCTGGGGGTAAACAGGCTATGCTAAATTCTAAGCCAGGGAATTTTTGTTCCCTGGCTCCAAAGTTCCTGCTTAGTCCTATTTCAGAAGTGATAAGGAGTGGCCCCAGAAGAAAACCATATTCTGCATCCCTGCAAAGAGGTGGAAAGAGAATGATTCTGGTAGGTTTATACTACAGTCAGCAAGTGGGAGGGAGAAGGCTGAAAAGCACTGTAAGGAACCGGTCATACCACAACAGATTAGTCTATTTTAGGGCACAATGTGGAAGGAATCTGTTATTTAGTGCTCACTCAGTTCATCCTTCTTTATCCACACTTTTCAGTCTCCCTGGCCTCAGTCTGGTGACAGAATACCTTTCCCCCTCTTCTTTCCCATTTTTCTCCCCTCTGTGACCTTTGGGATTAGAGGCAATTCTATCAGTCAAATTTTGGCTTCTCATGGAAAGCTATGGCCACCTTCCTGTCTCCCCTACCCTTCCCGTTTTTCCATCTTTGATTTCTTCCTAATTTCATCTCTATGTTTCATTCAATAATAGCTTCTTAACCATCTATTATCATTTATCTATGCCTCTCTCATGCATACACCCATGCACACACGAAGAAAGGTCAAGGAATTTATATAAAGTGACAAACAATTCTAGCAAAAACAGAAATACTGAAATGTCAACACAATAGGGCATGCATTAATAAGAAATAGGATGCGATTTCAAAGCCAAAACAAAAACAACAAGGTGGGGCTGGAGGGCAGAGGATGGAACATTCTGAAAGAAATTAGATCAGAATGATATGGTTGCAGTTAGAGAAGGAGTCAAAACATCACCAAAAAGTAATTAAAAAAACAAAGACCAATGCCTTGTAGTGCTTCGCAACTGAGGTCCATGATTTTGCACAACTGCGCACTTCTCCAGTTGCAGACAGGAGGCCTTTTCGCACTACATCTGGAATGGATGTAGTGCATGTGGGCTAAGTTTCTGCGTGCCTGTGTGTGAATGGGGGCAGCATCCTGAAGTTACTTAGCCGGGAAAGGCCGGACAGGGGTGGGGACACATCCTGCAAGGCTACCTGCCACTGGGTGCAAGCACCCAGGGGCGGGCAGCCCTGTCAGACCCCTTCCTGCTGGCTGTACAGGGGCTTGATCAAGCCCTGTGCAGCTGGCATGAAGCCACCCGGGCACACACACACACCCCAGGGCCTGGGGATGCATGGCACACACGCAGACCTACCTCACTGGTGTCTGGGCTTGGAATGAGCCAAGGATGCTGGGAGCATGCACCAAGTGGGCATGCCGCAGCCCCTTATTGGACAAGCAGTCTGCGGGGCCTAGGCACTTTGATCCAGGCACCTACATTCCACAGAGGGTCATGATCGGGCGGGGGGGGGAGCCTTGGCTGACCGGAACGACACGCTCCAGTCGCCCAAGGGGTCCCTCAGCCCCTCGCCCACAGCCAGCCCGAGATTGGCCTCCTCCCACCCCAGAAAGGGGCAAGAGGAAGCTGATCTTGGAGCCTCCCCGACTCTGGCAGCCGCAACAGGGCTGCTGGGGCTGGGGGAGGACCCACCTCCCCGGAAGTGAGGCCGTCACCTACCTTGCTGGGCTGCGGTGGTGCTCAGCAGGTGCGCCAACCCTGGTAGATGCCAGAGGGGCCCCACGGAATCACAGGTCCCCTCTGCCATCTACCAGGGTCAGCACAGCTGTGCGATCGCCACCGCAGCCTGGCAAAGTAGCTAATTAGCGTGGCCCCCATCAGCTGTTCGGCTGATTTTCGGCCAATGCTGGCGGGGGGGGGAGCATGTCCGCAGCTGTCAGGGAAGGTAGGATGTGCGAATGCTTCCCGCCCTGGACAGCCCCCCAGCTTCGAATGCGCGCGGACGGATGTAGAGCACTTTTAAGTGCTTTACATCTCGAATGCGTGGAGAGCAGTTGGAGGCGCACCGGGGCGGCTTAGCCGTCCCAGCAATGCATATGCTGCGTCTCCAACTGCTCTCCACGCATTTGAAAACCCCGTGTGTGAAAAGGCCTAGGGACTGCAACATCTATCCCAGAGCCACCTTCTCCAGTACCCTCTAATTTGTCACACTGCTTCTTGTATCAGAGCATCACATGCCTCCTGCCCTGCAGCCTCTTCTGTTCCCACTTTCCCTGCATCAAGAAGAGGTGCTAACACTGGTGGCTGCTATAAAAAAAAAAAAAAGCAGGGATTGTGCTGGCAGCAGTGACAGGAGCAAAGGTTGAAGCACCAAGACCAGCGGCAAGGGGGTCAGAGGGCCTGACACAGGCAAGGGAGGTAATGAGGAAGGCAGCAAAGCATAGCAATTTTTTCGATGATTGTACTGCTGCTTTTTCACCAACAGCAACTCAGACACAGCCTCCCAAATCCAGGGCATCACTCCTGCCCCGGGACACTACTACCTCATCATCAGGATTATTCTGCCAAACAAGAATTTGTGAAGGCACTCCTTCACAAATGGAGGGAATGGAGGGGGGAGGGTTTATTCGTTCTGTGCACGGATACAAATACCTCCACATCTGTAGGGGCTAATATCCGGCTGGAGTCAAATATTTCCACATTTGATTCACCTCGAACAGAATGTGGAAATTGGCTCCATGCACACCCCTACTTAGAATGGAGGTGTTAAAGGAAAAGGAAGAAGCCCTCCTTCCTTTTTCCATCTAGCTAGCCTGCCAAGACTAAATCATTTTTGTCCTATGCAGGGGGATAGTGAAGCTAAAGTTCTGTTTTCCCTGTCTCTGATGGCTGACAAAGTGGGAGGGAGATGCACTACCAGGCACTTAGATATTCCAGACTGCCATCTGAAAAGATAAGAGATTGTGATACCTGTTTAGTAAAACAAATAAGCAGAGATTCATCACCTGGTAGGGTCTTGCAAAGCTGCACTGTACATTCTCTGAAAAACTTTTATATTTACAATTGCAAAAGGAGCTTGATTAAAACCATTTTCTTTTTCTTGGAGTTATTTCCACCCCAGTGGTGCACTGAAATATCTAAAAATTGTTCCTCTTTTGTCCTTGCCAGCAGTGAATTCCCACCTCCATTCCTGTTTTAAGGCAGCATTTAACAAATATCCTGAAGATGAAAATCCTACCCTTTCTACCAGGAACTGCTCTTTCCTCCCACATTCACCATTTTATGTTATAATTAATAGAAATCTTGGAAATATAAATAATTCCTTCCTGCCAATTTCAGTTCAGCTGGCAACATGTTCCTGTGGAAACAATTTTCAAAGTAATTTTCCTCCAAAGTCATGCTGTGCAACTATTAGTGTTTATAGGTGGTCACTTGCTCAGACTTCTGGTAACAAAAGCAACATGTCTTTGTAGTGTAACTAACAGGAAGGAGAGGAATAGTTCTTCCACACTCTCTGTGCCAACAGTTCTATAGAATATCAGGAAACATTCAGTTGCTTAAGATTATGACCTTTGTACCTGATACTAGGATGCATTAGAGTTGCCAATTATGAACTGACTAACTTAATGCTAAAGGTATGGTGTATTGTTACAAATCAATCCATGATTTATTGTTTTGTTGACTGCACATTTGCAGCTCCTAGCCATAGGACTTTGCCATTTCTATCAGGCTCCTTCCCTGATAGAATGCCCATAAATAAAAGGGGATAGGTTTGCCACACTTTTAATAGTAATGCAGAACTTTAACAGGTAACATATTAAAAGGATCAAATCCTGCATTCTTCATCATTCAAACAAATTGCAAAGGTTCAAAACTTCGCATTTGAATCAAATATTGGCTATATTTGGAGACTGGCTTTCACATGCAAAGCACAAGTTTTTGTGCCCTCCTTCAAAGCTACAGAGCAAATGGATGTGGAATGGATGCAGAATGGATGTGGAATGGATGCAGAGGTGGCAACAGGGATGTGAAGAAAATTCAAAGTGAATTCCAAGCCTAGCACATTTGAAGTGGCTCCATTTGCAGGGATGTGAAGTTCTGTCCCATTTGTTTCAATGTGAAACTAATGGGGGTGGGGGTTGTGCGCATCCCTCTATGTGTGCTTTTTTGAGGTCGCTTTTCTTTTGTCAATTTTCCTGTGCTCATTATGGTTGGTGTATTCCACAGTGATAACCTGGCTTAGGGTGGCTATCTACATACTGCTGAAAAGTAGGGCATATATGACAAAAACAGGACATTGACTTCAGAGGAAGGCAGAAAGCAGATACTAATTTGCTGGTTTAACCGATTTCTATCCTTCCTAGCTAGAACAGTAAGAGCAATACAGAAAGCCTCCTGTTGTTTCTGCCAATTATATGCAGCAGGAAAAGGATCAGCGGCTCATTCCAGTGCAATGGTTGTGTGATGCCCTGCCTCAGTCCAGCAGAAATCAGCCACTTTGTAGGTGAAGGAAACTAAAGTTTTATTCAAGCTTCAGTGATCAGCTCAGAACAACTAAGACTTGATAGGAATATAAAGGGTTGATAAGACAGTGCATATATATTGTTCTCTCCAGCTGCATCCATGTATCATTTCACTTTCCCTCTCAGTCGCAGCTTTTAACAGACATTCCTGCCCTGTTTTCCTGGCCCTTTTTCCTACCTAGAAGGTTTGAATTGGTTGACTTTCCCTTCACTTCAGCATTATGCCAAGTATGCCCTGTGTGACATTCTGTTCCACTAAAACCATCTACCCAAAATTCACAATTACAATTCACATTTTATAATACAGAAATATTTACAGCAGATATCAATAGAAGTGTGCATGACATAAAAATAAGTCACTGTGGTCCTGGCTTGACTGGATAAGCCAGGTGAAGATATTTACCAAAGTGGACACCCAAACATCATTTCCATCCACCTCATGTCTCAAACTAACATCTTTCAGCCGAGGGCAATTTTTTGTAGCTCACATAATATTGCAATCTTTGGGAGGATTTGTGAGAATCTAAAATGTTATTTCACAGTGACTCTGTCATCAGCCCTAATTACTGATGGTAGAGGCTGCTCTTGGTGCCACAAGAACAACTCCATAGCTGGCTTCAGCAAATATAGGGGCCACTTTGCACTGTTTGGTCAAGGGCAGCTCAGCAGCAGCTTTATTGACAAAGGACCACAGTTTGACACCAGCCTACTGAAAGACAGGAAGGGGATTCAGGATACAGGTTGATATCTAGTGATATCCCCTTTACCCCAGCCAGGAAGACACAGAAGGGAGGTGCTTTCAGCAAAGTGAAATCCTCTTCATCTTGACAGGGGCCATTGAGGACACAGTCATGCAGACTTCAAGTCCTATTGAAATGCAATAAACTACCTGAAGTTCTGGGACGAAACAGGGCTTTCTTATATTCATGTAAGATCCTTTGGGTGCCATGCCAATAGAGGATGTTTGTCAGGTTACAGAAATAAGAGAAGACAGCATTTTTCTGTTTTCAGTAGTGCATTCTCCTTTTGAAGAGTGGCAATGCTTTGACTTTTTGAGTAGGTGACACACTGATAGCCCTTACGTTTCCAGTTTGCCATCTCTTAGGGAATGTTAATAAAGATCCATGAGCTATTATAAGTTACGTATCTAAGGGATGTGCACGAGTGTTCGTAACAATTGAAATTTGTATTAATTTGGACAAATCAGGACATTCAAATTCAAATCAAATGTTGGCACGTTCAAAGACTGACATTCAAAATTAGAATTGAATGCTTTGGAACATCTGTACAAAGCTTTGTTACATTTGTGAAACTGAGAAGGTGGGAAAGTGGCTGCACTAATCACTTCTGCAATGGATCCAGAGTGGATTTGAAGTGACTGAGAGCCAATTCAAAGCAGATTCAGGGCAGATTTGACACGTTCAGAGTGGATACATAGGGGATTCCTATGTGATTCAATTAGAATTCATATTAAACATTCATATCAAATTTGAATCGTACTGTCATGGTCAGCCAGGAGGAGGACTCAGAGGATGAAGAGGACTCATTTCCTCAGGTACAGGAGGAACCTGAGGTGATGCCAGGACCCAGTTCTGACCCCCCAGCCCCATTGGAGCCTGGGGTTCAGCAGCCCAGCCTTACCACAGCAGAAGTGCAGGATAGGGGAGACATGGAACAGCAGAGCCCAGAGATCCCTAGCTTTAAGCAAAGGAGAGCAGAGAAGGAAAGGTTAAGACAATCAAAAAGACTTGCAAAGAGACGCGCAGATCACTTACAGCTGTGAGCTGGATCTGTAAAGATAAAAACACCGGGCAGACGCCCAAGCCCTTTGTCAGAAACTATTGGTTTTCCTTTAGAGAAAGCTGCCATATCTGACCCCTAGACCTTGAATACTTGGCTACCTTGACTTCGGACCAGACTGTTGCGTTGCTCTCACAAAACCTGGACTTGTACTGTCTCTCAACTACTCTCTCTGGACTACGTTTGCTGTGTTATTGGAACTGCCTTGACAAGTGAGCTGTTTCTTATCAGCTGTGTGTTTGTGTGTGTGTGCTGGCAGCTTTCCCGGACACCTACCATATTTGAAGGGGATCTATTTGAACAAAGGTTGATTTTCTTATATTTGATTCAATACGAATCAAACCAAAAAAACTAGCTAATCCTTGTGACAGTGCTAAAACACTAATGCTAATGTTTACTGGTAAAAGTTTATTCAGATATGAATGCTCTTGAATTGAAGCAAGAATGGAGAAGAAATAAAATTAAAATGGACTTTGTCAGACCAACTACATGACGTCACTAGTTCTAGCTTCACTGGTTCACTGTTCTATCACCTACAACTGCCTGCTTTTTTTACCTGTGATGTCAGTGGTGTGGTCTATTATACTAACTGCATGTTCATTTTGACTAGTGCTTATCCACCAAGAATTGGAGGTTCATCAAAACTTTAAATAGTTTGCTCAATCCAGACCAAGGCCAGACCTGCACGGAACAAGATAACACATGCCATGTGGAAACTGCATATACAAATCTGCTTGAAAATTTTACACACACTGATCAACCTTGAAATGAAATAAGGATTAAGATGAAAGGATGGGTAATCTCAAGCTCTGAGTTAGTGAGTATGTGGTGAAGCATTGTCCATTTTACTGTTAGAGGTGACTCACATCTGCCCCTTCGTAAATCAAATCACACAATTGTTTGAAGAAACTAATATTGTTGCTCAGTTTTGATCTACATTTATTCCACCTTTTGAAGTTGTGAAATTTATCCAAGATTTTAATCTTTATGCAATATAGCTGACCTAATAGCTAATTGGCTTTATCAGAAATGACTCCAGAACTCTAGAATATTCAAGACAACTTGTTTAAAACTGCTTCTGCAAACCTTTTACTAATAAAGTGCTATCTAGTTTTGAGTTCAAATATTGTCTCCATTGCCTCCAGTGTATTTTCTGTTCAGTAGCTACTTTGCCAATACTAACCCTGAATGCTACTGTGCGAACTAGGCCTACTGAAATGTAACCAAAGTGGCATGGGAGAGACTTACCTACCGGAGAAGCAGCAAACTATTTTGGACAAAATATTTTTTGTGGATGCTCTGGTTAGATCTTTGAATCATTTTAACTATTTGGGTGCTAGAAAAAAATTAACTGTCAAAAGAATTGAGCCAAGAAGTTTCAGGATTTCTGTTGCTAAGGAAACAGCTGCCTTCACATTTACTCTTGTGGTACAATAATTTTTGGAGAAATGCTGATAATGAGCTTTAGGCTGAACAGTATATAATGCAACTTACAAATATGCAGCATGGGAGCTTTCTCAGGAGGGTATAAAATATGTAAAGAAATTTCATTCTCGCGGGTGGTGCTCCTAAGGAGCATGGCCTCAGTTGCAATTCTTTGTGTGTTTCAGAACTTTCTTTGAGGCTGTATAAGGATTACTGTGCAGAGTGAACACTGCATAGAGTTGACCCCTTGCTTACCATAGTGGGAAGCCTGTTCCAGAGGCTGACAGCTGCCACAGGAAGACCCTCTCCTCATGTACCTCAGTCCCTGGAGCAACTAAGAGTGATCAAACTAAGAGCAGGGTGATTGTGGTTTATTGTCTACTGCTTTTTCTAGTGACCATTTGTGAAGACCAGTCAGCCACACTAGGGATGTGCCCAAATATCTGTAACATTCGTTATTCGTATGAATTCAGACATCCGTATATGAATTAAAAGTTACAACTTTCGTACACTGACGTTTGTACAAATACAAATGTTTCAAAACATCTGTAGGAAGCTTCGGAACATTCGTGAGGTGGGAAAGCGTCTGCACCAGTCACATCTGCAACGGATTCAGAGTGAATTCGGCATGGAGAGTGGATTCAGGGCGGATTTGATGTATCAGATGCATTTGTACCAGATATTCATAAGTATTAGTAGAAATACATTCCTATCGAAGAGAATCCTGCCACATTCAAAGGAGACCTATTCGAACAAATAGAAATTTTCTTACATTGATTCAATACAGATCAAATGCAAAAAACTCCATTTGTGGTTATCCCTAAGCCACACACCTCCAAACAACAAGATGTGCAAATGCTGCACTTCTTGCAAAGACCTCAAATATAATTGTTCAGTCTGAGGCCTTTGAAAGAAGTTGATGCATACACATCCACTCTCTACTAGGCGTTTCGGATGGATTGGTAGCTCACTAATCTAGAAGATTAGCGAGCCTCAGAGAACGATGTCCTATCTGCTGCATATCCTCCTTTTGCACACAGTTTGGCACAGGCCCATAGGAATCAAGTAAGTCCTGCAGGGACTTGGGGGGGGGTGCGGCCTGGAGGTTGGCTGGGCATTATTGGAGAAGAGAGGGAGCCCAGGGCATAATCAGAGAGTGGGGGTGTCAGGACAGGGGGCATTAGAGGGTTTGTGAACCATTTGTCAAATAGATCAGGTGGTTCTTAGAACCAACCAACGAGTTCTAGATTTCAGGGCCAATGGTCTAGTGAAGTGTGGATTCATTTTTTTTACATTCATATACATCTCTATTTTTTTGTATATTGTGACTGGGAATATCTGTATACCATCACTTCTCATTATTATTCATATCTGCAAGTGCTGTGTATCTGCAAATTGATTGATTGATTGGTTGGTTGGTTGGATGGTTGATTGATTGATTGATTGTACTTCTATCCTGCCCTATACCTAAAAGTCTCAAGGTGGGTAAGATCACTTAAAATCAAACATATTAAAACAATAACAGTATACAGTGCTTGCAAATAGGAAGGGAAAGTGTATCCCCATTTAACTGAAGGCCAGGGCAAAGAAGTGTGTCTTCGCTGTCTTCCTAAACATGTACAGTAAAGGTGATAGACACACCTTAAGGGGGAAACTATTCCACAGCCTAGGAGCCATCACTGAGAAGGCCCTCTCCCGGGTTCCCACCCCCCTTGTGCTGAGGATGGTGGTACAACCAGGAGGGCCTCCCCTCCAGATCTTATATAATGTATAACTGTATAAGGTTTTGATATCTATCCAAATTAATGCTGGATGCTGGTACTTTCTGGATTGTTGTGTATATGTGTTTAAATAACTAATTGGAATCAGTAATGAGTTCTTCAGAGTTGTGACACTTGGACTTTGGCCAGATATGAGTTCTGGCCGTGATGATTTTGGCACTGCTCAGAGAAACTGAAACACTTGAAAGTCAGTTACATATGTTTGGCAGTAATTCCTTTGGCCTAGATGGCATTAGGAACAAGCTGCTGCATCCTTTTTTTCATTGTTTGGTGAGCAAAACTTTTCCTAAATCCCATTTTCCCCTGGGCACAATGAGATAATATTTGTAAAACTGGAACTGAAGAAAGTAACGGTGACAAATAATGATTAATTAATTGAGGAGACTCCAGGTATATATTTCACACTACTATCATGAACCAGAAAGTTTATTTATGTATTTATTTGTACTCCTATCCCACCCTATACTTGAAGGTCTCAGGAAGGGATACATTCAAAATCGGACATATATTAAAACAACAACAGTATATATTAAAACAGTAACAGTGTCTGTAAAGTTGGAAGAGGACGGTATATTCCTATAACCAAAGCCCAGGGCAAAGAGGAAGCCACTGCCCTCCTAAACATATACAATGAAGGGGTCTGATGCACCTCATGGGGGACACTATTCCATAGCCTGGGGGCCATCACTGAAGGGTCTCTCCCGGGTGCCCACTCCTTTTTCTACTGAAGGTCATGGAACAACCAGGAGGACCTCCTCTCCAGATATTAAAGCACAGGCAGGTCAATACAGAAGGTGTTCCTTTAGATATTTGGGGCCCAAGTCATTTAGGACGTTATAAGTCAAAATTAACAACTTGAATTGGGCTCAGTAGCGAATCAGCAGCCAATGCAACTATTTTAAGACCGGTGTGATGTGTGTCCAGCCAGCTGTCCTAGTCAGCAGTCTAGCAGCTGCATTCTGCACTAGCTGCAGCTTCCAAACCGTATTCAAGGGCAGCCTCATGTAGTGTGCATTACAGTAGTCCAAGTTGCTTGGAAGCTTTGTCCTCTCTCCTCCTCCTCCATTATCAAGGTTTTCCTTTGCATTCTACTAACTTCCTGAACATTTTCCAATTTTTCCTTTTCATGGGGATTGTTTCTGCTTGTGTAGTATTTCCATTTCTGGATTTTCCATCTGTGCTGGACTTATTTTCCACTGAGGATTTCAGATCACCATGGACTTTCAACGTTTCCTTCATTACCTACTTTGACCCCCAAACATGACACAGGGAAAATCTGCCTGGCACCAAAAGAGTGTCATGGGAGTCCTCTCTGAGCACACATCACGCACAATAAGTCCTGTCAGTAGTGCTTCAACAGGAGGATGGGAAAAGCATATTCTGCTGCTCTTCAACCTTCCTGCAGCTGCCAAAATGTGGACTTACCTGAAACCCTTCCTTCAGACTGAAAAATATATCCCTATTTTCAGCTGCTTAGCAAATAGCTGACATGCAAGTACATTCTCACCATGATCACACCCTGGTGAAATTGTCTTATTAAGAAACAGGACTCAAAACACACTAACTCCAACCATACCTTCCTGATAATCCTTCCTCACTTAGTCTTCAGTTTGGGATGCTATGCTCACTCCTTTCTGTTGCAGTTCTGAGACTCCTTTATGGGACTTTTTAGATCTCCATCCCTCTCCACCATCACAGCACCCCCTGTGCTCTGATGGGATAAGCTTGTGAGTCAGCAATGTGTAATCACACATTAGATGAAAGGAATGCAAATTCATGCAGTATCCACCCACTATAGTATGGTTCAGCTTGAGGCCTGTAAAAACCAGGACTCAGAAAAGTACAACCGAAGGGAAGAAAGCACACAAATAAAATGGATTTGACTAAAAAGGTGTGAGAGTTTGGGTTCAAAGAAAGACTGAAGAAGGATTAAAGTGAAGGTGTGGCCATGGTGCCTGTGTCATCAGAAGCAGCACTGATGGAAATCGAAAAGTTCCCTGATTTTGCTATCTGCTGTTAGGAGGGGCATGCAGACAACATGAACAGAAGAATTGGAACTGTTCCCTGTTCCCTCCCACACCAATTTTCTTTTGTTTCTTTTCTCTTTAGATTGTAAGCCTGAGGGCAGGGACCTGTCTAAGATCCATATAATATTATAACCTGCCCTGAGACCTTCAGGTATAGGGCAGGATAGAAATACAAATTAATTAATTAATTAACAAACATACTTCTCACTTTTACAGCTGGAACAAGCATGGATTCTGCCAAAGTCATGACTACCCATTAGATCACAGGCTAGTTAATTAATGTCAGACACAAGGGCAAAGGGATGCTTACTAGAAAAGAGACACAAATGAATATGAAAATGTTTCTTTTTGTTTTTAAAGAAACTTTTAGGGTGCATTTCCATCGGCCCTTTGGTCCGGCCTGAATCTGGCTTGAGGGTCCAAAGTCCTGACACTTTGACGGGATTCCCTGTTTCTGTGGATTAAATGTCCAATAATCCAGGGAATTCTTGTTCAAATTTTAACAGGACTCACTGCAGAATCCTGTTAAAATCTATTTATTAATGGGAACTCCACCTGTGCCAATCTTCTCCACGGCCACCCACCCATTTCCTCCATCTTTCCTCGTCTCCAGCCAGTGCTTGCCTTTCCTCATCTCCCCTGGTACTTGCCTTTCCTCCCCACACTTTTTCTCCATCTTTCCTTGTCTCTCCTGGTGCTTGCCTTACCTCTGTCTGTTGGAGAAAAGTGGGAAAGGCAAGCAGTGGGATGATGACAAAAGGTGGAGGAACGGGGCAGGGGGGGAATGGTGCCCCAATGCAGTCAGGACGGTAGAAGGGAGCCCTCAGTGCTGGTCAAAAAGATTATATTGCAAACTAATCTTGAAATGTGAATAGCTATCAAGTCTTAACAAGCTCCTGGTGACTATGGGAACAAAATGTCACCATTATGACCCATATTTAATAAAATCTTATGAGGACTTCCTACTAGCCAATAAAAAACATGGGGGGAGGAGCTAAATTTCAGGCAGGAAAAATGATAAATGTGTGAAAAAAACTAATGCTTGTTGTCAGTCACAAACCACAAGAGACAGAAAACAAACCTGATCCCTCTACAGTATATCCAATACATACTTGTGATTGCAGAAGTCTACAAAGGGGAATGCTGTGTATATTAGCTGGACATAAGAACTTTTAAATATTTTATAGAGAGTGATAATAAGATGGTATTAACTGTGATAAGATTTCAAGATCAAAAATGAAAAGCACTTAATTTAACCCTGTAGAATATTTAGCCTGTCAGTCAAAGAGGAGAGGAAGTACAAATGTAAACACTCTTAGCGATATGTAAATAAATATTTGATTACATTAATATTCATTTTCCTGTTCGAATCTGAAAATAGTAGGAGTTAGGCAAGGTGATTTATAAAATACAAAAGGTGCAAGGAACATTATCATGGTACTGACTTTCTGTAGAAGCTACTTGGTCTAACAACAGAAGTTGGACCAGATATATTCCAAGATCCCTTGGAAGATTCAGAATTGCTTCTCCTGCCTTTTAATCATAAGGGATCTTCCAAGATCCCTTGGAAGATCCCTTATGATTTAAAGCAGGAGAAGTAATTCTTAATATGATTCTGAGAGAAGTCTTACCATTGCTTCCCATCACTACAGGCATATTTGTAATTGTTAGACCGCCTCAAACTCTCTTTTTACTCTTCTCTTTCCAGTACTTACCTACATAGTACATTTCGCCACAACTCATTTCAGTTGGGAAAAAAAACCATTTCTTCTCCCTTTCTTCCTTCTTCCTCGCCTCCCCGCCTCCCTCCTCCTCCCCCCTCCCCCCCCAGCAACCAGCCTCCGCAGCACATCAAGAACCATGGCCTGCTTTACCAATAATAATAATAATAATAAACATTTTTATCAGTCATGGAATTGCCAGCAGAGAGCCTGAGATGGAGGGGAATTCAACCAATTCAAATGATTTATGTGTGGAAAAGGAGTGAGAAAACAAAGCAGAAAACTTTGTTAACTGCTGTAAGCAAGATAGGAAGTGCTGAAGCCACCTGGCTGAAATGATACATTGTGAAAGGGAGAAATCTTCACCTACAAAGTGGTTGAATGAAGGGATTGAGGTAAGGCATCACATTTTCTGACTGGATTTTATCCAGTTTTTAGAATATTCACCTTATGGATCAAAATTTAGGTGTAGCTGGGCATTATGCTATAACTAGGTTTTCTTGTTCCGAATTTACACAAGCTTGAAGGCATGTGTCCAAAAAGGTTATGGAGTTGATGAGTTTCAGGCTACTTCCCCGCCCCAAGCTATAGATTAAATGGAATCTAAGCAAATAATCTGGGCAAGTTGTGGCAAAGAATAACCCTAATAACCCATTACTAGTATTAACAATCACAGTACAAATTAAAATATAAGTAGTAAGTATGAATTAACTGAATTATTTGCCTTAAATTAAAGCAATAAAATAAGAATAAACTTATAACAAATAACGAATTGCCTCAAAATTAGTCTTCCTAATAAAATGGAAAAAAATGTATTATAGCTTGTTGACTACATTAATTCATAATGCATGCCCCCAAATAAAGGAGTGAGGTTTACATTTTTCTCCCCCCTCCCATGAATTTTAAAGATGGAGACTGCATCCCTGAGCAATACAAAGCCTGCTAAAAGGCTTCTTTTGCCTCTGAGCGCCCCCATGCCCAGCTTTTCTCTGAGCTTCCAGCACCACAAAAGGAGGAAAATCCATGGGGAAAAAGTGCACTTTAAAGAAGACTACTAGCACACTTTTTGGAAGCCGCGGGTATTCCTAGCAGCATTTACCATGGGGATGCTCCGTGGCAAAAGGGGCGGGGATTGCTGCCTGCACACACAGCCATAAAACATTCAGACATCTCCCAGAACTGCAGCAGCTTCCCTTCCTTTCCCTTTCTAAAGGTCAGAACTTTCAAAGAGCCAGAATTGCGGAGAATTGCAACATTGTTATCAGGTGTGTACTGTACGGGGTGGATTTTGACAGTGATCAGAAGGAAAGTGTTGAGAGTGAATGAGCGAACCATCACACGGTTGATGGCTGAAGCCGCTGCCTTTGCTGGCACGGGAAGCCATTTCCGGAGGTGGAGATCTGGGAGATGAACAGAGAACTGATGGCTATTTTTCCTTTGGACTTGTCACGATTTTCTTCCTGGTTGTGGCCACGCAGAGCACAGTCCCTCCCCGTTCCCACC
>MTQE01002560.1:5783044-5796938 GCA_014337955.1 Aspidoscelis marmoratus | reverse complement strand
GATTTCACTACATGCCAGTTCATAGCATTGCTCTGGGGACAAAACAGCACCACTGCCCTCACTTTTTTGTTAGGGCTTTTGCTTTTGCTTGAACCCAAAAGCAGAAGGGGTAGAAGTGCAAGGGGGAAATGACAAACTTTATTTCTTTTCCACTCTTCCCCAACAAGCTAGAATTAAAAACAAAACATCAAGGCTACACCTGAGTGCCCTGAGGCCTGGCTAGGAGTTGAGGGTGTTAGTTTAAGGGTAAGGTGGGTGTTCCTGCTTTTTGCCTAATTAGTACTACACTGTAGCATTTGATGTTTGGTTTTGGGATAATAAGGATTGGGGAGGTAGGATATGGGTGTTTTTCCACTGCAGCCCTTAGATCTGGATCTAAGAAGATCTGGATCTAAGGAATGGGTATATTTCTTAATCCGGATCTAGTAGATCTCGATTAAGGGAAGCACCCAATGTGTTTCCATGGGAGGTGTAGCACCCATTAGGAATGGGTGCTAACACCCCTGCTGTGGAAACAGCTTTGCACCCATCTGCGGAATCTGGATTGACCCACAAGGGGTCGGTCCATTACCCCAGGTGTTTTGGGGGGCAGGGGGGTGCAGTCTTCGAAGCAACTTCAAAGTGATTTCGAAGTGACTTCAAAGTGAATGTGAAGTCAACTTCGAAGTGACTTCGAAGCCAATGTTGGGGGGGGGGTCCCAAAGGTGCATCCCCTCTCCCTAGCCTCCTTTGGACCCCATTGTCTGTTTCCAGTGGAAACAGGCTCCCTTGAATCTGGACTTTTTTGGGAGAAGACCCTATTGTAGACCCCTTTAATGGGGTATACAGAAAATCCGGATTAAAGGCCAAATTGTACCCATTAGATCCGGATTTCCCCAATGGCAGTGGAAACAATCAGGTCCCTTTATTTGCTATACTTTAAAGATCCAGGCTGGGATGGGGGTGGGGTAGTTCTACCCTGTTGTGTGTTGATGAAGAAACATCTGCCGGAACTGTACTGCGTGTGTGTCTGCTACATGGGCCTCCCTCCACCAAGATAAAAGGCCGAACGCTAAGGTGAAGGGAAGAAACATCTGCTGGGGCTGTACTGCACGTGTGGCTGCTATCTAGGCCTCTCCCTACACCAAGATATAAGGCCAAACTCCAAGTTGGTGAGAGAATGCAGAAGAACCACCACTGCCAGACCCGTTGCCGTGCATTTGTGCGGCCCCACCCTGCTTGGCAGGGTCTAGTTAGAAGAGGGAGGATCATCTGAGCCTGGAGAGGGGAAAGGAGGAGGAACCAGTATTGATGCCTCTTTTACCCCTCCCCCAATGTTTTATGTAATTTTTATAATATATTAATCCATTTATATATTTATAATATATTTAATGTATTAGTGTACTAATTGATGTATTACTTTGTATTTACTGAGATTGATCTATTATTTACTGAGATTTTTTTTTACTTGTATTGATTTGTTGTATTCTTTGATGCAATGATTATTTATTGTGATTGATTTTTTACTTGTATTGATTTGTTGTATTCTTTGTATTTTTTTCTGTTTGTTTGTAAACCGCCTTGGGCAAAACTTTGTTTTGGAAAGGCGGTATACAAATAAAATTGGAAAATGGAATGCAGAAAGGCCATAGAGGCGTAGGAACCATAATGCACTATGGACTGCATCTTCTAAGTCATCTTGCAAAGGAAAAATCATGTCCGTTTGAATTTGGGCAGCAATCCATTCCTTGCTATTTTGAGCAGTGTTTGCAAAAACAAATAAGCAACCGAAGCAGCAGAATTGCCCTGAGCAATGCTAATGAGAGCCTCAGTGTTGCTGAAGTTCAGTGGCTTTGTCTCAAGAACTCTTGTAATCAAGCAAAGCTTCACAGCTTGATGAACTTCTGATTAAATTTGAGCACAGCTGATATTATGCAGATGGCAGTTACTTAGTTCACTTGATTAACACCTGGGGTAAAATTTGCAACACCTGCCTTTGTCGTTGCCTGATCAGTGCCATCCTTACTTGGGTAGCTGATTGATTTATTGTTTCCCCCTTAAGTAGTGTGTTCTTGTGCCTTGTCACAAGTAAGCATATGTGACCCTGCATAGAGTCATGCCTGCTCATACTTTGCATTTTTGGAGAAGTTGCACAACTGTCCTGTCCCCTTCTTCCCCCCAGAAGTATAAAAGATCCCCCATTTTACTAAGACCCTAGAAGTCTGTAAACTCTAGCCCTCCAATCTACATCCTCTCTTTGATGAAATCACTAAACTATTGGCTGGTAGATGCCTCCACTCTTTGCTTCTATTCTGAAGCTGATCTGCAATTCTCTGAAGACTTGTTCCAGCTCTTCCTCTTTGCTAAGGTGAAATCACCTAGACAGTTTTTCTACCTCCTTGATATTGCCTTCTGCCCCAGAGTGACCTCTGAAGGTGGGAAGAGAGCCTTCTTGCAGCCTTGCTGCTGATTCCTACCCACCTGGCTAGAACTATCTCTGCCTTCCTACTCTTGGCCACCTGGCAAGAGTCACTCCTTTTCAGGAGCCACTTTTGCATTATTTTGTTGTTGTGGTATCCCAGGGACTTGTTCTGTCATGGGGACAGATCATATGCTCACATGCCTTGGAGACTTGGTTTCTGCCCATAGGCTCAAGAATATATGCATATGTATATATGCATATATGTCTTCTTGTGGCTTGTTCATACTCAGCATGAACTGCATCCTATTTGCACTTCTCCCATACCGTCCTCAGTGGCACAGGGCAGCTTGTGGATAGCTGTTTTATTGATTAGCCACAGCAGGTAAGCTTCAGAAATGACCTGGAGTCTTTGAGGACTCTTCCAAGTGGATCATAGTACAAACAATGCATCCCTGAAATCTGCCTGGAACTGTCTCTGGGACAAGTGTGAAAAGACCCTATGTATCTAGCTGAAGAGATGCAATAGAAGATTCATGACAAAAATGGTCCTTAGCATGCCCTTCATAATTTGCAGGAACAAGGGCCCCTGGCAGATTAGTGGATTAAATCTGCAGTATTAAAAAAAAAAAATCACAGCTTACCTGCTGCAAAGTGGTGGTCTGGCATCCAGGCTGCAGCAGCCCCTCCCCCCATAGCTTCCTGCTCAGAGAGCTGCAAGACTTCCACGTGGCGCACATGGTCACATGGGGTAACGCGGGGGTCATTTGAGATGGGACAGCCAATGAGAGCTGAACTGCTCTCGTTGGCTGTTCTCGACATCCTGTTCAGACTGGCGGAAAGCTTTGAACTTACTTTATGTTGCACAGCGAGTACTGCTGTACGTATCGGCCATCATGTGTGATCTTGGCTAAGAAGCCCGGACGCAGTCAAGAACACTGACCCAGCAAGTGCCACAGTTAAATATGTGTAGGAATTGACCTGTTAAAATAATTTCCCTGTGCAAGTGTCATAAAACCTGGATGTCAGCCAGTGTCTACCCACCTCCCTTTATGTTGTTCCTGTTCTTTTCTTTCATCTGGGTATTTCCACTAGGAACGGTAATGTAACAAGCCACCAGACGGAGGTATGGAATTGGTATTACTACCAATGTCATTGCTACCAATATCATTACTACATTTTCCTTAACGCCAATGCCTCAGCTTTTTCATCAACTAACCTGGGACTATATTGGGACTACCACAGATATGCGTGGCATTCCCAGTATAGTCCTGGGAGAATCACAGGTCTTTATCCATATCTGGAGGCATCCTACTTGTGACCACTGCTTCTCAGCAAGATCTTTTGTTATGGCAATGAGCTTTCTTGGTTCAGTAGATTTAAAATTTAATCTGAGCACCAGCTAATGATGAGTGAAATGAATTAAAGGTCTTTAAAGAAGCAATGGTTTGGAAGTTGTTGCTTATTGCAGGGCCTAATGTCAGCTCAGTTGCCGTGGCAACTTGGTCCATTGCCTCAAGTTCACAGGTGTTCTGCATAACTCTGGAGAAGTTGGCTGGGGGAGATTGACCTTTTGGGGGAAAAGTGGCTTCAGTTGAGAAGTTTAAAATCTGTGCTTAACGGTCTGAAAAGCTAACAGAAACCCTCACCTTTTGAATAGCACAGTAGAAACAATTCATGTTTTGAAGTAAAATTCCATTCAAGAAGGTCTTACTAGGAAGTTGCAACACTGCCTTGCACTCAATGGGGAAAGATTGGCATCATAAAAATTACCTTGCCCAGAGTTAATGCTATTAAGAGCGTCAAGTAAAACAATTTGCATTGAGTTTCCATTGTTTGTTTCTTTATGAGGAAATGACGGCACAGTATTCACCTTGCTAGACGTGATTTTAAAGACAGCATGGTTCTCTGCTGAATGGCTCAGATGCAAGGACTGACTTCGCACTTATATATGTGCAAGGGTGAGGTAGTGCTCAGAATGGGAAAGTTCAAAGGGGGCTTTAACAGAGTCCAAAGTGGTAAGAGGTACACTGAGGGACTCTGTTCCATGAACAGAGGAAACAGTGTCTGTACTCACACCCTAAGTTTAATCTGTTTTCAGGCCATCCTCTGTTCTCAGTGATCACACACCAAAGTGCATTTCTGCTTCTTCTCTGGACTATCCCCGCTCCAAACAGAACTATCCTGTGATTGAATGATCCCAGATTAAAAAAAGAACAATGCCTAGCTACCTCCAAACTAGATTCCTCCTGAACCTTAGCTTGGGGGTGGCGGTGGCAGCAGTAGCAGCAGCATCAACATAGTGCTTGGCACATGCTCAGATGTCCATGAGGTGTGATCAGAACATGAGGTACAAGTGGGCACAGAACCTTGTCCAGCAGATCTAGGCCTTTTCTGCACTGGGCCTTATTTCAGATTATATCCCAGAATAGGGACTTATCAACTTCATAGTGGTGCATACTATGGAAGGCCCTGAGTGAGACCAACCAGAGTCTGCACCAGCATGTGAATGACAGGTCCCTATTCCAATATATAATCTGGAATAAGGTCTAGTGCAGAAAGGGCTCTCATTTCTGCCTTGTTTGCCTGCAGGGTGGAGGACAGCCTGTGAGTTCTGAGGCCCAGAGCCAGAAGAGATGACCGCCGCCCACCCATTTCTGGCCACGATTCGGCTACTCTACTCCAAAAGCTACCTCTCTTCCCCTTGGGAAGGGCATCCTAATGTGCTTGACTGCAATGTGGAGGGAAGTCTGTGAGCTCTGAGGCCCAAAGCCAGAAGACACAACCTGAGCTGGCCTGTCCCACACACCCTCATCCACCCACTGCCAGCTGCAAGCTGGCTGCACTGCTCTGGAGCTGACTTACCTCATCCTAGGAAGAGTGTCCTGCCCTGAGTGAGTAGGTATAAACTAGCCAAAAATGGTCTGTTCTATCCTAAATCAGACTGTTCTAGGATATTCTGCTTTATTCCAGAATATCCAAATATAATTAAATAAGTAAGTGACATCTGGATGCAGCCTAACTCACAAGACTCCTGTTTCACAAGAGATGAACACAGAGCTGAGGCGTCTTGCAACAACTTTCTGTCAGCTGTTTAGTGATTTTAGAATTTTTTCCCCTGAATATTTTTTTTTCTGAATATTTTTTTTCATTGGTATTTCTCTTTCCTTTCTTGTTTTTCCTTCCTCAGTTCTGCCCCTCAGCATAGATCAGTATGTTCCCTCATGTACTGAATTTAATATTTTTGCTTTTGTGTTTATATTGTATTTTTGTTCTGTTGTGGGCCACCTTGGGGATTTTTTTTGAATAGTTGTATACAAATACAAAAATGAAATACAAAACTAGGCCTAAATGGTGGTGGCCCCAAGTCTGTGCCCCTAGTTTTCCTGTTCAAGTTTCAATAGTACATGCCAGATCATCTACCATCAAATTAGGGATGCCTTATTTTGGACTGATCTGGCATTCTATAGCAATATTATATCTAGAATCATAGAGTTGAAAGAGACCTCTAGGATCATCAAATCCAAACCCCCTGCTCAATTCAGGATTTCCTGTAGCTGAGCTTACAGGAGTGGCTCTAACTGAGTGGTACTGCAAACTGCCTGGAAAGCAGGGGGTCACTGGTTCAATCCCCTGCCTCTCTCCAGAATTAGGCAATGGCAAACCACTTCTGTATCTCTGCCAAGAAAACTGCATGGAGGTGCCCATGCAGTCAACCAGGAATCAGCCGCAACTCAGTGATAACGACAACAAGCTGAGCTCCTCAAGTCAGTATGGTTATTGTTGGAGGCCAGCCTGGATTTGGAAGATGACACTCAACGTTTTTGGATTAGGTAAATCATCTTGAAACAGTTCCTGTCAAATTGGAGTGAGGTTTTCAGTGGAATGCTGCTGCATTTGACTCAAGCCATATTAGTGAAGACTAGATCTTAAATCCATGTCCTCCAATCTGCAAAGACTAGAAACATTGTTTATTTACTGATGAGTGACATCCCACTTCTTAAGAGAAGCAGTGACAGCAGGAGCTGCAGTTTTGTACATTGAAGACAGTCACCTGCTATACTTCACCTAGTTGCTGCAAAGAGCTTCAGCATCCTCAGTTGGTGCCTTTCTCCAACCTGCCATTCATCGAGTTAACTATCTCTTCAAGAAACAATGTTAACCAAACAATTCTTTTCCTATCTGGATAATCAAGGCAAAGCTGGAGAGTGAATGGGACATTTTGGGCTTAGCTGTGTCACAGAGATTAAGTATAGGAATGGTGTCCGCCATTCATATTGTGAATGCTGAGCCCATCCCAAACCCACCCGGAACTTACTATGCAGCATGCTGGCATTGCTGGACCATTGCTATGGTGATCAGGCAATGTGTCATGTGACCTGTGCAGCCACAGCTGCCCTGTTCCCACTCCATCCCACTGCACTCCCATGCAGACTTTGCATGGAAGGAGGTGGGACCATGAACGCCATCTGGGGTGGTACCATGAATGCCATCAGCACTCCTAATATAACTGCGGAGCAGTTTTACTGCTCCACAGCTATCAGCCATGGAGACAGTTGCTCTGGAATGGAAGTGGCTCTGCCATCCCCCAGGGCTAAGTGCCAAAAGGCCCCATAAGTTCAGTTGTATGTCTTCAGATCCCTCCATGTTTTCTCCATCTCTCACCTAAAGTTTACACCCACAGGCTGCAAACCTCTGGATGGGACTGAGCTGGATACTAGAGACACAGCAGCCCTTCAGTGATTCTTGCTGCCCACAAGCATGAAGCTGTTGTTGTTGTTTTTAAAGATGGGCAAGGAGCCAAAAGTTTTGAAAATGAAGCTTAGCACAAATGCACATTCCCACATCATCTGCCATGGTGTCTACACTGCTTTCTCCTCCTCTGACTAGCAGGCATTTCCCTTCTATCCCTATCTTTTGCTCACCCTGGGACTGAAAAGCAGCAATGTGACAGGGTGGGGTGGGGTTAGATGACTACCAAAACATGTGAAGATTTGAAGAGACAATACATGCGAGGAAATAAGCTCCCATTTATGCCCAGCATTCTACCAGGTGAGAATGGAAACAAGCAGGGCAGTTAAAATTGTGTGTTAAGTGCACTTTAAGGAAAGTCTAGCAGATTCCTGGACTTCATAAGGGATTAGCTTGGAGGTAGTATCATCCTTCAATTGTTCTCTAGGTTAGACTTATAACTGCATCTGATTTTTGTGACAAAGATCTGTTACTCACAGAAAATGAGGTCTACATCCATCCCCAAGTCTGAAGACTGGATTTTAAACTTTGGGAAGATGCTTCTTATTCTAAGTTCACTACACAGTTGAATGACAGCCAAGAGATTAATTTAGAAGATCCTGGAAGCCTTTCATGGAATTCTTCAAGGAATGAAGCTCTAGTTACCCAACAGTCAGTTTGAATGATAAAAACTATCAAATTGTAGTGTCTGGAAATAATGTGTATGAAAAAATTCAAAGATGTTCTGTGCCACTTTGTGTTGTTGAAATTTAAAATCGTTACACTAAATGATAAATGATGGCAAGGCAAGCCTTATCTGACAGAGATCGCCTAGCAGCTTTGGAATGCAAGATACTCATGCTCAGCAATTTTTTGCACCACTATAGAATAAAAAATGACGGATCTGTGATAACTTCCCCCTACATATGCACAAACTTAATTTGTGGCAATATGTTTCTCATAAAAAGTAACAGCAGCTACTCAAACAAGTCCAATTTAGAAAAAGGAGTTGTAGTTACCCCTCAATTTAATGGAGTTTATGGATATACCAGCTGAATATTATTTTTTGAAATCTGTTAGAGAGGGGGGAAAACTAGATCTAATAAATTATAATCAGACTAATTGTAAATTCATCCTCTCATCTGGTTTCTTCTAGCAATTAATGAGTTTTGATTGCCTGAATGTATGCATTTCCCCCTCCCCCAATACTCTGCTAGGATCCTTCTTGGTGTAGAAGAAATAGAAGTAAGAGATAAGAAATAATCAGGAGCAGAGGTCAAAATGGATGGCATAAGGATCAGAATAAAGAAAGATGGTGACAGAATTGGGTTTTTCAGACAGTTGAGCTTTGACTAAGATGCAATGGATTCTTTATTCTCATTCTTTGAGTTTGTCACTATTCATTGCAGGACCTATGCTTGTGGAATGTGAATGCTATATCTGAGGTCAAGGTAGGTTATCTCCACTTAGTGCAGCCAGAAAGCTTGATTAAATTAGTATTTTCCCCCCTTGGAATGGTCCTAATTCAGTGCTAGGTCTGGGTGGTTACTAACTAGCCATTAGTACCTTTCCACTCTACCTGTACTCTTTTGTATTCTGGAGAAAGCTCTGGTGTGACAACTGGTAACTTGTGCAAAGGAAGGTGATGTGCCAACCAGAATGTGACCTTGCAGAAACCTCCACAGGAAAATCCAAGTACAAAGTATAATTGTTTTTGTGGGGATTCCTTGTGATAATTGAGGCTAGTTTTAACAGCAGAGGAGCAAAGTCAAGTATAGAATCTGGTCTACTTATTCTAGTTCATGTGTACCAACATGCTGTGGGCATGTCCCCATGGACGCCAGTTGCTTCGCTTGTGGTGCGTCATAAAAATCCACATTGTAACTCACAATAAAGCATCCCCATGTGGTTTTGGGCAATGCGGATTCAAATTGTATGTGCCTTTCCCCAAGGAAGCTGCAGAGTGAACCCACATCTTTTTCTCCCCACTCACCCTCTCCCCTGACGTCACCATAACCCATCCCGCCTGCTGCAGCGATGACAAGCAAACACCTCCACGAACACAAAGATCATTCCTTTCCTTGGCCGCCACAGTTAAAATCATAACCAAAAGTAAGTTAAAAGCATAACTAAAAGCAGATTATTCCCTTCCTTGGCTGCCACAGATTAGCAGAGGTGCGCACATGGGCATGACAGTGGGCACCCCCACTCGCAACCAGTTCAGAATTTTCTCCCAATTCAGGTCAACTTGTCTCAATCACTTTCCGATCAACCAATCCTGAAGGAGGGAAAAGCCTTTTAATTTCACTACTATTATGTGGCTTAACAGTCAACAGATTGCCAGGGTCTGATCACAGCATTCATGGCAGGAACAGGGAGCAGAGGTGAAACTATGCCCACTAATACTGCGGCCACCAAGTTCCGCCCCAAATAACTCGGGAGCATCTGCATGACCCCAGGACAATACATGTTAGCCCCTTATTTTGGATGTAGTACACTTGTTACGTGGGGTTTTTAAGCACGTATTGTCTCGCATGTAGCCCATATTAGGGCTTTCCATGGTGACGCTCCCGAGGTGGACTTGGAATAATTTCAGAATATTTTCAGCATGGGGATGGACTCTATGTGTTTTAACAGTAATTTATTTATGTATTTATTTGCATTTCTATCCCACCCTATACCCAAAGGTCTCAGGGTGGGTAACAACATTTAAAATATATTAAAAGAGTAACAGTGTCTATAAAATGTGAAGAGACAGTATATTCCCATTTAGCCAAAGGCAAGGGCAAAGAGGTGCATCTTCACTGCCCTCCTAAAGATATTTAATGAAGGGGCCTGACACACTTCAAGGGGGAGACTGTTCCATAGCCTGGGGGCCATTACTGAGAAGGCCCTCTCCTGGGTGCCCAACCCCTTTTACCAATGAAGGTGGTGGGACAATGAAGAGGGCCTTCCCTCCAGATCTTAAGGCATGGGCAGGTCGATATGGGAAAAGGAATTTTAGGGCAAATCCCAGGCAAAATCTATGTGGATGTGCTAAGAGCAAAGGTTTTGAATCAGCATGGCACCAGTAAGCAATGGATCATGATTTTTTTTTTCTGTGAAGAAAAATAAGATCTCTGATTTTATGGTATTTCAAGGAATATGATAAGTAAAAATCAGAAGAAATCAGGAGATTATTTCACCCAAATCCCATTTAAAATAAATTAACAAGAGTGCAAGGACAATCATTGGATTATACCAATAACACCATCTTTAGAAGCACATACGGAAGCCATTGAACTCACAGTTTTAATTCCATTTACTATGAATTCTCCCCCACACAAAAAACCACGATTGAATTTATCAGTGTCAAGCCCCAACTCGCTAATTTCCCCCTTCAACACAAATCCTTTTTGCCCTAACACAAGGCAGTGATAACAGTCCCAGACTGTAATGCTCTGTTTTCCTAGCATCACAAACGTCCCAAATTTGGGCAGAGCCTGAAGCATGATAACTGACAGCATCGAGGCCGTTTAAAGGAAGGCAAGCCTTCGGAATCGTTTCAGCTCAGATGAGGTTACAGCCTCTCAGGTTCTAACCCAGTCTGCCTGGCCCTAGATCAGTAGTTAGACTGTGGCCACCCTTAAAAGTTTAATCCAGATTCAGTCCATTTTCAAAGTGAGAGAAGACATCAGCAAAGTGACAAGCTATTTTCATTCTGCGTTAAATAACTCAGAGAATTCCTCTTTGGGATAGATAATGCAGACAGAAAATTACTGGTCGCTTTGCTGGTGACCTCTCTTGGTTTGAAAGTAGCCTGAAGCTGGATTAAACCTTAGGTGTGACCACAGCCTTACTTTCAGCTAGCCGGGTGGTGGTGGTGGTGGTGGTGAACAGTGGGTGGGCCTCGCCGGCAGCCGGTTCAGCACCCCCAGTTGCAACAGGTCCTGCTGCTCATTTCGTTTCCTAGGGTCCTAGAGGGGGCGCTCCGAAAGATGCTGCTAAGCATCGCCTCTGCGCGTGCAGCCCTCCCTCCCCGCATCCTTGGGTGCTTGTAGTAGTGCGTTGTGTAGGAGTCTTAGACCCCCGCGAGCAGGGAAAGCTAGGCAGCCCGAGCAATAACCTGCTTGCTCCGGTGAGCGCTATCTCGGGGGAGCAGCGGTGAGGAAGTCTCTGCGTATTTCTGCTGGGGAGGTTTCTACGCTTGCCAGGGAGCAGTCAGTGCTTTCCTCCTGGTGGGGCCAGCATGGAATTCCCGGGGCGAGCGAAGCCCCGCGCTCTGCTGCTGCTGCTCGTCAGCTGTTCCGCGGGGGCGAAGCAGCAGCAGCAGCAGCAGCCCTAGAGCATCTCTGGGTCGGGCGCCCGTGAGCATGACAACGATCCGGGGAGGCCGGCTGAGGCACGGGAGCACCTGGGTCACGGTGAAGTCACCGAGGGTCTCGCTGCGCGGGCTTGACTGACGCCTGCCATCGAGCACGCGGATTTGCCCAGAAGGGAGGCGCGCGGGCACCGGGAGGAGAATGCAGCTGCTTCGCCAAGCCTGGTCCTTGGTTTCACTCCCGGTAAGGTCCTCCGACTCTGTCTGTCTTGGCAAGGCAATTGGGGTGGGCTCTGATGGAGGAGAGGTTTGCAAGCGCGCGCTCTCGCACGCCCGAAGAGGCACACCGGTTCCTGATATATGGATAACTTTTTGCGCCAAGATGGGCAGCAGCAGCAGCAGCAGCAGCAGCAGCAGCGTGAGGCTATTGCTTTCTGGAAGGGACTTTTCCCACTCAAGGAACGGGGTGGTGGTGGTGGTAGTGACAAAGAAGATGCTCCTTATGATGCCACTCCTCACACCGAGGCACTTGGAGGATGCAAGGGCCACTCCTTCTATCCTCAGGGATCTATAATGTCAGTCACGGTCCCTGACCTGGGGCCATGGACTTCTTGAGGAGGAATCTTCTCGTGGGCTTAAAAGGGTCTGTCAAATGCAGGGAAACTGGCAAAACGCATCGATGACAAGTCGTTTACACGAATTTATTTATGGGTGTTTTTCTACTTTGCTCTCATCAGATTCTTAAGGGATTCTGTGGTCTAAAAAAAGATTAAGAACTTCTGGTCTAAATCCATGAGATGGGCAACTGAAAACATAAAGAGGTGGGAAGGGCTAGGTGAACAGAAATCCTGTCAGATCATTATGTTGTCTATTGGAGTGGGGGGGTTGTTGGTTTGGTTTGTTCTTAATATCAGGCTTCTGTCAGGAAAAAGGGGGGGAAAGATCATTGCATTTCCTGGGTAACTACAGAAACCCCTCAGAGACTGGAGGAAAGCATAGCTTGAATTCATCCTCCTCCCCCCCTCCCCCGGAAACAGAGCACTGGATAGAAATATTTTTTAAAAAAATAAAAGGCCTTTAACATTTGAGATTTGGCCTGCCCTGTCCCACTCTTTGAGAAGGGTGGATTTCTGATTGCATATTGCATGGGAAGTATTTTCATGTTAGTCTAATGTAACAGTTGGGGCATCTGGGTTCTCCACTGGAATTGTATATGCGAAGGTATTTCAAAGAAATTGTCTTGAGGGTTTTCTCTGGGAAAGTCCACTTAGCCTTACTATCTTGAGATGCTGTAGAAAATTTATTCCACACATTATAGGAGCTATGTTTCTGCTACCCTTTCTGTGAGTATAGTAAACACGGGTCCCTTGGCTGGCTGTAGTTCCCTTTTGCTTTCGCACATGCCAATGCTTTTTAATTGTGAAAGAGGCCGAATAGTTTGCTAGTTAGAGGAGAGGTACAAACAACAGCTTGTATTGATCCCCTTGATGTCATTTGCTAGTGAGGGGTTGTTTCCATTCCTCAAAGAGCTGTGGTTGCAAGCTCGTGATCTGTATAACATCAGAAGCTAATCCATACACAGGCATTCCTTGATCCTTCGTCAGCTGGGTACTCAACAAGTGATGCAAGTATGAGCTCGCTCCACAGACAAGTATTTGGGTTCTGGTAGCCACTGTGTAAGATGGACATTTTACATTTATGAATTCCTTTTGGTTCATTCAGCCACCATTGCTTTATATGCAAATTATGCTGAAGCCCCAAAATGTGTCTTAATTAATTTTCCCCTAGAAACAGAGCACTGGATAGAAACAAGGGCCATTTCTTTCCAGTTTGGTGATCGATAAAACTATTGCCACCTTCACTGCTGGCTAATAGGGTGTTTTAATGCAATAGATTTTAAACTTGGTCATGGATAACTTTGCAGTTCAGAATAATAGAAATATAATAATAATGGCTTGTTTCCTGATGCCAAGGGCAGTGACAATAGACTTCTGTTTCAATAGACTTGTAATACTGTACAATCACTAATCATTTTACACAAATCAGTTACAATAGGGCCGATGGGGTGCCTTTTAATTTTAGTCACATCATTTAGTGAATTTTGTCAGCGATCAGGAAGGGGCTATGGTCCTGCAAACTGCAGTGTTCCTATTTCTGGTGCTTTTTACTTAGAAATTTATGAGGACTAAGAACTATAAATAATGGCTGCTTTTATTTCTTGACTTAGGGCTGATTCCCAGTGACTGTATGGGCATATCTGTGTAGTTGATTGACAAATTCAAAGGCTTGGTTTTCTTTAGTTTTCTTCTAGGGTGGTGCTGAGAATCAAACTTAGGACCCCTCTGTTTTCTAGGCCCTTATAATTTACCATTGAGTTATAGGATACAAAAGTGTTAAACAAATTCCTTTCAAGCCAATTCAGGGTGTTTTTCCACTGTCACTAGAAGTACCCATTAAGTACCCAT
>MTQE01002560.1:5738312-5756936 GCA_014337955.1 Aspidoscelis marmoratus | reverse complement strand
GATCTTTAAACAGCAAAGTCAGGCAGGGCAGCAGAACCATAACAGTGTGCAGCCCTAAAAACTATCCATGTTCCCTTGTCCCACCGCTACTTCCCTGCCTTAGAAATTTACCTCTCCTTTCTTTACCCCACTAAGGCCCTGTCCCCATGCAATTGAAAGTCTGCTGGAAATCTTCTTTTGCCTCTGAGCGGCCCCATTCCAGGCTTTACAAGGCGCTTAGGGAGCTTAGGAAAGTGAGACACCCGCGATAAAATACGTGCACTTTAAAGAAGAGTTCCAGTGCTCTTTCGGCGATTCGCGGGTTTTGCTCGCTATATCTGCCTTGAGGACGCTCCGTGGCAAAAGGGGTGGGGATTGCTTGCCTGCACACACAGCCAAAAAAGCATTCTTTCCTTTGTAAAAAGAGCCAGAATTGCTCAGAATTGCAACATTGTTATCGGTGATCTGTGAAAGAGAATGAGCGAAGGATAGTGCTGCCAAAGCTTGCAGCCGCTGACTTTGCTGGGGCAGAAAGCCTTTTCTAACAGAGAACTGAGTGAAAGTAAGTGCTGAATGTGAATGAATGAGTGATCATCTGCCTTTGCTAGGGGTAGGAAGCTGTTTCAGGAGACGGAGATCTGGCTATTTTTCCTTTTAACAAGAGAGGGGGCGGGGGGGAAGATGCAGGGAAAGGAAACAGGCTTCCTTGGGGATGGAAAGTCCGTTTAGATCGCGGCTACCATGGGGACGCTTATTCCGGAAGTGGAGGGGACTTTTAAAGTCAGCTATAACAGAGTGACAGCAGAGGAAGCTGAGAGGGGCTAATAAGTCTTTTGGGGATTCAGCCTAACAGTGCAAAAAGAGTATATAAGATGTTGTGATGCTGGGATTTCTTAGGTGGGCAGCCTCCCCCTCACTTCCTGCTGCTGATTTCCCCAGGCAAAATTCCTTCTTATGCTGAAATCAGTACTCTGAGTTGGAAGAAGCTGTTTACCCATCTACTAGAGAAAGAGATTAAGTTTGTTTTGTGGGAGTCCCTGGTCTCTTCTCCCTGTTTTTGCTGCAATCTGTTGGTTCCCTCTGTCACAGGATAGGAGACTGACAAACTGTTTGCCTTTGAGCCCTGTGGGTTTGGAGCTGCAGTTGGCTCTGATCTAAAAATTTTCAGGTATCTGGAGGATGCAACCAAGGTTCTGTAGTTGAGGCTACCTCTGTCAGCTTGGCTTAAGGTCGCCTCCCTGTCTCCCTTTCTTTCCCTAATGGCTTTTGTGAATAATCAGAACAAGGTTCTGTAAGGATGAGAATTTTCCTCTTAATTTTCCTCTCCCCTTTAGCTGAGTTAGTGCTTGGGAGAACTGGCAGGTGGGGAGAGGGACAATGTCAAAGACTTCCATCTGGATACCACTTTAAAGAGCTAAGAGCCTGGGAAGAATACAGTTATCCAGGTTGGGTGGTTTAGCTGCTGATGGCTAAAGGAAGGCTAGCTCAGAATCACTCAATATACACTCATTGCCTGAATAAGAAACCACGGTTCTGTAACATTCATTCAACCCTGTATAAGCCTCTTAGGATTGCAACAAATGTATCTAATCTTTCTGTCTGACAATATAATTATAGATTGTTTTTCTTTGCTTGTAAAATCCACTTTTTCTTGGGTTTGATTATTCTAAGTGGATTATTTCATGGATGACAAGTGTAACAATGGCCACTAGACTGGATGCTTGGGTATATCTTCAGGATGGAGACACAGGCAGGATGCCTCTAAAAGCCATTTGCAGGGAGTCAAGAGCAGTTAGTAATTTCCCTTGTGTTCCCTCTGCCTTCATGAATCCACACCTTGCTAATTGTTTCCATTAAACTTATTATTTTCACTTACGTTTCCTAGGTTGTGAACTGGGAGTTAATTTTCCTCCCCACTAAAAACCAGTTCATGTAACAATCAGCTTGCCCAAATCATTATGTAGACTGACTGCAGAAGGAACACTTATACAAGGGAAAGGGAGCTATGAAGTAAGGATATTATTCCAGAAACACTTGAGAAGCAAGGTAATTGTAGGACCACCAACAGCCCCACAAGACCTCTCAAAGTTACCTGAAATACAACATCAGCTCTAAGACTCCTTTACTGAAGAACAAGTACTATTGAGTAGTTGATAAGAAATTATACAGAACAAAGGCAGTTCTGTCAAATCGCCCTCTCCCAGCTAACAGTTTTCTGTTGTTGATCAAACTTGACACTACCCCTCCTATGCTCTTATTTTTAATCTGTTACTTCCCCCATCTTCCTCATTCCTATTGCTTTGGGAGCATCTCACAAGCATAAAGCTGTCAGACCACATTCCTCCCCATTTGGAATGTTGGTTCCTGCCAGGGGAGATGGATGACACAGAGGACGCCGACAGATCAAAGGCCATCATTACAGTAATGCAGGATTGGCCAGACATTAATTTTGTTTGGTCTTTGTTGGTAACTTCATAGAAATGGTATATCACATTGCATCAGTTTCCACTGTGAGGAAATCATTCCATAACAATCCTATGAGGTAATGCACCACGTAAACCCCCCCCAAATCCTCCCCCACTTATGTGTACATGTTGTATGTAACCTGGTAAAGCTCAGGTTGACACCACCGCTTTTTAACATTTACATGACCACCTAGAGGTTGGGATGAGCAGCCAAAAGGTTAGGTTGGTGCCAGTGGTAGAAAGACTAATAGCATGCGAGGGATAATAAGAAATCATATTGGGAAAAAATGCCAATATTATAGCATCCCTGGTGAAAACAATCATATGACAGCATCTGGAATATAGCAGATTCTCCTATTAAGCAAACCCCTTTAGTGCAAATTTGCTAATACATTGTTATTATACCTTTCATCAAGCAATTTTGTGATTTGCTATTGCATGTTTTGCTGTGAAAAGCCTCAGGTCAGAGGTGGGAAAAATTTATAACATACGGTTTGTGCATTGGGGGAAACCAGGCATTGACAGGAAAAATAAGTTTGATTTGCCGTTTAAATAACATTAATTAAGGGTTAGTAATATTTTGCTATTCCAGGCAGGGGAGGGGGGAGGGTATGGTTATGTGTTAGTTTGTTGTATTCTTACAACTGATGAAAATTTGAGGAAAATTTGAGATTCCTTATGTGATATTGTTTTGTTGTTGTTGTTGTATATTATTTAATTTTTTAAAAAAAGTCAGAGGTGGCATGGCTGTTTTTATGGTTTGGGGGCATTGGGAGAATGACATTTGAGTGTGGATTGATTCTTTTTGGTGAGCTCTAACTCGGTTTTGATGAGTTTTGAGTGTTTGTGATTGTTTTTGTGTACCTCTCAGTGTTTTTGAGTGTTTTTGAGTGTGGAGTAGAGTGGGTTAATTTGGCTGTTTGGTGGGTTTTGACTGCTTTCTGCTTTGATGTGGCATGCAGAGCCTCCTTGAGCACCGTCTATGGAAAATCTGTGCCATGATGTGGGGTAGGCTGACATTTGTGAGTTCAGCATTGCAGTCTATGAAACACCCTAATTTGGGTGTTTGTTGCTTGGCAGCTTGCCTGATATCCATGTTTTCTTCATTGCAGTCTGTGAAAAACCCTTGTTTAGGACATGGGTGAGCACTGATGCAGGTATCTTGTCTGGCATCTGTATAAAGGTTTCAGGAATGTTCTGGCATTACTCTGTGATAAATGTTGCCCAAGCATGCTCTCCTGTGCCCCTTTCAATGCTGGTTCCTTCCCCATTCAAGTGAATGCTGTTTTGACCAGGGTCAGTCAAAACCATGATGTCAGTCTACAGAGCTTTCAGCTATGGTTCCTCTAACCCCTAGGTTTACATTGAAGTCTGTTACCCTCAGAAAGTAGCTTCTGATTAAGCAGTGTTTTCTAGGAACAGAACCCTGAAATTATAGGAGGATCTACTGTATTTTGTACAGTTCTGGTTACATCTTTTAAAAAAAAACTGGAAAAGGTTCAGAGGTGGGCAACTAAAATGGTAAAGGGCCTAAAAGGACTCTCCTATAAGGAAAGGTTAAAAAATTGGCATTTTTTTAAGTCAAGAATAAAAGTAGTGATAGGGGAGCATGATAGATGATGATTATTCATAATGTGGACAAAGAGTTTATGAAGTTGTTCTCATGGTCCTATGCTGAGGGCCACAGTACTATGGGTATTGTAGTCCATCTTCATATAGGGAGAGAGCGAATGGGGCCCAGCATAAAAACTCTGGACTTTCTGCACTGAAATATAGTAGATCCAGATTTACTGGATCTACTGATCTGGATCACAGAGAGGCAAGGGCTGAATTAGCATTGTCTACCCTGATGGCACTAATCCACAACTACCCCCCCCACACACACACACAGCTAGGAGTGACAGATCCTAGACTCGGGGCCTGGGTGCGGGTGATTTTCAGCAGTGCACTATTCAGTTACAGCCCCTGATAATTCTGGAACAGAGAGGCATGCCATCTATGCCCTCCATGCTCCAAATTACAGCTCTTAGGCCAGATTGTAGCCCTGATATATCCAGGTTTACAGTAAATCTGGATAAAGGGTCTCTTGATCTGGATCTAGCTCTGACTCATGCAGAGCCTCCTTGATCCAGATTAATGTCTGGATCAGATGGCCCTTTACCCAGATCAAGCCTCTGGCCACTTCCTGCAAAGGTTAGAGTGGACTCTTTCCTTTCCCTCCCCCCCCCCCGGGTGAATGAGATTGTGTCTCAGGAATGGGCACTCACTACTAAAAGAAAAAGCCTTCCAGTGCTTAAGAGGCTCTATGCCTGAGATAGGTAAACAGAGGAGATGCTAGCAGTGTCCTTGGTGCATGGCCTGATAGCCCTGTTTGTCTCCCATGCCCTGTTGGAGGACAACAGAGATTATCTACGGAGAGACAGGCAAAGAGTTCAAATACAAGCGGGCAGATGCTTTTGCCCGCAGGGGGGCAGAGGCTTTGGCAAGGGCATTCAGAATCATAATGTTCAAGGGTACATAAGTGAGCAATTTGTGAGTGGAGAAGATTTGGTAAGGAAAAAACTGAGAGGTCAGATTAACTCAGTCCTTATCTAAATTTAACTTCTAGTGGGAATCAGCTCAGCTATTTCTTTTGGTAGGAGAAGCACAACAAGTTCAGGCATGTGGCAGTGCTAATTTTCTTATCAAAGTGCTTAGTATATGAGTGTTTGATTATATCCCTTTGCTGGAACCAGCTCCTTCCTTGTGTGAAATGGGGGAAGGGGGAGAAAGAAAGTCATTCTTCTGTTTCTGTGCATGTTAGCTGGATATGTATCTAGACTGATCAGTGCTGTGAGCCTGCTATGCTAGTGCTCAGTCTCAGTTCACCCTGAGTTGTTTAGAAGTGATTTTAAACATAATTAAGTAATGTTAATATAACTTTAGTATAAAGTCATCATAGGAAACAGGAGGCCAATTATTTATTCCATTCTAAAAGATATATTGCTCCCTAGCTAAAGGGGGAGTATTTTTTTTTCACTCACAGGGTCATCAGTCTATAGAGTTTGCTGCCAGAGGAGGTGGTGAGAGTAACCAGCCAAACTGGTGTTTAAAAAGGGTTAGATAAATTCATGGGGGGAAGGTGTATGAGTGACTACTAGAATTAATGCCTTGGTACAATGCCTGGGTTGAAGAGACAGGCAGGATGCCTCTAAAGGCCATTTGCAGGGATTTGAGAGCAGGTAAAGGTTTTGCTTTTGTCTTCTGCTCTTGAGAATGACTTGTTGGCCACTGGCATGAGGCAGGATACTGGACTACATGGCTTGATCCAGCAGGGATCCATTTCAGTCATCAGTACTGAATAATAAAATAAAAAGGGAAATGAAAGCATGACAAGTGAAGATCTCTGTTATTTCAGTGATACACTCTTTTGTTGTTGCTTTTTATATTATGGTCACTGAATTGAGAAGGAGGGAAGGGAGGGAGAACAATGAGAAAGGTTAGAAGAATAAAACAGCACCCCTTTTGTGAAAAAGCTAAAGGAAAAAATCCCTTCCTGTTCATAAGGCAGCTGGGGAGAAGACTGACAACTGTTGTTTCCTTTGTTCAGATCATTTTTGTTCACCTTAAAAAAATCCACAAGGGTGAAAGCACTGACAAACTTGATGAATGTGTTCTCATAAGCCTAATAATAACATCTTGGAAGTGTACTACTCCATAAGATGATTGTATGTGGCATCCTTAATCTACCAGTACTGAAAAATCAGCCAGGTTCCATATTACAGGACTGTTTGCTGCTCCATCTGCAAATATGGCCATGATCCACAAAGAAGAAACAGAAGCAGTATTTCATAATGCATTTGTCAGGACCTTCAGAATGCTGTAAAAAAAAGAAACATTTAATTTTGGCTTTTACACACTCTTAGCTTGTTATAAATATTTCGTTGTGCTCTAGATAGGAATGAGATATGGACACAAAACTCAGTTGCTCAGTATTTATACTGTTTTACAAATACTGAATGATGTAAAACAAAGGCAAATGATATTAATTAGATTAATTTTATAGAGTCCTGCTAAAGTATTTGCTTATTTAAAAGGACATTGATTGAATTTATGCTGTAGTTTAATCTTTTCCTAGTCTTCTTCCATACTAGAAACTGCTCTTTGAATCTGAGGTTGGACTGCAGAGTGAGTCTGCAAGGAGTAGGTTTTGTTATTGTAGATAAAGGCTGAAAATTTCTCTCCCAAGGTTTTACTTTGGTTCTCTCAGTTACCATGGCTTGATACATACTTATCATTTTCCACAGTTGCTTCTGCTTTGAGAATATTGTGGGGTTCACTGTGTTGTGCAAGAATGCATCCATTTCTTTTAAACATCCTCAAGCATATTCTAGTTTGTTTCTGAGCAAGTGCAGTCTTCTTTACCCTTCATCTGTATGACTGAAACAATTATGCAATTTGTGGATAGCGTCTTACATACTTTTAATCACTGCTGTCTATGGCATGGCCTGATTTCTGCAGGATATTTACCCCCTAGGGAGTGTACTAAACTTGTAAAACTGCACCACATATATCACGTTTTTTGAACTGTATACAAAATATATCTCCAATTTCACTTGGGAGGGGTATAAAATTGCCCCACTCGTATTTAGAAGTCATAAGAATGTACTGCTACTGTAAAATTATAGTACAGAATTTTTATTATCATAAAAAGCTGCCAGTCAATAATACATATTGGAGAAGCAGGTATGCATGTCCACTCTCAGAGAAGGAAGGGTGGTAATTTTCCTCAGACATGGACTTTTTCTTTTAAAACATGAATAAGCAGACAGTACTTGGAGAAGCTGATGCCTATATACAGGAACGATTCTATCTCCCCCTCCCTTTAATTCTTCAGAATAAATGAAGCCATAGCAATGATTGATATTTAGGTAAGCAGATCTTGTCTGTAAAGACAGAACTTGTTAATACGTTTTTAGTACATATTCTGGTACAGCAACGATCACTGAATTTTACTAGGTCAACTGAAAACAATATGGAACAGGAGAAATAGGTGTTCATTATCTTTTCAAAACTTATTCCATAGGGGGAGAAAAGATTGCAGTGTGTGTGTGTGTGTAACTATTTTTCAAAAAATTGATAAGTAGAATTGTTCTGTAGAGCTGAGCGGAAGAACTCCACTATTGTTATGACTCTCAGGTGGCAAACACAGTTCAGATGAAAATTGTAGGAGCTATTGGTTATTTCATGAACCACTCCTATAAATGATTTAGGCAGATGGAATTCAAGTTTTTCATCATCCCACTGTCTGGCCTCCATACTGCCATAATTGACTCCCAAACTACCCAAGAGTGTTGTTGTTCCCATTTTGCTCAGGGGAGGGAAAGTTAAAGTGGGGCACTTGGTCCCATGTTTTTATCCTGTGTTGGTGGCTGTGCTGGGTTGATTGGAATGCAGTTGTGGGCCTCATTGTATTAAATATCCCATTGATAAGAACCTAAGAGGAGCCTTGCTGGATCAGGCCACAACCTGTCTAGTTAAGCTACCTGTCTCACATCAAGTTACCTTTGTCTATCCTGACCCTGGGTAGAAGAGAGGCATGCAGTTTGCTGGATATAACATATACACATTGCATGAGGAGATAGAGCAATGGAGGGTTGACTCTGTGGGTGGGTGAGTGGACAATGATGTTGATCATGATAAAGCCATAATGTTCGGTAAAGTTTAATAATGGTGCAGTACTGTAGAAAGAATGTGGAAAATAGAAAGATGCATATAGGCTGTGTCCCCTTGCAACCATTTGGCTCTGATTGGGCATGTATGTGACTGGGTGTGGTTCCGAGAACAGATGTTGCCCATCTCCATGCCATTCCCAGCAATGCAGGCTTCAGCCATTTCCATGCAAGCAGCGCCAAACCCTGGCATAGGGGAGCTGTGCCACCTCCTCTCTGCCCCCTCACCCCTCATTGGAAGCTGGACTGACGTCACCCCACACCTGTGCCGCCTGCTGCAAATGCCACATCCCCTCTCCTTTAGCAAGACTGAACAGAAAAAATAATTTTCAAAAACCAAAGTTGCTATAAGGTTTGGAGGTAGTTGAGTGGTTGAGCAGTTTTGTGCACCTCTGCTTCACCCAGGAACCATGAGAACACCTGGCAAGTGGAAAATCAAGCCATTACCATGCCCACCTTGTTGATCAGGACATGGTGGTGGAATATTTTCCATGTAAAAGGGAGAAAAATCAAGCCATTCGACCCCCTCATTGTTTCAGCTTAAACACCATTTACTTCCCCAAAATCTCAGGGGTCGTGATCTCCAATGCACAGGGCAGGAACGGCAAGCACAGAACATGAAACTCCACCTCCCACTGATGCGAGCACCAATCTCCTCCCCAAATAGCCCGGGACCATCCCCATGCACAAGCTTGGCTCGCAAAGCAATGTGTGCTAGGACACCAAACCATGACGAGACTTTTTTTTTCTGGTCCCAAATCTGGTATGGGTTTGGGCAATTTGGTCCACAGAAATTGGACCAAATCAAAAGTGCATGGGGATGACTCTTGCCAAACCTGATTTTGATTTGGACCAAAATGTGCATGAGGATGCGCCCATAGTGAGAATCACCAGAAGAAGGAGGAGGAGTAGGAGGAGTAGGAGGAGTTGGCTTTTCTACCTCACTTTTCTCACCCATTTAAGTGGACTCAAAGCGGCTGACAAAGCTTTGGTTCTTCTCCCCACAACAGAACACCCTGTGAGGTAGTGGGGGGGGGGCAGTGAGAGCTCAGAAGAGAGCTGTGGCTAGCCCAAGGTCACCCAGCTGGCTTCATGGGTAGAGGGAGGAATCGAACCCGGCATTCCGAGGTAAGAATCCGGTTCCCTAACCACTAGACCAAACTGGCTCACAATGATATAAGAATTCAACATCATACTAAAGGGGAGTTAAGCAGAATAATAGTGCAAGGAAGGGCTATTGGGATAGAGGGGATGGAGGGGAAGAAAAAATGCTGTTGGTAGCCTGAAAGTTGGCAGGGAGTAGGCTCTGAATTTATTTTAACCTTTATTTGCATTTTAGAGGTAAACTAAATATATATGTTACAGGTAGTCTGAAAAGCTTGTGTTCTTTGGTCTTTAATCTACAGCTGTATAAATTTAGGACATTTTCATGAATACCTATCGAAACAAAATATGTAAAGGTCTAGAGTATATGACTTCTCTTACATATAAGTATGTGTTTAATGTAACTTTTTCACAGCACATTTTTTGCCATGTTTTATTGCTCATTTGGGGCTGCCTTATAAGCCTTCCTTTCATCTTCAGATCTGGGTTCACCTAGAAATCAGGCAGTGCAATAGCTAAGAAAGCCAATTTGATGTTTGATAATTTCAGACTTACAGGCTCCACAGGGCAATTATCTCAGCAAGGTCACCTCTTTGAAGTGCCCTTTAATCAAGCATTTTTTTAAAAAGAAAAAAAAGCTTCACATCTTGCTAAATATTTCAGAGCATTTGGTTAACCTTTTCTTGGTACTTTTAGATTTTCTCCACAGAAATAAAGGAATTTGCCTCTAAACTGAAGGTTTGGGATTAACAAAGGGTTAATAGATTTTGCTTAACCATGGTATTGTCCTCCAGGTTTTTCTCATACCAGACTATGCTTGCTTGCATATTTCAGTGAACCTTTTTACTTGGGCTCTGGTCACACCTGTATAAGACAGGACATCCTATTAATAATTTGAACTGAGGTTGTACCCGTTCTGCCTACATGTAGATCATTATAGGTCATCCTTAGGCCGTCCTCGCTCTGGGCTGAATCACTCACACCTTTCTCCGCGATCAACCAGGGCCTCCTCCAAAGAATTCTTGGCTTTCCATCCCTTTTGCTGCATCAAATCTTTCTCCTTTCCTTTCGGATGCCATTGTGTCACTCAAAGGCTCTGGAAGATCTTCGAACTTAGCGGCAGATCCTCCGGATCGCTTGACAGCAGCATTGCTTTCACAAGGCTTTTTTTTCTGCAGAGTCTGTGCTAATCTCTGAAGGCAACTTTGGAGGGACTTTGGAGCCGGCTTCGGAGGGACTCCTAAGTCTTGAGTTTGGGGCACACACACCCATGGGTGCATCCCCCCACAAGCCTCCTCTAGACCCCATTGCCAAACTGTAGTGGAAACAGGCTCCCTACAATCTGGTTTCGAAGGCTGAAGACCGCATTGTAGATCTACACGAAATCAGGATTATAGGTCCTGAAGGACCCATATGATCCGGTTTCCCTAGGTGTGGTGGAAACAGATGTGTCTCTAATGGAGTCTGTAGTGGAAATGGGGTCATTCCGGCTCTCAGCCAAATGGGTCCTTGATGGGTGCTTCAATGGGTACTTAGTGCTAGTGGAAAAAACACCCATAGACTGGGCCTGTTTTCTGGAATGCAGGAAATGGCCAACTTTTGGAGATGTTTCCTATTTTCAGGAACAGCTGTAATGTTTTTGTGGCAGGGTTGGGACAGGTTTGTGAACAGCATGCCGCTGCTTTACGAAGAGCACTACATGAGTTGTGCTTTCCTCAGTGCACTTCAAGAACAGTGTCGTGTTATTGTGCAGATTGTGCATTGGAGAAGACTGCGAGAGAGGAGTAAGCATCTGATTTAGATCATCCCCCTTGAGCTGCATTTTGATCTGATTAGAGGATCTCCCTCAAGTTGTCAAATCATTGTGTGGATATATTCTGTTCATTTCCCCTCACATTGATGAAGACATGACAAAACACTACTTACACTGATGCCAGCTAGATAAATATAAATATAAATCAGTCCATACAATGGCATTGTAAAGGTTTTGATTGAAAACCAGCTGCACACAGATAGTACTCTTATTTAAAAAGTGTCTCCATTTCAGTCAAGATACTGAGTCACCGATAAGCCAGGATATGGAATGTGGAAGATAGGGGGGACCAAGAGAATTGCCCTAATCAGTTTGACAACTGGATACCTTGGCAACAGAAGTAGTAGAAATGCTCACACAGACACACAGTTTGTCGGTGGGGAAAGAAGAATATGTTAATTCTAAGCTTTACATCTGAAGTTGCAAAAGACGGTGCACATCTGTTTATAGATAATGTTGTCCTTTTTTTTAATAATGAAAAGGTGGAAGGGATAAGAAAGAAAGACAGTAGAAACCATAGGTATCTGGGAAGAAAGTAGATGCCGCTTATTTATAATGAAGAATTTGCTAAAAGGTAAGGAGAAAAATTCCTAAATTGCAAAAGCCGTACTGTTCATTCATAAGATACATCATCTTGCTGCAAAAACTATTTTTCTCTGTAAATAGGCAGGTGAGCAATAGGCTGAGCTACTGATCAATTTCAAAGATATTTCTTTTGCCTGTCGTTGTCATATTTCATTGTAGTTCACAGTAATAAAAAACCTACTCCATAAAATTAAGAAGAATTAAACACAGGAAAAGGCAGGTGAATCTGAACTTCTGTTGATTTTTGAATTCATCTCTATGAAATGTATTTGATTGAAGTACCAAGGAAAACAAAAGGATTGAGAATAAAAATGTATGCCCAATCTATTAAAAATGTATCAAGATAAAATGTAAATTGCATACTATATAATGCTATAAAGATTTTTTTTAACCTTTTCTCTACTTTCTTTACTTGCTTGTATAATTGACTTTGAGTTCTCTTGGCATGGGGAGATAAGAGAAAGCGGCTGACTGTGTGAAGAAGAAAAAGTTCTTCTGTACAGTGTAAAAAATATATATCTCTTGATTGTTCTAACATTTCCAGTGCTGTTTCATTGGGTAATTTCTGGTTTCAGTATCTGGTGAAATTAACACCATTAATTGCTTTGCCAACATCATATTATATTATACATTTTATACATGTTCTGCAAGATCCTGGCATGGTAGTCTATCTTTATAAAATGTTGGACTTTTTAAATCTTTTCCTATATTTCATCATGTTTTCTAAAGTATCAAATTTCACAGAATTCTAAGTAAATTTGCATTATAATACAGGCAGTTCCTTTCTTTGCTCATAGGGAATTTTCTGCTTTAAAAACAATAGTCACACATTGAGGTAGTCATCTCCTGCTCAGTTAAACCCTTACTTTGCCTTACTCGCTAGAATCTGCTTTGCCAATTCAATATCTATTCCTGTAGTCCGAAGTTCTTCAGTTTAGCCATGAAGAAAACTCTCCCCTCAGGATCACAATCTAGCCCATGCAACCAAGTTCAGACCTGGTCACAAAGAACACTTATCACAACAGATAGTGACCTTAGATCTAGGCCTCCTAGCTGATACCACCACCCAAACTGAGGTGTTTACTACTATAGTTATGAGTGCCAGTGGGAATGCCCATATGAATCTTGGCCCATTGGGGTCTTATGGAGCTCCAGAGGGCATGAGGATGAGCTCCCAGATTGGTACTGAGATGGAGCAAGCACTATGGAGTGGAAATAATGTAGATGAGAGCTTCTGAGAAGTGTGGATCCCAAATCCAACTCATCTGCATTTGCTTCCTGCAATATCAAACTAATGTACAGAGATAAGAAGAGAGAAAGGAGAAAAAAGTTTCTCCATATATCTTTCGTTTATCCTTTTTTATTATAACAGTCAAAACCTCTTATTACCTCAGTCTTTTAGGTGTGGGCTGGCTTCATTATCACAATCATCAATATGAGTAAAAAGGTGATTACATAGGACTCTGATAAGTGTACGCTGCATTGTGACAGTACAGGGGCTACCTTATTTATTATTTGCATTTCTATCCCACCTTATACCTGAAGGTCTCAGGGTGGGTAACAACATTTAAAATCAGACATATATTAAAACAATAACAGCATATATTGAGACATTCCATTCTTTGGAGATGACAGAACTGCACTCTGTGCTACCATGCATGAATGCCCCACCCAACAACTGCCTTTGCTGAAATGTTTGATGAGGCAGAGGCTGACACCTTGCCACCTTCCTATACTCCTTCTGTGCTATCAAATTATTCCCAGGGGTAATTCAGTTGACCACATCTGTTCAATGTCAGAGCCTGAATTGCAGACTGTGAGTTTCTTGACAAAAATCTGATACACAACTCCATTTGCCTTTCCTCCTTGTTACTATGTCACCTGTTCTATTTGTCAAAAATAAAGCAGAGAATTTAAGACTTACACAGATTACAGAAGTTATAATAAGATCCCAATATTCTCCCAATCATCAGTGACATAATAGATTGCTTATGACAAGCCAAAACCTTCATCAGGTTGGATCTCTGGGAAGCATGCTACCACATAACACACTAGAAAGAGTGTATTGTGCTCCAGTCCAAATCTGGGTTTTTGCCCAGCATGCCTTGCCAATAAGTCACACCAGGTTAGGAGTTGAAAGAAGCTCTTTATTGCTAGCTATCAAGGGTCCTAAGAGATATTTCTTTGGTCTAGACCAATTTGGTCTAGTGGTAAAGAGACGGACTCTTACCTGCAAAGCCAGTTGGGTGACCTTGAGCTAGTCACAGCTCTTCTGAACTCTCACAGCCCCACCCACCTCATAGAGTGTTCTGTTGTGAGAAGAACAGAAAGCTTTGTCAGCTGCTTTGAGTCCCCTTAAATGGGTGAGAAAATGGGTAGAAAAACCAACTGTCTTCAAAACTAGTTCTGCTTAACCATTTTCAACATTATAGTACGCAGTTAGTATGATGTGGTTGCTTAGAGCAATTTCTCTGGTTATTTTTCCGTTTGTTCATCAATATCTATCTGTTCATGCTCAATAGGTGTTTGGTCATCCCCTTGATTAATTATAATATTAATCTCCTCCTTGCGGGGGGGGGGATCTTTTTCACTATGCAAATGTGACCTTTAAATGTCTTGTGACTTTTCATCATGTTGTTATACTCTCTACTCATATTGTTCCTGTAATGTGTTATCTGTTAATTTTGCACATCATGAGCATCACGTTATCAGTGACTACTTGACCTGAGAAAGAATTCACAGTCCCCCCTGTGGAGCTCTTGCCCTTTGGACCAAGTTTGCTCCACTAACTCAGTCTGTTCCAGGACAATTTCAGTAGAAACATTTGTGAGCTGATTCACTTATAACAAGATTTGTCAGGCTCTTCTAGGGCTGTCATAGTACACCCTGATTGACCTAAGATTTTGAAGGGAAAATAACACTTTGGTTCTGGAGAAAAAAGGAGGGATAGACTTGACCAAGGAACTGGCAGTCAACAATGGGGTGACAATCAGACACAAACCTGTTTGATACAACAACATGGAAGAAGATCAATTATAAATATTGGGCCAATTCATACTTTGGCCCATAGTCAATAATTAGGCAACATCTGGGGAAGAGCATCCACACCTGAAGGAGGCTGTTACAGCCTCCAGGTGCTCCCTGCCTTCCCAGAAGTTGCCTAATTATGAGCTAGGTGTGGAGCATGAAATCATGCTCAACAAGCTTCCCCAATCACTTAACTTTAGCATCCAGCCAGGGAGCATTTGCACCTCTGTTAGACAGTGAGGTTAACAGGGCTGCCATGCAAGTGTGCTGGCACCTCTGGTGCCCTCCTGACGTGATTGCACACAATGTCAGTGTCATCATGGTGATGGTGCTGATGCACAGGCAGTTATGGAGGGCACCACACTCAGGATGGCAGTGCCCTGAAGAGGACTGGCCCCTGGATCAATCACAGGTGAGTGACGTGGAGCGTGGGCTGTAAGTGACTTGCACTTGCAAGTGCAAGTGCTAGGAAGTGCAAAATCAGCCACTGTCAATAGGAGAAATTAAGGTATAAAGGCACTCTTAGCAAGAATTAGATGTATGAGCTATTTCACTGTTCTGAATATATATATATATATTTTTTGCTTTGAATAATCACTGAGAAGTTTTTCTGGCAGTGGCCAGAGTCTACATCATAAAGACAACTGTGTCACATTTAACTTTAGACATTTTAAGAAGACAACAGATTGCAGTACTAATCACTAACAAGAATAGCAGAACGATGAATACTTGTTTTAGCCAGTTAAGATTAGGCATCCAGGAAATTAACCAAGAAAAATTGTTCATCCTTTTCATTCTTGCCCTTATTATGTTTAATCAAATATGCTAGGATATGCTCGTAACTAATATTTTTTACTCAAGTCTTGGAATTTTATCGTATACAGTCATGCTTCTATCATAGTGCATGTCCCTGCTGATTTAGCCAGTAGATAACCAATGGTACAAGATGGACCCATCCATCCTGTTGCAGCTTTGATATCTCTTTCTCCCAAAGCGGAGAAGATACCAAAGAAAAGTAATACTGCAGCATCAAAGTACATAAGTTTCTTATGACTTTTTTTCCTTCATGTGGGTCCCACAATCCAAGCTTTGTGCTGGTCCTGGGTTGCTTCCAGTGGGTTCAGGGGCCTTTTTGTACTTCCCTTCTCAGCCCTTTAATCTGAATTGGCCCCAGTTCAGTCCTTGTATTGCCTTGTTTTTCCTGTTGGTTCTGTAGTACTGGATGAATCACTTTCAGATTACTGTGATGGTTCCACAGTTTGAAGTCTTCTGTTCTACCAGCTGTGTGTGGACTCAGTATGGGCCCTTTCACTTTCCATAGAGAGGTTCTGCTTTCCAGTCTTCCTCATCCCTTGTGCAAAGGAGAAGAAGGGGAGGCATGGAGGAGGAGACATGATTGCAGGTGCCAGGGATTCTGTAGAAAAATAGCAGAATTATAAGAGGCCACAGGTGGATAGAATGGCAGGTAGTATGGGAACAGCTGGCTAAGACTTGCTAGGACTTAACAACAGAAAGAGTGCTGACAATTCAATATTTGTTTGCAGCTTCTCAATTCTGGTATAATAATAATGTTTTTTATAGTGCCCTTTCCACCAAAGGGCAGTACAAAATACAGGGCTTAAATATATAATACAAAAAAACCTTAGGACATAAATTATTTAAAATACATACAAGATGAACATAGAAATTCTAGGATTTTTTAAAAAATTGTGCAGTTTAACCCTCAGTGTGAAACATGACTCTAAGAAGAATTGTTAAGTGGGAAAATCTAAAGTAATGCCTTAAAGGTTCCTGGGAGGACAATGTTGCAAAAGAAGAGAAATTGGATATAACAAAGTAACTCCATATTGTAATTCAGGATCCATAAAGGGGATGACCCCTGGGTACGCACTTAGTATTTTCCTCTAAAATATCTCAGGCAGCATTGGTGCTCTTGCTTAGCACTCTTCCAAATTTGGAGTTTTTAAACGAAGGCATCTGGGTCATCACCACAGTAACATTTCTTTCTTCAAACTCTGGATAGTATCTGGCTGACATTTTACCTGCCAAACATAGTAAAGAAAAATAATTCAGGAACATTTTACTTGAAGCTCAGAAGCAAAGTAAGATAGATGCATTTCCTTTGTGAGAATGAAGTTGAAATGCCATATTGTAACAGGAAAATTGCCCTGCATTTGAACCATATTTTGGTGCAGATTTTTAAAAAGTGGAATGGAAGGGATAATAATGCATGTCAGAAAAATAACTCCATATTGTATTCTTTTAACTGGCAAGGTGCATGTTTTCAAAAACGTTAGTGGTTTTTGAAGGCATTTGACAACAGACAAGTTTCCTGTCTATCTTATACCTGTGAATCTGGCTGGCAGAGGATACTCTTAATTACAGGGGGTGACAGATTCATGAAAAGACAGGTTGGCTGGAGCTATGATTCACTCCTTATTGGAATGTTACATGAGTCATGAAGGTAGCTTGGTATTTTAGTTGGTAGCAACCAGAATCAATGGCTGATTCCATACAGCATGAATGTACCATATTCAGCCTCTGCATGGACTGCACACTTAGAACAGCATAAGTTATCATAGATTGCTGTATGGTCAGAGGTCTTCATCCCTCTGTCTGCTTATGACAGTGCCTCTGCTGCTGCATTGCCATAACGATGGCTCAGCTGACAACACTGAATACAGGAAGTGCCCCATGGGCAATTCCCCAGCTTCAATCTTGACAGCAGGAGATTGCCGCCCTCATCAAGGTTGACTAAGGTCTTGACATGGGAGAGGAGATCCCTTAATTTGCTGCATTATGGATTTGGCTGGTTTTTCTTGCTCAAAAAGTAGCAATTTGAGCCATTCCTAGATCTGTTCCCCTGTGCCTGATAAATCTGAATATGTTGATTAGCTTGGATAATGCCAGGCAGCCTTTCTATGACATTTTTTGTGATCTTGATGACAGGACGGGGGAGGCTGCCTATGTCCGTGGCAGCAAGATCAAGTGTTGGGAGAGAGAGGCTGTCTCTTCCTTCCCATGTCAAGCTTGTAACCGATCTTGAAAATATGAAGTGTGAAAAGTATGTCTGGGAAAAACTTGAAGGCCACAATGTCCACGTGTTTCCCCTTGCTAAAGCCCTAATCTGACTCTTTTCTCTGATTATCTTTTCTGCATTTAACTTTTTTCAGTGGTCATATGTTTATCAGCACAACATGATTCTGCAGACTATTAGTGTGCTTAGTGTGAAAACTTACCTGAGAGACTGGGATACCATTTTAGAATCTCATGAAATACACTCACTCTTCTAAACAGGTTTGTCAACAGGAATTTGTCTCTTACATATCCTCTAAAGGGTTATTTCCATCATTTGATACATTTCCAGCAGCTTGCGGTAACTTAGGGCATGTTTCCAGTGAGCTGGTCCTTCTGTTGGATTTGGCTGCCATCATGGTCTCAAACAGCCTTGGAAAGGAGAGGCCTTTTCGTATTACAGCCAAACGGCTGTAATGCACAGGCTAAGACGGTCTGGGATGCTTCCCCCATCTGCACGCAGGCAGGAAGGAACGTGTTTACACGTGTTCCTACCTGCCTACATGCGAACGGGAAAAGTGTCCCAGACTGTCCTAGCCTGGAAAGGCTGGACAGGGGCTGGGACGCCCCTCCCAGGCCTGCCTACCGTTGGGTGAGAACACCCAGGGGCGGGCAGACCTGTCAGGGGCCTCCCCGGGTTCCTGCATGTTGTAGGGGACCCAATCAGGTCCCCTACAGCTGGCAGGAACCCACCAGGGCACCCACCCGCCCACCCTGGGACCCGGGGAGGAGCGCGTGCACATTCACCTACCTGCTGCCTGTGCTGGGTCCAAACGATCCGGCTCAGGCAGCACTGCACACACGGCATGGCTTCTGATTGGCCGGCCAGCCCACATGGGACTGAAGCAGCTGGGAGTGAGTCACC
>MTQE01002560.1:5703005-5733018 GCA_014337955.1 Aspidoscelis marmoratus | reverse complement strand
TGGGTGCTGTGCAAATGCACCAGCACCCATCCCAAACCGGCCCTGCTGGCACAAGCCCAACTGTCAGAGAGGCTGAGCGCATGATCTGTGAGTCTGACAGGTGGGCGAGTCCGACAGCCAGCTTCCCTGCCTTCCCCCTGGCCAGAGAACCGATGATCCGCCGTTCTCTGGCCAGGGTAAGGCGGCTCCTACTCCTACTCCTACTCTCACCCCCACCCCACCGAGAGACCCTCCTGTTAGGCTAGAAGAGCCCATATACGGAAAATGTAGAGATGTGTGCAGAAAAGGTAACTAAGTGTCACAACAGTCACCAGACTATCACCAGTTGTTGAAGGCTGAATGAAGTAAGGATTACAACACAGGGATTGTGCAAGAATTGAGTAAGCTTGTGTAACACTTGCAACACAGGCTTGTGTAACACAAGGGAAATGAGTCACCAACTCTGATAAGGAATTGTATAAAGGTGGGCACACACGGCTGTGTGTTACCCTTGCTTAGCTGATCGAGACTGGAGAGGGAGAGAGAAGCTGACATGTAACCGATACGAATAAAAGCCTCTACTGAGAACTCTGCCTGTTTGCTGGAAACTGTGGGCAGGGAAAGGAGGAGAGAGAAAGTGCTGAAATGGACAGCTCCGAAGGAATGCTGACAGCCAGCAAGCCAGCGAGCAGAGAGACACAGAGACTTGTATTTTCCTCAGCACGGAGAGACGCAACTCTGCGACGAAGATTTATTACCAATGGGGGGGTACCTGACACCCCATTACCCCCCAACACCTCCGACTTACCTCATTGTCTCCAGCCTGATTCTGAGGCTAGCAGGGCCGACGTCAAACGCACATGCGCGCACCACAGCCCTGACGGTCCCAGCAGCCCAGTCGGTTCTCTGGCCAGGGGGAAGGCAGGGAAGCTGGCTGCCGGACTCACCCACCTGTCAGAGTCGCAGTGCATGCGGTCTGCCTCTCTGACAGCTGAGCATGCACCGGCAATCCGGCTTTCCCCCCTCCAGTGCAGAAGCGTTAGCTTCCAAACCGTTTTAAGGGGAAAAGCCAGATGTAAGACCTGATTTTTTCAGGTCTTACATCTGGGTAGGATTCGGCGGCAAAACTGGTTTAAACAACCGGTTTTGCGTGCCGATGTGCAGACGTGGCGTCCTCAAACGGACCCTAATTGGGTTCCCTGTGCAGATGCCACGTCCAAATCCTTCCCCGAACAGGCTCTAAATGCATTTTTAGAGCCTGTGCGGAAAGGCCCAGAGTCACAGTCAGCCCTACTCCTATTTCCACAATAGAGCTTCATTTTCAAAATGGAGTTTCCATTGCCTCTTCCAGGATTTCCATGCACTCTGGTCAGGCCCTGTCTTTAACACCATTTCATGTCCAGTTATTTTGTGCATTAACCTGGCATGAAGCATATGTTTGCCTCATCCACCGAGGCTGTTTAATTCTGAATTAATGAGCATATCTGGTAATACCAGCCTTCAAAATTTCCAGAAGGATCCTTTTGGGCCACATGCCGCTTCCAGCAGTGCTTGCTGAAGTACTACTGAGAACGGTCCCTCCTTAGTCCCTCTAATCCACTGATAGACCTCGGTGTTAAAGTCCACCAGTAGAGTGGGATAGGACTTGAGTATTTCAGTCTTCTGGTTAGAGTGTCATATTCTTATTGATAGTCTCCCAGTTTGATTCCACACTCATATACAAAGACAGCTGGGTGACCTTGGGCTTGTCACAGCTCTCTTTCTGAGTTTTCACAGCCCCACCTACCTCACAGTGTGTGCATGGTTGGGAGAAGGTTTGTCAGGGTGAGAAAAGTGGGACATAAAAACAAACTCTTCTTCTCTTCTGAAACAGCTGAAATACTTAAATATGTGTATGATTGCTGATGGTGTAATTGTAATAAAATTAATGAAAGTACAGAAAGGGGATACTTTGTGCTATATGCGTAGGGGGAAAACAAAACTGAAACTACAGTACTTAAAAGATTTTGTCTTCTATCCTTCTTGCATCAGTAAAAGAAACTTCAGATTGCAAACCTGCCTTGTCTCCTCTACTAATGGTGACACAAAGAATATCTAGTCCTTGTTTTTCAAAAGCTGCAGTATTTTAGATGTTTTCAAGGGGGAGGAAGTCCCACTGACTTCAGCAGAAATTACAATTTAGCAAGCTGTACCTAGTAGTTTACCTGCTGGAGTTCTAGAATAAATTTAATACATATAATATTGTTAAGATGGCTAACTCATTTCATAGCTCTACAGTATTCAAGATGACAAATAAGATCCATTATGTTTTTTACTTCCCCAAAGAGCTCTTATTCTAGGTTTCAGCTACTGAGTCAATGGGGACAATGGCCTTTAACTCTAAGCTATATTAATCACAAAATTCTTGATTTTACTGAGTTTGATGTATTATTTATTCAGATTTATATCCCCCCTTTAATCAGTTCTGGAGCTCAAAGTCACAACTCACACAGAAGAATTGGTAGGGTCAGTAGACCAGAGTCCAATTGGAGTCTTGCTGTTGATAACTCTGAAGCAGACCAAAATACGAATTTAAGCTTCATCCTTCTCCTGTCTGTGCATGTTACCATTACAAAATGGTGTACACATGATTCTAAGTAGTTTCTAGTCCGGTCACTCACTCGAACTGTTTAACTCTGACAAGGTAATGTGTGCCTGCAGTCCATACCCTGTGCTGTTATTTTGAAAGAGCTTTTATTTGTTTTGTTTTGTTTTTTGTCATATATAATTAATCACACGTTGCTAATGACTGCAAAACCATATGATACTTGGTAGATTTCATGTTTTGAAAAATAGATGGATTTGTGCTAAAGTATTCAAAGGTTATGTAGTCGATTATACAAGTGACTTCATCAAGATATAAGAAGCTGGGTCTCCCCAGTGATGGGGAAAGGTGCTAATAGTAAGCGCTTTCATGAAATCACCCACCCCGCTATATCACCAGATACTTACTAGTAATTAGTTTGGCATGCATAGACTCCTGATAAGGCAGCCATTGTTGGAGCACAGTTTCATCCCCTCACTCCCAGGAGTTTGGGGTGTTGTCACACTCTCTAGTGGGCATCTCATGAAGCACCTTGAGATCCTCCTAGGAAGCAACCACAGTTGTAAGTGGGGGCCACTGCAGAAAAGGCCCTCTTCTTTGTCACCACCTCTTATGCCTCTGAGGGTAGTGGAACTAGAAGAAGTGACTCCATTTGTGATCTTCATATCCAGGCAGCCCTGAATTATTTAGGTCTGGCATCTGGACTGCAATCTTCCTCCATGTCTTTTGACTAGGCTATGCCTGCTGGGTTACATACCTGCTGGCTTACATCACTAATCCTGCTTTTGCTGTGAGACAGAGATAAAGAAATGGCAGCTATTTTTTTGAAAAATAATTTATACTATTTTCCCCAAAGTACTTAAAACATAAAATATTTAAAAAATTAAGTTGCTAGTCTCTTAATTACATTTGTTGACTTCCTGTCTTCTTCTTGATGTTTCCTTGTACCTCTACTGTCCTGCCTCCCAGATTTTCTCAGCTTCTTCAGCTTCGTTATGTCTTACTTAGTCCTCAAAACATCCATTTTCTTGTCTCTGTAAATAATAAAATTTGCACTGGTATAATTTATCAAATTTTTTCATTTCTACAAATTCCAATGTCTTAATTATCCAATCCTCTATTGTTGGAATATTGTCCATTTTCCATTTCTGGGCTTATGTAAATCTGATAGAAACAGTGGTTATTTTTTTAATTAGGCCCATTCTGCTCTCCTAAATCAGAATTGTTGGGAAGGACTGAGAGTCAACTGGAATGTTTTTGTAAAAAATTATATAAGTTCTGAGAGAGCAGATGTTGAAGTTTGGAATTCATAGATATTATTCGGTATTTGAGGGGAATAGGGAGCCCATGCAATTTATACCGGAATCAACAGTGGTCCTGTCCCTTAACACTGAGTACTGAAAGTAAATTCAGGGCCCTGGTCTCCCCTTTAAATTACTTCAGGTCATCTTCTGGTCATGTTACTTACGTCATTTTGGTTCAATTTGTTTTCCAAGCTGTCTTTTCCTCGTCAGATCGTTTTAACTGGAGTTCTCTTTTCCAAAGGACTCAGGCTGTCCTGGCATGCCAGACCATCTTCTCTTCCTCAGTGTGAGCAGGGGGTGGGCTAAACAAAGCTGAACCATGCTGTGGTGGATGAGGTCCAGTCTTTCCTTTCAGCCAATGTGTAGGGGAGGGTGGCACACATGGAGTTTAGGAGGTACCTCACCTTCTCTTCTCAGTTTATGTGTATGATTCCTCTCTCTAGCATTTTTTCCACAAATTTTTTTTTCAAATACCCACTGCCCCTGATAACTGACCCGCCCAATCAGTTGTCTAAAACGCAGATCTATAACCAGTCAGATCTCTGATAAGCATAGTACATTATGTTCATTCAAGAAGGATATGAGTGGATGACTGCATTCACCATGAAGGTTGAACAATTTGAATATCTTGTAATGCCTTTGGGACCCCTGGGGTATTTATGAATTCAATAAATGAGATTCTCCATGGGCTTCTATACAAGAGGGTAGTGATTTAGTTGGTGGATGATGCTCTTTTGTACTCTAAAGACTAGGAATTCCATGTTGCTTTGGTTAGAAATGTACTTCAGAGGATAGAAGTGAACCAACTGCATGCCAAGCTGTCTAATTGTGAATTTCACAAAGACCAACTCAATTTTCTGGCATACAGAGGATTGGCTATGGGTACTATCCTGAGTAAAAGTGATGACAAGGGACAGTTGCAGAGTTTCTGGGGTTTGCCAGTTTCTATCATTAGTTCATCCCTCAGTTTCCCTCAGTTTTCTCAGTTTTTGTTTCTCTGACAAACAAAAAGAGTGCCTGATGAGCAGAAAGGCAAATATCTGCATCCTAAAATATTGTGGACCCCTGAATGCCAGCAGGGGTTCAAGACACTGAAACTGCTATTCACCACAGAACTTACATACCCTGACCTTGTACTTACCTCTAAGCAAATGAACTTACTGGACATAAACTGGCTGATGTGGGGAAAAGAGGCACCAGCCATTCACCAATGCGGCAATCTAGCAAAAACTTTCTAGCAGATGCTCTGTCTCATTTGTTTCAGCATGATAGTCAAATGCTTGAAGTAACTGATATGGTGTTTACTCCTAAGCAGCAGTCACGACTTGCAGCCAAGCCTCAAAATGTCCCCCTCCCTTCTGGGAATGAAGGTTCAATGCTGTAGTGGGGGAGGGGAGTAGAAGCCACTTTCGGTTAAGAAAAATGGTATGCCTGCCCCAAAGATTGCACTGTTAAAACTAGACATGCCTACGAAGAGGAGAAAGTCTACATTTCTGATGTGGGCACAAATTCTCAGGCAGTGCCATGATGTACAAATGGGTGGCCATTTTGGGTATGTGAAGACATTACATTTAGCTTGCAGACAGTTTTGATGGGAGGACATATATAACGACATTGTGAAGTGCTTCCAAGGCTGTACTGTAATGGTAAAAAATGATAACTGGTTGCATTCCTTGCCCACTTTCCCACAGTCTTGACATATTTTCAGCATGGACTTCATCTATTATTTGTCCACTTCTCGTAGTTACACTGCAATATGGGTAGTAACAGATTTATTCTCAAAAAACACTTTTATTTTGTGAAGACAATACCCATGGCTACAAAATTGGACGAGCTATTTATTCAAGTTATATACGAAGCTCATTATAAATGACCAGGGGATTCAATTCACCTCTGCCTTCTAAAAATGTCTTTGAGACTGTTGGAAATTGAATCTAGGCTTCCATCTGCAAGCCACGCTGAAACAGATGGCCAAAGCAAAATGGTTAACTTCAAGCAAAATGTCTGGGCAGATCTCCTGCCATATGGAGAGTCGGCTTCCAACAATTGAGTGAATAGCAGCGTTGGCTCCTTCCCCTTTAAAGTGGTTATTGGGCAGAAAGTGAACCCCTTACTCACACTGGCTACAGAAGCATTCCTGGTAGTGGAATGGGCTGACAAAGTAAGAAGTGCCTTGCCCTACACTATCCATGCGTTCAGCCAGACTAAAAAGTCTTATAAATAATATAAACAAGATCTAGGTTGGGACTTGGATGTAGGTGACCCTGTGTTGTTGTCTATCAAACATTTAAAGCCATACCAGCCTTCAAAGAAACTGAACATTAAATATACAGGCCCTTTCCCAATAATAATACAAAAGAATTATTAGCCCTGTGTCTGTAGAACTGGTCTTACCAAAGTGCTACAAATTCCATCCTGCCTTCCATTTCAGCTTACTGAAACCTGCGGTCAGCAACTGTCCCTGGCAAGTGAAGGAGGCACCCCCTCCTCCTGTGATGGTCCATGATCACCAGCATTTTGAAATCTTGGAAGTGTTGGATATAAGTCCAAATTACAATACTGTATCCACTGAAAGCATTTCTCTCCATCTGCAAGGCAATGAGTAGATGCCTCTGACAAAGCAGCTCCACACCTACTGCACAGTTTTCATACGTGCTAACCCCATAAACCTGGATCTTAATACAATTATTTCTGTCATTATTTTTGTTTGATGAGGATTTTTTTTCAGGGGGGGGAATGTAAACTCCTGTTAGTATTCTGTTACAGCAATAACTACTGGAAGGTTCAAGCATTTCACCCCCATCCGCTGAGCCTGATATAGTCCCTGTCACCATTCATCAACAGATGCTAGTCTCTACTTGAAAAGATTCAGCAGCCAATCCAGCCAAGTCCAGTAATTCCAGCTACAGAGTCTGAGGTTGATTATTTCTCCAGTTATGTCAGTACTGATTCCCTGATTAACCAGATAAGTGGTCCTACAATAGGCTGGGACATACCCTTGATGACTGCACAGTGATGTGCCTGCTGGGTGCAAAGGCTGTGGACTTCATGTAGTATCTAGGTAGACTGGAAAGACAGTAGTGGGAAGAATCCAATGGTCATAGTACATTGCTAGTACCAGTGATGTTGGGAAGATGAGGCAGAGAGTTTTGGAAAACAGATTGTTAGAAATTTGACGTTCAGGACTATCTGTTTCACATACAGAGTCAGCTAGGCAGGTGGGGCTCAGGAGCATGGATGAAGAAGTACTGTCAAGAGGAAAGATTTAGATTTGTTCAGAACTGAGGAACATTTTGGGACAAGCCGAAACTGTACAAAGGATGGATTGCACATGATCCATGATGGAATTAAGACTGCTGGCACTTAATAGTAAAAAGTTTCATAGCAACTTTTAACTGATGCCTGGGGGAAAGCCAACAGGATCTGGTCAGAACCCAATTTGGGAAACTGTACATTTGTGTGAGGAGGGCTGGAACTGAGTAATGTCTGAAATGGAGAACTAGTCAGTAATATTCAAGCAGTGAGACATAAGAGGCACTCAAAGAATTCACAAGCTTCTACAGGACTGACCTTGCACCCGAGAAGTGCATATAAAAGCCTATATGCAAATGCCTAAAGCCTCTGAGCCAAAATAGGGGAGCTTGAATACTTAATGATGGATAATAAAAGCAGTATTATTGGCATAGAAGAAACCTGATGGGCCAATGAAAACTGATGGGGCATAGTTATGTTACAAACTGTACAAAAAGAGAGAAAGGGGTGAACTGAAAGTGGGTTTAGCAGTGCCTTCCTTTGTAATGGACTGAAGCAAGGGGAAGTGAATTTCAGTGTAGTTATACTTGACAATATGATGTTCAGCAAAGATGAGGGCAGAAAACCAGCCACCTGAGGGACTGGGCAAAACTGGGTTTTTGAAAATATCTTTATTGGGATTGTAAAGGGAGCGGAGCAAAAGGGGCATTAGATGAGGATAGGATTCAAACATACAACACTGACTGGTTGAAGTTAAAATGGAAAAGTAGAGGAAATAATATCAGGGTTAGACATATAAACATTAGGGATGTGCACAAATATTCGTAACATTAAAAATTCAGCCGAATTCAACCGAATTCAGACATTTGAATTCTAATCAAATGTTGACACATTCGAAGATTGACATTTGAATTTGAATTGAATGTTTTGATACATTCATATGAAGCTTCATATGGGATTCGTATGCTATTTGTATGCATTTGTATAGGATCCAGATGCGTTCGTGTCAATTGTATGGGACTGAACATTCATATTGAATATGACTCCTACCACATTCGATGGGGTCTCTTTGAACAAATACTGATTTTCTTGCATTCATTTCAATACAAATCAAATACAAAAAAAAAATTCATGCATATCCGTAATAAACATGTTTACTGCAAAGGATGCAGTTTAAGGGGGCAGGGTGAGTCAGAGAACCAGATAGAACTGTAAGCAGTGATAGTGAAAACAATGCAAGTGTTTACAATCTGCCAGGGCTGTGAGGTCATCATGTTGGTTCTTGCATTCACATTTATAGTAGCTACACGAATCCATTAAGGGTGGGGACAGATTTGCTCTGTTCTTTTAGCATATACTGTATTTTCTGGCGTATAAGACTACTTTTTAACCCAGGAAACTCTTCTCAAAAGTCAGGGGTCGTCTTATACGCCGGGTGTCGTCTTCTTATACGGCGAGTACATCCCAAACTCTATATTTTAACTGGAAAGTTGGGGGTCGTCTTATATGCCCAGTCGTCTTATACGCCGGAAAATACGGTATATTCTTTATTAAAAGGTTTTTTTTGACAACTTAAAAACATTACATAACACATTAATTTGACTCTTATCATAAAGTCCATTTTCTTGTTGTCTTTGTTAACTTCCCGTTTCTCCAGCATCTCTTGATCTTCTTGTTTATTTTGTCTGCTCACTGGAAGTTTCTTGCTTCATTTATCAGCTAACCAGTTCCTTTGTCAGAACTAGCCTTATTTGTTTTCAATCTTCATAATTCTTATAGCCAAATAGTAACAACCTTTTAATGACAACTTATCATATAAATCTAAATTGTTAATACTGAAAAAGTGAGATCAGATAAGATAAAGCGAAAAGAAAGTATTCTAATCTATCTGTTCCACTTATTACCAGATTTTATTTCTATCATTGCAGTGTATGTCCTTAAACATCCTTCTTTAGCATTTCTATTACATTTCTACTCTAAACTCTTACACATAATATTATTTTGTACTATACTGAATTCCACCCAGCTTCTTATTCTAACTTTTTTTAACCCCAGACTATATATTTTTTACTTATAACTATCTCAACCTTCTTACCTTCTAACATAAAACAATTTGTTAACTATATTACTCATTGCCTTAGCTTCTTGAGAAAAGAGAGAAGGAAAAAGAAATAGAAACAGAGATAAAAAGGAAAAAAATCCCGTCTCCTCATGCTGATATTTACCCTCTTTACCATGATTCTTATTAATATCCTAATTCACGAATAAAACCCAACTTTTCAAGAATTTTTCCAATGTAAGGATGTGTGTGTGTAAAGTCTAGAATGCCCTTAATGCAGTCTTTCTCCCCCATTTTACTTACTAGCTTTTATTTATCAATTACAAACGTAATAACTAAAACATCTCCAAATTCTTAATACTATAATCTCAATCTAAAATTTTACTTCATAAATCTTTACAAACTAAAGCCCAAATTAGTGTTTCGCTTTCCCCCATTCACCAACTTTGGGGGAAGATTCTCTTGAATGCCGGCTGCAGCTCTGTTCCACAGGTTTGCTTTGTTCATCTGAGTGCCAAACAAATGACTGCTCTAACCATAACCTCACTTACTACTGCTGGGTGCTTGCAGCACTTTCTCCTTTCTATGTTGTTTTCCTTTGACTAAAGAATCTGAAGGAATAGGAAGATGAGCAGAAGCCCAAATTCAAAGTGAACCCTTTTTTTTTTACTGTAGACCAGAAACATGGCTTCTCAGGTATAATCCATAGATTTTATGGTTTCTGTGCCTTTATAGCCCTACAGAGTCCTGTGAGTGTGGTACATGTCCATATGTGATCCACAGGGTTTCGTATAAGTACCAGCATAGCCCCTCTCCCAGATGGAGATGTTTCCCTTGTATCTAGGCATCTTTCTACACTTACCTGTGCTCTGAATTACTTCTTCTATCTGCACATTAGGGCTGATTAAAGATGCCCCACTCCCAGCCAAAATGCTGCATCTGTACCAGACAGTGTAAGCCAGATCAGGAGACTTCTGATCCAGAACCAGAAGTAATCCAGATCACGGATCTGTGTTCCAGTAGGATTTATAATTTTACTTGGTTTATTTATGCATCCACTTTAATCTTAGAAAGACTCTTGAAGCAGACGAATCCCTGCCCTCACACTTAAAAGAACAAAAGACACAACACACTGGAAAAGGGGGCTGAGAGGGAACAGGGGTGCTTAACAGAGTTGAAAACAGAGATTGTCTTGCTTTCTTTCAGTCCAGCTTCTCCAGCTGGCTGGGCTAGTTGCATCCTGGGCCCTGGTCACACCTTTAGTTAAGGCAACTTCTGGTCATCTTCTGGTCACGTTACATTATTTTTATTCAATTAATTTTCCAAGCTGGGTTAGCCCTGTCAGATTGTTTTAACTGTAGTCCTCTTTTCCAGAGGACTCAGCCTGTCCTGGCATGCCAGGCAGTCTTCTCTTCCTCAGTGTGAGCTGGGAGACTGGCTAAAGGAGGCTGAACCATGCTATGGTGGGCGGGGTCCAATCTTTCCTTTCTTCCAGTGTCAGAGGGGTCACGACAAGTCTCCCGTGGCCCTTCCCTCCCACTTCCCAGCTGCTCTACCCCTGTGATTGGGGGTCTCCACAACATGTGGAACTCCATTAAGGGGTCGCAGCATTAGGAAGGTTGAGAACCGCTGGTCTAGGGGAAGGTGGCATGTGCGGAGTTCATGAGGCACCTCCCCTTCTCACCTCAGTTTAGGTGTATGATTCTTCTATCTAGCATTTTTACATAAATTTATTATTACTTTTAAAAATTAATTGCATGGAGAAGAAAAGCACATAAAAAAGAAAGGAGGCATGGTGGTGGGGTAGCAGGCTTAGAAAAGAACCACAAAAACACACCCTCACCTCCTTTGAGTGAAACAACAACATCCAATAAAAAAGAAGGTAGATATGACACAGCAAAAGGGTTGCATGGAAGAGCCTCAAGTCAGTCACGGAGAAAGGTATGTGCAATGCAGCCCAAAGCAAGGATGGCCTGAGGACAACCTATAAATACCTAGGTTGTGAACAGAGCTGGTATGACCTCAATTCAAATTATGAACAGGACATCCTGTCTCATATACGTGTGACCGGGGCCCTGGTAAACACTCTCCATTCTCCTCCCCCCTTTTTCGCAAGTGGTCTTGAGTGAGGCCTGTTATTTCATTTCATTTCATTGTACGGTATTTTAAGACCCTTCGGCCTTTTGCTCATTTCATTCTACTGCTGTGTTCTCTTGTTCACAGACAACGTGTGTCCCTCACTTTCTCCCCCTGAAATTATTAGACATGGACACCACATACTGAGCATTGGTTTTCTTTTTCTTGGTCTTTATGATGTAAAACAGTTGTAGTTTTAGTCTTCCTCCCCCCATGTTGCAGTCCCAATCAATGGTCTCCCAGCATCCAAATGATTCCATTTTTGTTTAATTTTGCTTGCTTCATTTTTGTTTGTTCATTTGCTTGCTTGTTATGTTGCTTGCTTGCTTGCTTGCTTGCTCGCCCGCTGGGGAAGGAATTCTGTTTTCAATGAAAAGGCAGAAAATTAATTCAGCAATATGCTTTCAGTCTCTGTGTCCAGGCACACAGGAGTGGAATCTGAACCCCAGCATAGAGCAGCCACCCCAGAGTGTGAATGTACGGTATACTCGATGTGTTTCCCCAGATCCTCAAGTGTAGGAATGCCCATATCCATGTTTTAGTTCACTGCAGCAATTGTCATTGCATTGCCACTGTGATTGTTTACACAGTATCCTAGAGTCAAATGTAGTGATGAGTGCTAAAAATCTTCTTTTGCCTCTGAGTACCCCCATGCCAGGGTTTCCAGTGCTACAAAAGCAGGAAAACCCACGACAAAATATGTGCCCCTTAAAGGAGAGTTTATCACGCTTTTTGGAAGTTGTGGGTTTTCCTCGCAGCATGTACCTTGGGGACGCTCCGTGGCAAAAGGGGCGGGGATTGCTGCCTGCACACACAGCCATAAAGCATTCACACATCTCCCAGAAATGCTGCAGCTTCCCTTCCCTTTCCTTTCTATAGCACAGAACTTTCAAAGAACCAGAACTGTGGAGAATTGCAACATTGTTATCAGGCATGAAGTGTTATCAGGTGTGAAGTGGATGGATTGCAACATTGTTATCAGGTGTGAAGTGGGTATATTGCTAGTCACCGCTGCTCTACCGGGTGGATTTAGACAGTGATCTGTGAAAGTGCTAAGAGTGCATGAGCAAACTATCGCCTGGCCAATGGCTGCAGCCGGCACGGGAAGCCATTTTGGGGGATGGAGATCTGGGAGATCTGGGAGACAAATAGAGAACCGATGGCTATTTTTCTTTTGAACAAGAGAGGGGGCAGGGAGAAAGAGATGCAGGGAAAGAAAACACGCTTCCGTGGGGACGGAAGGTGCATTTTAAATGCACGTTTTGCTGAGCTTCATATGGACGCTTATTCCAGAAGTGCATGGCACTTTTAAATTCTGCTTGAATAGAGTGACAGTAGAGGGAGACTAGAGAGGCAAATAAATCTTTTGGGGCTGCAGCCCAAAAGTAATTTAATGGGGCTTCCTGAAAGACTAATAAAAGAAGGCAGAAGCATTGGCTCATCTATGCACACACACTGGTCTCTGATGCCCTTGATCAATTTCTAAAGCATATTATTTTACTTTTCTGTGGACTGTAGTAGGTCCAGTGTAATGAAGAGGAATTTCCTTGCATTTGTAGGATTCATTTTATTTCATTTTAACATATTGTTTCCTCACAAATACCCCTAAATCACAGGTTTCATTTCATGGCACCAAATATGGAACTGAGGGGACTACTCACATACATTGGATTTGTATATTTTAAGTTATGCTGGATTTTGTGCAAATATGTGAATGTAAAGAGATACTCTTCAGTTTCCTAGAATCTGGATTTGTACCCAATTTGGTCTAGTGGTTAGGAAGCCAGACTCTTATCTGGGAATACCAGGTTCGATTCTGCCCTCCCCCATGAAGGCAGCTGGGTGACCTTGGGCTAGTCACAGCTCTCTTCTGAGCTCTCACAGCCCCACCTACCTCACAGGGTGTTCTGTTGTGGGGAGAAGAATAGAAAAGCTTTGTCAGTTGGTAGAAAAGCCAACTCTTCTTCTTCTTTTCTTCTTCTTCATATCTGCCTCGTCTGCTTCACGCTTCCAGAGTGTAGTGATGAGTTTGGGCTGAAAAAGTAGTAGATTGTGGGGATAAGCATGCATCTAATGCACCCACGAGCCCCACATATTACTGTAAAGAATAACACCTACATTTGGATGGTGAATGCCTACCTATTCTTTTTCGGCTTTGTTCCTTTGCCTCCAGTAGTGCACAGAAACGATTATGGAAAAGCTTTGTATGCCTGATTTCTGCACACTGAATGCAACGACAGGGACAGTAAACATCATTAGAAAATATTTGCTATTAAACAATATCACAGTTTTGAATGAAAGCCACTTTAGCCAAAATCCTTGGCCTAGGTCAGTGTTCCCCAAGATGGAACTTAAAGTAAGTTCAGCATATTTGGTGTGCTGCAGAATCAAATTGCTTAGCAGTTAGTACTACTATAATATCTCCATGTTCTTTCATGAATTCAAAAGTTAAACTAATGACAGCTTAGTACTGCAACCATGCTGAGCTTTCAGGAGAACTCCAGGATCTGTAGAAGTTGCAATAAAAAGAAGAGTGGGAGGGGGGAAATGTAGCTAAGAACAATGTACTTGTACCTTTAATATTTGTGTAGCTAGGGGGCTCATTTCAGTTTGTCATAAAGAGCATTTTAGTTTGTCATGCTGCTTTGCGCCTGCTGAATTCCTTCTGCACAATACATTTTACTGTGCAATAAATAATCATGTATTAAGTGGAAGACATCTGACTGTTTCTTTTCTTTTGCTTTAGTTTGTTGCTCAGCCGAACTGCCAGCAGCTCCTTGCTTCTCGCTGGTATGATGAGTTTCCAGGCTGGAGGAGGCGCCATTGGGCCGTGAAGATGCTGACCTGTTTTATCATTGGATTATTGTTCCCAGTCTTCTCAGTCTGCTATCTGATAGCTCCTAAAAGCCCACTGGGGCAGTTCATCAGGAAACCATTCATCAAATTTATCTGCCATACAGCCTCCTACTTGACTTTCTTGTTCCTTCTGCTGCTTGCCTCTCAGCACATTGACAGGTCAGATCTGAACATGCAGGGGCCGCCACCAACCATTGTCGAGTGGATGATCTTACCATGGGTCCTGGGTAAATGTATTATTAAAGCAAATTGATTTGAATTATGAGTTTCTGCAACAGCTGCCCTGCATCATTCCAAGTACCTGAAGTAGGGCATTAAAACAGATTAGAATGATCAAGCTTGTTTAGTGATCAGTCCATAACACATTTAGGACCACAGCAGACCATACAGTTCAAGACAGCAGTGGACCACAAGCCAGGACTACAGACGAAGAAGCAAACCTGTAGTTAGAGGCCACGCTTTGGGCCTTTCTGCATTTGCCTGAAATCGAGAATACAGTTCCATGAAAATCTCTCCAAGGCTTCTGATCTGGGCCCTTTCTGCACTTGGCCTTTTTCCTTCTGGGGTCTGTCATAGTCTACACTAGCATGCGGATAGCAGGCCTCTGTTGTGAGATATGTTCCAGAATAAGGAGAAGTGCAGAAAGGCCCCTGGATTAGTTAGACCTGATCAAATAGGTCCCACCAGCATACCAGGAAAGGCAACCCAGAGCATGAAGGTATGCCTCCTTTTGTGGGTGGCTGGGGGAGCCATTTTGGCAGCTCAGCAAAGCATGCTGAAATGGGACCCTTGTGAGTCTGAGGCTGGGTAGTTATATCCCTAGCCATCAGAGCCCTTGGAGGCTGGACTCAAAGCTCATGAGCACTTCAGGATTTGTGTGGAGGTTGTTTTGGGATAGCTCCAAAGCCTGGGTCCAGCCTTCAGCATTTCTGGCTAAGACATTTCCAACAACATGCATCAGCCACACTTTCTGGTGTGCCATTTAAATGCTTATTCACCACCCGTTGTATTCCAAACTACAGGGACATGCCTTTCATATGCTGAAATTCTTGTGGACCTCTTTAAAGAGGGACCCTATCCCAGTTCAGAAACTTCCTCCTATGCAAAGCATACTAGTGGTGGCCAGGGCTTGTGCTGCTCTGCACTTAGTACATGTTGCAGAATAAAGATAAGTGAGAAAAGGGCCTTTCACTCTTTGTTCACATGCACTTATGGGATGCCTTAGAGACGACTAGCAGACGGAACCAGTCTGCCCCCCCCCACCCTGCCAATCATTCTAGCCTAGAAAAAAAATGGATTAGAGATGAGATGAAAGCACATGCTGATCCACATGTTCTAAGGCACTTTTGAGATGCTTCTTTTGCTTCCATTGACTTATTGGTAGCCAGGGTCTCTTTTCTGCCATGCCACTGTCCTGCATTGATTGAATGGATGTCATCTCTGTAGTGTCATTGACTTACATTACTGGTCTGGACTTTGATAATTCCTCCAAACTAAAGTTTTCCATAGATGGCAATTGCATAGTATAGTTTTACGCTATAAGGTAGTTTGCCAGAATCAAATTATAGCCTTATACAAGAGATGACTATACGCTATTACTGTATATTATTTTGTTTAGTATTTAACTTTTGAATTCAAATTTATTGTTATTGCTGTATTCTGCATTCTTCAAGTGGAAAAAGGGAGCCTGGTATCTCTCTCTTCATACGGATTAGAAAGGGTGATTTTGAGCTAAAAGCAATTAGAAGGGAAGTTATTAAGCTTGTTTTCTCTACATGGAAAAAAGAATCAAAAGTGTTTTTCACAGCTTAGGCAACTAATGCCTATTAAGACCTTCAAACATGTAATTGACTCTTACTGGAAAAGAAAAGCTAAATTGGTTAGGGACGTAGGGATGGGCCCAGCTTTGCTCCAAATTGCCATTTTTCAAGTGGCACTGACTTGGGGACAGTTTCTGAAGACTGTATGAAAACCTCCAAGCAGCTTTCTTGGCAAATGCAAAAGTGGTTTGCAATTATCTGGGGAGATACCTAGGATCAGATTAGCGATCTTCTGCTTTCCAGGCAGTTTCTCTAGCACTGAACTATGGCTGCCCAGGAAGCATCCAGACAGGGAGTGAATGCAGCCTAGATGGGAGTCAGGAGATGACTGTAAGCCACCCCAGGGTAGCAGTGCAGTGGGCATGGATAAATGTCAGGCCCTTCATGGCAGCTGCCTGTCTCAAGAATCCTCACTGATGCAGAGATTCCTTCTTGCGCTGGGGCAGTTCCTCCCTGGGCTGCTTTTGCCTAGGACCAAAAATGGACCTGGAAATTCTTTGCAAAAGTGATCTGGGTGGAAATCACCCTGCACAAAACGTAATTCCTCATCTCCGCATTGGCATGAGGGAGGAGGGAGGTGAATAAGCTGCTATGGCTGCCCCAAGAGCTGCCCAGTGAGCACTGCCAGTATGTTGCCTAGTGAGACAGTGGTGGCAACAGTGGTGAGACATGGGGCCTATTCGCACTTGGCTTTATTCTGGAATATATCCTGGAATAGGGACTTGCTGTCCCTATGCTAGTGCAGGCTTCAGCAGGCCCAACATGAGGTCTGCCAGAGTCTGCATTAGCATGTGGGCCACAGACCCCTATCCTGAGATATACTCCAGAAAAAGGCCAAGTGCGAATAGGCCCGTGGTCAGGACCATTGTCAACCCAATTGTTTATTTGCCATAACCTTGGGGCAAGTGGGGGGGGGGGAGTCCATGAAACGCCTTTGGGGACAAAACCTCATACTATTGGCTCATTTGAGCTAGTACTTTTTTTAAAGTTCTATTTTATTATTGTTGCAAAGTATTAGTTACAATTAGCATTACAAAAAGAATTATAATTACCATAGTACATACATGCATAATGATTACACATTCACCCCCTCTTGCCTACCCACGGTACTGCTTACATAAGATTATGTTTTCAGTCCCATGGCACCTTGCTTTTTCTTAAAAACTATAGATCCCAAATTCTGACATGTAACTGATGAAATAGCCCTTTTCGGGGATAGTTAAACCCTATAAGTTAGGGGCTGCCTCATATTTGCATTCAGTCACCTAGGACGTGGTTCATGGCTGCTTTTCATGACATGGATGTGCTCATTAATCAGGGTTTCCCACACTATATTATATCATTCTTGAGATCTTAGCTTATTTCCATTACCTGGTTATAAGGAGAAGTGCCATGTATAACATGTAACGTAATAGGTATTTTCTGAGAGCTGTCAGTATTTAAAGATGGAAAACCCTGCAATAAAAAAAATCTAGAAGAAATAGTATCCTAGAATGCTTCATTTATAACTATTTCCTTGTATCATAAAAATCCTGTATTCCACCTAATCTTCTGGAGTTTAGGTTCTTCCACATTATTTTTTTTCCCAACCATATCTTCCTATTTTTCATAAGGCACAAATAGATGGTAGTAGTTCCTTTTCCCACACAATCTAAGCTATAATTTGCTCACAAATAATTGGATTATTTGTTTAAATTGCTTTAAAAACGAGTCATTGGTAAATGAGATTTTTCTTAGGGTGTTTTTCCACTGTCACTAAAAGTACCCATTAAGTACCCATTAATGGGTACGTAATAGCCTTTTTGTACCCATTAATGGGTACTTAATGGGTGCTTCTAGTGACAGTGGGAAAACACCCCTAGTGTGGGAACTCAAATAGCCCCAATTCCCTCCATTTATATCTAGTGATTCTTGGACCATGCTTTAGCTGAGATATATATTTGAATATGAATTCCCTCATCTCATTCATCTTTCTAAACAACTGTGAGGAAACTTTTGAATAAAATTTTAGAAAGTGGTATCATTTTAAGTGCTGCAGTTCATCCCAGTAATGTGAGGTATTTATTATAACAGTGGTGGACGTCTTGTTTAATATTGTTCAATGATGAATTATAGTTTGTATATATAATTTTTTGTAGGTTTCTAGGAATATAAATTCCTAGGTACTTTATCTTTTCTGTTGTTGGATTCCCAGTCCTGTCAATTGCTGCTTGCATAATTGGGGGTGGAGAGATGCTGAAATATAATATTTCTGATTTTTTGAAGTTTATGCATAGACTGGATCTTATCACAAAGTCACTAATGATATCCTTAAGTATTTTCTCTGTTTGTAATGGGTCACTGGTTAGTGATAAGGTATCGACAGTGCAAGTTTAATTTTTTTAAAAACTGTATACTGTTTATTTTATCAGGTATGATGTTCTGATCTTGCCTTACCTGATTGAGAAATAGTTCGAGGTCTGAGTTTGTTAAAAAAAAGTTTTGTTTTGTTTTTTTTTGGGGGACTGACATAATTTTTCAACTTATCAGAGAGGAAACTGTCCCAGAGCTACTTAAGACCCTTTCTGTTCATAGGATCATGGAGTTAGAAGGGACCATTTTGGCAATTGAATTACTCTTTGTTCCATGCAGTAATCCAAATCAAGCAATTGCTGCTTGAACACATCCAATTAGGGAGATGCTACCACTCTTCTTAACATAAGGAAGATTTTTTTTCTGATAGTTTTTGGTAGTATGTCTTGTTAGAGTTTAATCTCTCTATATTGTTCTGAGAGATTTTGTGTAATGGCACTACTGCCTCCAGGTACAAGGTTAAAACTACTGCAATCTTTTAAGACTATGGACGTGCATGAATGGTTTCTTGCATTCAAATTTGACTTGAATTGAATGTCAAAACATTCTATTCAATTCAGATGTTTATAATCCGAATTCAACAAAACCTGATTCGGATCTAATGCATTTGAATCTATTTGTTCAAATGTTAGATACAAATTTAAAGATACAAATGTCAACAACATTTGTATGTGTTATAAGTATCTGTACGCATTTCGTATGCATCCAGTTCAATCCTGTATGCATCCCATTTTTGCTCTGTATTATAAGCACAAATGCATGCAGATACGTATGATTCAAATTATTCGAATCATTCAAATGAATGTTTTGGAACATTCAAAATTCATTCGAATGTTTAAATTCGAATATGAAGACATTCTATTCAAATTTGAATGTCCACATTCAATTGAATTCAATAGAATTTTGAATGTTTAGAACATTCGTGCACATCCCTATTTAAGACTGTAGTCTCCAGAGGAGAAAACAATGATTTCCTTGACTGCATTGTTCAGGATCCATTCAAAAGCTTTTACCAGCAAATTCCCTTTGTGTGTAACCATTCCTAAACTGAAAGCAATACTACATGAAAAACTCAGAAGTTCTTGAGATTGGTTAACTCACTGCAGTGGAATTTGGCACCATCTAAGGATGCCTTCAGATACAGGTTAAATCCCATTATTCTTTTGGGACTATATTGGAAATGTCAGTCACAATTGCAGCATTCCCAGAATAGTCCCAGGTTAATTGATGGATAACCTGCTATGTTAGTACTGCTGGAAATCTGATAATGATGCCAGGTTTCCCGTAATCGTTCCCCTTACCTGGATGTCTGCCAGGAGCTTCCAAAATAAAGTTGAATTATATATCTGGAAGCCACCCAACTGCACAAAAACATAGCAAAGTAAGTGGAGGAAGCACGTGGCTGGCTTTCCAGTTATACAGTTCAACTGCATTTCAGCAGCTACCAGCAAACATCCAGGTAAGGAAAACTAAGATGGTGTTTGCTTTTCATATCTGGCAGGGGAATGCAAGAGGCAACTCCTGGATCTTCTTGCCACCTGAAAGCAGCCTGTGAAATCCTGATCATGGTAGATGAGGTGGAAGTATCTAATCCAAAGGGTAGAGTTTTCTCTGGCTGCATTTCCACTCATGTTATAAAACGCTTTTTTAAATGCTACAACAAAACCCGATGCAAATGTGCACTCTGGCTGATCCCATTTCATTGACTTTAAAGTGCTGTCAACCCTGTTTCTGCTGTTCCCACAGAAAATGCTTCAAAAACACATTGGGGAAAGCAGATCTTTTCCTCCCCGCCCTTTGCCAGCCAGGTGCCCACCCCTTTCTCCCAATTGGGTTTGATCCAACGATGACATGGCCAAGTGTGGGAATCCCAGCTCCTCCTCCCCTCCTGCTTTTGCTGCTCCTGTTTGCTTCTGCCAAAGCCACACCTTCCAGCGAGCACGACCATGGGGATCACTTCCAGACCCCCCCATCCCTCCTCCAATGCCCCATTTTACGATGTTGCACAAAATTGACTCCCTAAGCCTTCCCCATGGGGATCACTTCCAGAGGCCCCCCATCCCTCCTCCAATGCTCCATTTTACGATGTTGCACAAACACACCTCCCTAAGCCTTCCCTTCACTTTCTCCTTTATTGCACCTTTCTCCCACCCACCCACGGAGGAAAGAGCCAGCCCAGTCTAAAAAGGAGAAAGTGAGGGGGAAAGTGGGTGAGAAATGAAACTTTGTCATCAGTGTGAAGTGGAGTGAGTGAATTGTTACTTGTAATCAGTGTGAAGTAGCTGAAAATGAAACCATGAAGTGGTCTGCTGAGGGAAAAAGGCTTTAAATATTGCACTTTAAATCTGGCAAGGGGCTGTCCTGCACAGGGTGAAACCCCACCCATTTCATGACGTATCTGTCTCATTACTGCTGTATCGTTCCCAAAGGAATAAAGAAAAAGCATTTTAGCAGCAAAAACGGGAGAAAACATCTGTATTTTCAGGTGTTATTTTTTGCAATTTTTAGCGATTTACTCCTAGGAAAACACTGGAACCTAAATGATAAGGCGAACAAAGAAAATTCACATCGTTTTCAAATCACTTTTTAACATAAGTGGAAATGCAGCCTCTGAAACCTTTCTGTGGATGAATGCTACCCACAGAAGCAGAATGCCTCATCAAGGAGGTCAACTGGTGATCAGAAGGGGGCCAGGAAGTCAGGCCACATACAGCCAGGCCACATACCGTTTATGCGGCTCAGAACTCCTGTGAACCAGTTGGGTCTTTTGGTTAGGGAGCCAGACTCTTATCTGGGAATACCATGTTTGATTCCACACTCCTCCACAAAGCCAGCTGGGTGACCTTGGACTAGTCACAGTTCTCTTTCTGAGCTCTACAGCCCCACCTGTGATAGTTCTTACTATCTTCTGCCCAACCCATGGAATACTTGGGTAATTTGGTGGTTTTCTAAATGATGTTAGAAGGTTTTCTTTAACTGTTTGCTATAGATTTAAAAAAAACAAACCCTCTGATAACTCATTAAAATGCACTGAGGAAAAGGGTTGGCTAGTCTATGTATTGCCAGGAATACTGCTTCAGAACTCACCCAGTTTCAATGGTCCAGAGAGGCACTGCTCAGTTTCAGCAATTTTTAAAAGGTCCCCTGGCATCCGCACAAGGGAATATGCTAGTGATATGCTTTCAGAATATCTGAAACTGATTTAAGGTGAAGGTATGTCATTTGGGTGGCTTAGGGATGGAAGTGAACCCTTAGATGCAGATTCACCAGTTTGCCGGTTACTCAGTGCCCACAAATTCTAAAGGAAAATACCAAATGAAGCATTCTCCTTATCATTCAAGGAGTATATTTCCTCCCACCATTCAGCTTAAGTTTGATATTACAATTGATGACATACTAATTGTCATAAAATTGTCAAAATACGATGTTTCAGACAACGTATTTTGAAAAATGCAAAAAGCTGTTGGTACTGAAGCTTGATTTGCTGTATACATTCCACTCCCTGAGAGGCACAAAATGGCTTACAGTATCAAATATTTCAGGAACAAAATATCAAACAATATTATAGCAATGGCAAATTGCAATGCAATATCAGTAATAACAATAAATTCATCAAAAACTTAGGGATCAAGTATTACATTAAGAAGAAGAAGAAAAACATAGGAAACCACCTTCAGGTGTGAGAGGTAGTATGCGTATTTGTACCTATTGTTGCATCAGATAACGCACATGATACCTGAAGGATAGCAGTGTGTCCCATGGAAGTCCTCAGGAACCAACACTAATGTGTTTTATTTGGGTATGCTTTAGATGGTTGCTTTTTACTTTATTTCAAACAAATAAATGGAACAGATTGCAGCCAGTCATGGAAATAATTTCCTATTTTACTTTTCATACTTGCAGGATTTATCTGGGGTGAAATTAAACAAATGTGGGATGGTGGCCTCCAGGATTATATTCACGACTGGTGGAACCTGATGGATTTTGTAATGAACTCATTGTACCTGGCAACGATATCTTTGAAAATTGTTGCATTTTCAAAGGTAATTAGTACATCTATTCATGTTATGACTATATTAGCTACTTGACATTTATTTTGAATGTGGTGCTGTGATTTTTTTTCATTCTTCTTCTTCCCTCAGTGCATGCAGACTCGCATAAAACCAGTTTTGTCTTCTGTTGTTACATAAAATCTGACATCATACTGACTTGAATTTGGGGGGCCCTACAGTTGACTAGTAAGATTAGACTCTTCCCTCATTCCACCACCAGGCTGTAGGAAGAAGAAAGTAAGGCACTGTAGACCTCCTCCATCTTTGATGCAATTGTTTCCTCATTTCCTTCTGTGTCATGCCTTATTAGTTCATAAGCCTGAAGGTAGGGACTTATCTTACAGTACACATTGTAAAGCATCCTGCGAGACTTTTTAGGTGTAAGAGCAGGATGAAATTACATTGAATCAATAAAAGCAATCTAAAACCGACAACAGAATTGCTAGGATAGTTTTAATATGCCCCCAAAGCCTTGAGAATATAGTAGATACTTCAGAGATTTCCTGAAAGCTATATTTGTGGAGTGGTCTCATGTGTGCTTCTGGATGGAGATATCACATTAAAAGATGCCAAGAGCTTACTTACCTCTTAGTGTGGATGTGTGTGTGTGTGTGTGTGTGTGTGTGTGTGTACTCACTGAAATGTAAATGTGCAACAGCCTCCCTTCATGGTAGGCATACAGACAGAACAGAGGTATCATGGGACTCTGAGCAGAGCCAACTCCATTTTGTAACTTGAAAATAAAATGGAGTCAGACGGATTTCTCTCTTCCCATCCTTGTCATTCCCATTTGCCTGCGAGGAAAGGCAGACTAGGGAAGCAAACCAGATGCAAACAATTGGTAGTCTCATTTTAACAAAAGACTTGCTTGCAACTCTGGTACACCTCTGTTTTCATATTAAAATACTAACAAGTATGCCATCAGGATACCTTTGGGTCACCACGCCAGTGGTATTTATTATTTCATTTATTTATTATTTACATTTCTATCCCACCCCATACCTGAAGGTCTCTGGGCAGGTATCAACTGATTAAGAACAAGAATATACATTAAAAACCCTTTAAAAATTCAATAAATCTAAAACAATACAAAACATGTTTAAAATGATAGTATCTGTGCTGGGAGGAAGATACAATCATCTCTGCCAAAGGCCAGAGTAAAGTGGTGTGTTTTCACCACCTTCCTAAATGTATGTAAAGAAGGGGTATGACACACTTCGAGGGCGAGACTGTTCTATAGTCTGGAGGCCATCACCAAAAGGGCTCTCTCCCGGGTGCCCACCAGTCTCACTACTGAAGGTGGTGGGACGACCTGGAGGGCCTCACTGCTAGATCTTAAGGCACGGACAGGTTGATATGGGAGAAGGCGTTCCTTTAGATATTTGGGACCCAAGTCATTTAGGGCCTTATAAGTCAGAGTCAACAACTTGAAATGGGCTCAGTAGTAAATTGGCACCCAATGCAGCCTTTTTAAAACTGGCATGAAGTTGATCCGGCTATGTAAGGAATCCAGGTGTGAGATCCTAGATGCTCCAGCAGGAATTTTTAGTAGTCCTGAAGGGGTCATGTTTACCCATTTATTGGCTTTTTCCTCATTGTCTGGACTTTTACCTTCATAGCCAGAGGTGCAAGCAGTCTGGTGGAACAACTAGCTGCATAAAGCCCCCAAATAGTATCATATGCACAATGGCCACATCCCCATGCACTCCATTTAGTTCGGATTGGATTCGGATTAGTCGGAATACAGAGACAAATTTGAATTGACCCATCCCCATCCGATTGCCAAAATCACGGGTTCAATTCAATTACGCCTGTCACCAAGCAAACCACGCTAAGCCCCTGCATGGGGAAAGAGCATCTTTTTGTCTCTACCCCCTCTCTCCTGATATGAACAGGCAGGGGAATCCCACCCAACGCCCCTTCCCCAATCACAACTGCTGAGCATTAAACAGTGATCAAACAGAAACGAGCCTCTTCTCTCTGTGATCTGATCGTCAGGCAAACGCAAAAGAACTGATCACCCCAGTAAGATGCAATGAGGGGGTCATCTGGCCCTTGCTGTCTTACAGGCCTCTTCCTGCAACCCTTATTCCACCCCCGCTCCCCGATTGCCAGCAAGCAGCTTCTGAAGTTAGAGGCAGTTTAGCAGAGAAGCACTTCTCTGCTAAACTGCTTCTAACTTCAGAAGCTGCTTGTCAGCAGTCGGGGAGAGGGGGGGGGAATAAGGTTTGCAGGAAGAGTCTCATGGGACAACAAGGGCCAGATGACCCCCTCCCCCCACTGCTGCATCATTACCTGTCAAACTGGGGCGATCAGTTGTTTTACGCTGTTTGGTCTTTAAAAATGGCCAGCAGTTGCGATCCCCAACACACAGGATAGGAACAGCAAGCACAGGTGTCAATGTTCTCCCCTAATAACCCAGGAGCGCCCCCAAACCTCCAAAATAATACAGGCTTGCCTCCTGAACCGTAGCAAGAACAGTATTCTTCAGGAGTAAATTTACTATGGATTTGGGCGATTTGTTTCGCATGTAGCCCGGTTTGGGGGCTTTGCGTGGGGACGCTCCGTGTCGAATTCAGATTCAATTCGGACTATAGAGTGCATGGGGACGCAACCAATCACATCTCTGCACTCAGCACGCTAAAACAGATGTTTCCCACCATGTTTCCCACCACCCTTGGGCTGACCTTTATGATTAGAATCACGCACACAGCCTGAGTACCAAGATCAAGAATAAAGGACCTCAGAGTGACCTAGGTGCCAGACACAATCTCTGTCACTTGGCTCCATCCCTGATGCTGTCACATCTGATCCCCACAAAGCCAGACTTTGAATTTGCCACTTCTCCATTTCCTGCCTGCTGCCACTTTGCTGCTCTGGACTACTGCTTTATGTTGAAGCTGCCCCACTACTTGCACTATTCTTGCTCCTGAGCTAGCTGCACATCAAGTGAAGTGCAGTCCTGTACAGTTCAGAGCTCCCACCTCCAAATTTGATACTTTACTGGACTGGAGGCTCCTCACAGCAGAAACCTTGCTCTCAAGACCTCATCATGGTAAAAGATGAGATAGTCCATGCAATTCCTGGTAATTTGGGGTTTCCTGTGGTTGGTTACCATACTTTTTTAAAGAGGTTACAACAGCCAGAGGCATGCTGTTTATTGTGGGGGTAGCCAGCAATACCCCAAAGAAAAGGGAAACAAAGACTTACAATGAACCCCAGATTTTTTTTTAAAGGGTAAACGGTAGCCAGAACACACACAGAGACCAGTTAACTCACAGAATTGTCTCTAGCTGGTAGGAGAAGACCCAGGAAGAAACCAAAAATAAAGCTTTAAAGAACAAAAGGAACATAATAATAAAAAGCTAAAAGGCAGAACTGACAAAAGAAGGAAGAAATAATATAAAGCAAAGATGTATACTGAGTTCAGTCACAACTAGAACCAGATTTCCAAAAAAATACCTAGCAGCTCTTCTTTCTCTAGAGGCACTGGAAAATGCCCTACTAGAAACACTTGAAACTTTCACTGTTCTTGTTTTCTTCTGAAAATGTTTTTTGAAAGAATAATAGATTGTTAGGTATTTGTGGAATTCATATCCTCTTCCCATGCATTTTATCCTTACTATAACCCTTCGAAGGAGGTTGGGCTGAGTGATTAGCCCTGGGTTACTCCATGCCTGAGTGGTGATTCAAACCCAACATCTCCCATGGCCTCTCCACTAAACTTCCATGTACTGCTTGAAGGATTCCTTGTGAGATTCTCATTTCATACATCATGAGTGATTCTTGCAAGTAGATTTGACATTCCAGTTTAAGATTATCCAACAAGGAACAGTTCTGGTTACTATCAGAAAAGCTTTCCTTTTCATTTTGGTAGAGAGGTAGTTGCTCTTCCCTCATTGGATGTATTCAAGCAGAAGCTGGATATGAAGCCATTGAAGGTTTTCTGATTCCTGTGCAGAACATAGGTTTGGACTCAGTGATCTAAATGACTCCTTACATCTCTGACGTTCCATGACTCTGATTTAAATCATTTAGAGAGATTTTTTTTAAAATTTAAAACTTTATATTTTTGCATCTCATTATAACTCTTCTTAGTCAGCTTAAATTAGAATCTAGGCTCTGAAAATAATGATTTTCCACTTACATGCAAGTCTCCTGCACAATCATAAAAAAGACTGATTTCATGATCAGAAACTTAGCTGAAGTTTGCCTCTTGTTATCTAAGGTGATATTCATATTTATTTCTTATTCTGATACAGAGCAAGCCACCCTGAAACAGGATAAGCAATATATCCCAAGCTCAGACAGATTGTTCATGGTCTGGAACAAGGCTGTCCACATTGGAATGGCATGTTCCACTTCAGTTCCTGGGCTGACTCCAAATTTCACACCACCTTCAGAGCCAACATGAGAGACCTCTTAATGCTCCAAGGGCCTGGGACAAATGTTCCTAGTCTTTGGAGGCTACTAATGGTGGAGCTTGTTTACCTGCTGTAATGGATCTCCTGTGGTATATCAGACCACAGAGGGGAGCTGTCCATTGTGGGCATCCTAGTCCAGTCTATGCTTTGTCCTCTGGAGATGGACCCGGAGGGGTCTGTTCTAAGGTGCAGATGAAAGAGGTCCAGAAATGAGCCATAGACTGGTCCACTTCCCAGTGTGGAAAGGTCAGGATGAATTAAGAATTAGTAGATAACATAAATTGGGATATCACAGGCTAGCTATGGACCTTTCTAAATCAGTGGGTCTGGACCAGTGAAGTCTGCTAGCTTGGGCTATGGCAAGCTATAGTCCAGAACAATGTAATCTACATGACAGTGCTGGTACAGATCAGGCGCTACACCACTCCAAGAACTCTGAAGGTTAGCAGCAAATGTTCGTACCCTCAGATCTCTCAAGGAACCCATTTTGGCAGCATGCTTAGGTGTACTGCCAAAATGGCTCCCCCCAAGAGTCCCAACATAGAGGCATGTCTTCTGCAGACCTCCATGTTCCAGACCAGGACCTGATAGTAGACCTCAATTTTGAAGTTTATCAGTAATCCAGATCATGCTCTGTCTTGGGTGGATGGTGCATACTAGTACAGGGTGGGGCCTCCCAAATTCCACACCAGCATGCAGAATAGAAACCCTTAGTGCATTTGCTAGTAAGGAATACCACTAAATGCAGAAAGTTCCTATGCCTGGGGTGGGATGGCAGAATAATCCACCCTATTACAATTCTCCCAAGCTTACTAGCAGATCAAAAGTCAACCATAAATTGATTTAAATCATATTCAAGATGTTGCATGCATCCCCTTGCATGCAACCATCAGAATTGGGAGGAAGAGCCACCCTGAGAGTAGTTTTTCATGGCTTACATTTAGGTTGCTCTCAGAAATGGCTGCAGAGACTGGGAGGCTGATGAGAAGTGGGTGAATGTGGATGCCCTAATAGTCCCCCTGGTTCACACCAAGCATCCATGTGGATGAAGCCAAAAAGTAACAGCAAGCTCTCAAATGTTTTATGACAATATGAGGTTAGTAAAATCCAGCTGTATAATGATGGACATATGATTAAAGATGCTCTCTTTATACAGTATTTCAAAGAGAATTGTAGTATGGATGGAACAACTATTACAGAAGTTCTGCTCCTGATACCGGGTTCTTAATTTATTCCAGTTATCTAAATGGGTAATTAGAATTTATTGGTAATTCCTTCCAACTTCATTCAGATTTTAGGTTGTCCCTTTCCAATTTTGTCTTAGAAGGAAACCAAGGTCAATCATGGTTAGTACTTGGGCAGGAGAGAAGCTAGGAATGCTAACTGCTGCAAACTGCCCTGAGAAGTCAAAAACCTCCTGGAAGGAGGAAATCCCACATTAGTTATGTACTGGTGCAACCTCCACCAACCAAAACAAAGCCCTGCATGGATTTGTCCATCTAGGCATGAGGAGTTTAGACAAACCTTAGCTTTAACATCATTTCCCTAACCCTAACATAATTTCCTCATTTTTTTAGTTTTGGCCAACTTTGGTAAATGGAGACGAGTACATAGCTTCCTGTGAGTACTTCTGTATGAGTCAATGGAGAGAAAACACTTTATAATCCCTCTACTTTCTCCCCTCTCTTTCTCTCTCTTTTTTTCCAGTACAGTGGACTGCTCCCAAGGCAAAGCTGGGATATGTGGCACCCAACACTGGTGGCTGAAGCACTGTTTGCAATAGCAAATATTTTTAGTTCCCTACGTTTAATCTCACTCTTCACGGCAAATTCCCACTTGGGACCCCTGCAGATTTCTCTTGGGAGAATGTTACTGGACATTTTAAAGTTTCTTTTCATCTACTGTCTTGTGCTGTTAGCTTTTGCGAATGGACTTAACCAGTTATATTTCTATTATGAAACAAACGAAGCCAATCGCTGCAAAGGAATAAGGTGTGAAAATCAAAACAACGCCTTTTCAACGTAAGTTAGCCTTTTGTTTTACACTGTTTTTATTGTGATGATTTGTTGCTATGTAGTTATTGTGAGAAATGAATACCTTTTAGGAAATGTTTATTGCTAAACAACAAGCAATTAATTTTTATGGAAAATCTTGCTGTGCCTTCTCTTCAAAGCCAATAAACTAAAGTTCCCCAGTGTCTGCCCCTTTGGGATGCTAACATTCCCAGTTGCAGGGTGAGGTGGCCTTATCCGTTAGGTATCCAGCCTGTTATCTTTGAAATGCCAGTATGCCTGTGTGCCCAGGAGGGGTGAATGTTCCCAATCTTGTATCTCTCCCTCAAGACCATTATACCTGAGCCTGAAGAATAATAGCCTGAATCCTTTGATATACAACACTTGTTTATCTCACAGGGTAATTGCTTTGATGTGTTTTTTTTATCTGCCCAGGAAAATTGATATGTTGTGACTTAGCAATTTTGTCAGTCTCTCTCTGTCTTGTGAAATGAAAACACTTTCAGCCAAGAAGAGACTCTTTGGGTACATCCCCATGCACATTTGGTCCGGTACTGAATAGGGGCTCGGCAAGGGGCGTCCCCGTGCGTTTTGCCAGGACCAAATTTGATGCCCGTAAAAACAAGTATGAGCACGGTTTTAGGTCCTGGCATGCATTGGTTAGCGAGCCAAGACTGCGCCTGGGGACAATCATGGGCTTTTTTGGGAGGAGATTGGCGCTCATGTCATTGGGAGGTGGGGTGTGCTTGCCATTCCTGCCCTGTGCATTGGAGATCACAGCAGCTGACAGTTTTGGGGAGTGGAAAAGTCCCGATCGCCAAGGCAGGCTGGATAATGGCTTGATTTTTGTTCCAATTCCAAAAATTTTCAACCCCCATTTCCCAATCAGCAAGGCAATCATAATAAATGGCTTAATTTTCTCCCTTTTAAACTTGGCGAGTAGGCATTCTCATGGCTCCTGGTGGAGCGGAGGTGCACAAAACTGCTCAAGCTGCTAAATCTCTTAGTGGCTTTTGGTCTTTTAAAATTATTTATAAATTTATTATGATTATTAAGCTTTTTAAAAACTTTTTCTCCCGTGCCTCCCAGCCCAGTCCTGGCTTTCTGTGCCACTAAGGGGGGGCGGGGATGAAGCATTTGCAGCTGGCGGCACAGGGGCATTTGCAGCTGGTGGCACAGATGG
>MTQE01002560.1:5678653-5702888 GCA_014337955.1 Aspidoscelis marmoratus | reverse complement strand
GAGAGAGGGGGCGGAGAGGAGGTGGTGCTGCTCCCCCATGCCAGGGTTTGACGCAGTTTGCATGGGGATGGGTGCATCTGGGCCCAACCCGCACCCAGCCTGCGTCACCAGGAATGGCTGGGAATTGCTTCTTGGACCCACTCCTGGTCCCATGCATTCTGATCCCGCTCCAAATGGCTTGCATGGGGATAAGGCCTTTGATTCAATTGGGAACTGAGGGAGCCTCACAGGGGTTGGTTCACTAGAAGCATTCTCCTCCCCCTCCCCCAAAAAAATCATCAGGTCAGTTCTGCTGATGTCTAGGTGCCCAACTACTGAGACATTTTCTTCTACCATTCCAGCTGGGAGGAAAGAGGACGTTAATTAACCTTTTTTTCTGGGATAGGGAGTATCTCAACCACTTTTGAGTGCTAATATCCTAGTTGTGGATTGAGATCGTCTTCTTCGGTCTCCCATTTGGTGCCTAGCCTGTTATCTTTGGCATACAAATATGTCTGCATGTTCAGGAGTTGTGAAAGTTCTCAACCCTGTCTCTCTCCATCAGGACCATTATAGCTAGGCCTGGAATGTAATTACCTGAGTCCTTTGATATGTTATTCTTGTTTATCATATGTATTAGTCACTTTGATGTATTCCTATACTTATCCAGGGCTGTGGTCACACTTAAGGTTTAATCCAGCTTCAGTCCACTTTCAGAGTGAGGGAGTATATCATCAAAGTGACAACCCGTTTTCTTTCAGATAAGAGAAAATTCACCTTTGGGGTAGATAATGTGGAAAGAAAATTACTGGTCACTTTCCAGATATGTTCTCCCACTCTGAAGGTGGACTGAAGCTGGATTAAACTAAGATAACTGAAGTCAGTTATAATTCAGTAAATGACAAGATTATATTTATCACAGTTAGCTGCTCACTAGAAAACATGAATCCTATATGCATATTTGCTACATATTTTGTGGGAAAAGAGGCTGGGGAATTCTACAACATACTGTAAAAAACACTAGATTCAATTCTAAGAAATTAACTGTTCCAGTGCAAATTTAGCCTCTGCTTTGACCATTAATAATACAGACTCTGCACATGGACATAACCAGAATGACAATATTGGAATCAGAAGGTTACACAACTGGAAACAGAAGATAAAGTGCAAGTTAATCAGCCAAAACAGCATGGAATAGGCCATGAATTAATGGAGTCAAAAATAGATGATAAATTTGGAAAAATAAAATACTAAGTATGCTGGAAAGATATGATCTGGAAAATATAAAATCAAAATACAGGCTGAATTTTAAAAAATCAGTTTGCATGCAGAAGAGGAGCCCATGAGCTGTTGGGAAAGACATGAAATATTGTCTTTCAGAAGAACCTGTAGTTTTGCAGAGAAAGATGGTGGATGAAAGATCTGGGCAATAAGTAGAACTCATAGCTGAGTGGCAAATTCCAATGTCAAACAAGAAAGGAGAAGGAAAGGAATGTTAAGAAACAAGAAGAGAGAAAGAAGATAGGAAAAATGGCAAGAAAGTGTATAGGTAACATAGGAATACATAAGAAAAAGTATGAGAGAAATCTTGGGAAAAGGCAAGAGGACAAAAGAAGATGGAAAGACTGTGCTGAAATCCTTTACAAATGGGTGCCCAGAAAGACACAGAGACCAAAAATATCCAGGTTTCAACTCAAGTATGAATAAAACACAGTGGATATTAGCTTAGCTGTCCAATAAGAAAGAACCAGTCATATGCCAAATATCTGTGGCAGCCTGAGCCAGTTTGCTCTTGTGGTTAGAGTGTTGGGTTCTTACCTGGAGGTCTCCCAGTTCAAGTCTGCACTCCTACAGGAAGCCAACTGGGTGACCTTTGTCTAGTCACAGCTCTCTTTCTGACCTCTCACAGCCCCACCTACCTACCTCACAGGTAGGGATGTGCACAAATATTTGTAACATTCAAAATTCATACCAATTTGGCCAAATTCAGGCATTTGAATTTGAATGGAATGTTGGCACATTAGAATTCAATTTGAAAGTTTTGATAAATTCATATGAAGCTCCGTATGAAGCTTCCTATGGGATTCGTATGGAACATTTGTATCGAATCCGAATCCTACCGCATTTGAAGGGGATCTATTTGCATGGATACAAATTTTCTTGCATTCAATTTGATATGAATTGAATACAAAAAAAAAAAATTATTCACATCCCTACTCACATGGTATCTGTTGTGGGGAGAATAACAGAAAGCTTTGTCAGATGTTTTGAATCCTCTGAAATTGAATCCCCTCAAATTTTCTTAAAGCTCTGGAGAGTCAGTGTCAAACTCCTGCGCTGCACGATCTTGTTCATCCAGTAACTGAGGCAGCTAAAGCAAGGCAAACGATCAGTGGCTAACTATGTCTCAGCATATTAGCGGCCAAAGCAGTGGATTTGGGAGACACCTATCTGGAAATGTTATTCCATGCTGGACTAAATCAGAAATTAAAATGTTGGTGGCACATCATGATGACACAATACTTTGGAAGGCTTGGCACAACAAATGGCTAAATTGTATGGACACCTAGTCAACCTACAGTTCACTGCAGACACTAATTTATCAATCTGAAACTTCTGCCCAATCAGGCAAATCCAGTCTGGACAGGGATTGCCTTGTGACAGAAGAAAGGAACAAGTTCCATGCACAGGATTTTTGTTTATCCTGTGGTGGTATAGGTCATTCAACAGTTGACTGTACCATTGAAATGAATGACAACACCCACCTATCAAGTTACCAAGGAATTTAAGCCAGAAACAAAGACATCCATCACGATAGTCACAGATCTCAAACTACTCAAGGAACAAAAAACAGCTATAGAGACTGCTGTGCAAAAGGAAGAACAGAAAAAAGATCATGTCTTGCCCATGACTTATCATTGAGTGAAGTAGTAGTAATAATAATAATAATAATAATAATAATAATAATAATAATAATAATAATAATAATAATAATAATAATAATAATAATAATAATAATAATAATAAAAGCACTGATTGGACTGGGTACTGATTAGTGTATACTACACCTGGAGGGGCAGGAGCTCCCTTTATTGGTAAAGACTATAGCCTATCGTGCACAACTGCAAATGAGCAGCCCTCATATTCAAGGAGATGAAGGCTTAAACTCGGCCATTATATCATCCCTACAACTGTATGACTGAGCTGGGTTGCCAGCTGGCCATTTCTTTCCAATAACTGAATATGAATTTTTGGTACATAAAAGTTTTTAAGATAAAGACTTAGCATGTAACTTCATCTTCCTCCCTTTCTCATCAGTGGTGGTCCAGTTTTCTATGTAAAGATAAAAAAAAAAACTTTTATGCTGTTTATATCAAGAATATCAGTCAAAATAAGTACCACCTTCACTTGATCAGTAATTTCAACCAACTAAGCCAAGACAAGAGACCTATTTGCACTTGGCCTTTTTCTGGAGTGTACCTCAGGATAGGGATCTGTGGTCCACATGCTAATGCAGACTCTGGCAGACCTCACTTTGGGCCTACTGAAGCCGGCACTAGCATATAGACAGCAAGTCCCTATTCCAGGATATATTCCAGAATAAAGCCAAGTGCAAATAGGCCCAAGGTAATTACTAAACTAGATCTCTGTTGAATTCAGGAAGTGAGTGGCTCAAAAACTATATTTAATACATGCTATGGACAGTATGAATACCTCATGATGCTCTTCAGTCTTGAGTGTGGGGCTGACTTCCAAAATTTTATCATTAATATGCTTGAGATATGTTAGACACTTTCCTTATTCTTATTTGGATGATATTTTCAGCTAGCGTGCCTTCACATTTACAACATGTGCATGCAGTTCTTGAACAAATGAATAAAAACCAGTTATATGCCAAACTGTCAAAAATCTGAATTATACTTGACTAAACTAGATTTCCTGGACTATCGAATTTCTGATCAAGGAATTAAAATGGATCCTCATAAAATTCCTGTAATTTTGGATCGGGAGCTCTCATGTACTAGATGCCAAAATCAAAGTTTCTTGGGGTTTCCAACCTCTACAGAAGTTCATTCCTAATTTTGCTATGCTGTGATACATGCACGGCTTTGTTCAAAGAAGGCAAGTCTCTAAAAAGGGCTTGTGTGAAAGAGACTTTTCAAGCAATTGAGAATGAGGACCTGTTATTAATATAACTATAGGAAGTTGTGGAAGTGCATCACCTTAGAAAACCTAAAATGTCCAGTAACATATACTGCATACCAGATATAACACAACTGTCTTCTGTTTCTAACACACAGTAGGTTGATGTAGCCTTGCAGAAGCTATTGTGTGTTGCACATACTTATAGCTATTGACTGCCTCAGTGCTGTACCAAAGACCAACGTTTGTGTTCTATTTTAACAATTTTTATTGGGCATCATCTAATACATTTTCATCAAAACATCAAGTTTGTCTGGTTTATAATATGAAATACCACATGCTTTATAATCAATTGCATCTTCCCATTAATTTAGTGACAGAATTTACTGCAAAGTAGGAAAATAGAAAGCATTATATCAAGGAATTCTCATTTTAATTTAATTATCAAATATGCTTGTATTTTCAAAATGAAAAAAAGAAAGCTATCCAGTCCTTCTTTGTCTGACTCATGAAATATTTAATTATCAGATCTTTATTGTAGTCTTAATGCTATTGCAGGAGGATAATCTGTTCTTAACAACTCTTTCAACTATTTCTTTTACTCCAAAAAAATTAACCATTATGCTGGTCAAAAGTAGTTTCTTGCTGAACTTTGTCCTACATCTATGATCTGATTTAGTTAAATTTAAATTCCTCAATTGATGTTTCAGGATTAAATTGTTTTAAAAGTTTATACATAGATGACCTAGGCCAATTTGTCTAGAATGCAGTTAGGAGTAATTCTATCTCTCCTTTTTCCTTTTTCCCTCCAGTTTATTTGAAACTCTGCAGTCACTGTTTTGGTCAGTTTTTGGACTCATCAACCTGTATGTGACTAACGTTAAAGCACGTCATGAATTCACCGAGTTTGTTGGGGCGACTATGTTTGGTACCTACAACGTCATCTCTCTTGTTGTACTACTCAACATGTTAATAGCTATGATGAACAACTCCTACCAGCTGATTGCTGTTAGTTCTTGTTTTTGCTGATTGTTTATTTTAAAAGTAACTTATGTCACGGAAACATTCTTGCTATTTAAAGCTCATATTACAAGAAAAGATTGTCTAGGATATGTTTGCATCTTAAAGAATCAGAAATAATTCAATTGAGCATGTGAGTAGACTTGGCCCCTTTCTGCACTGCCCCTTATTCCAGGACATTTTCTAAAATAAGGGCAGAATGTCTGCACACTAGTACAGACTAGACCAAATCCTGTCCCCACCACTCTTCAACGAAATTGAACAAAGCCAAGGCCAGAATAAGGTGCCAAAAATGGTGTCCTAGCCTGGTATAGTTGTAGATCGCAATGTGTGGAGTGTATTTTGGGGGACTGTTTTCAGTAGCACTCCAGGAAGCATCATGGGAAATGTATCTGCTGGAAAACACTCCATTCCCAGGCCTCTAAGCCTTGCCATTGCCTCCAAGGATTTTCTGGAAGGAGCTGAAAGGACTGGAGCAGAATTGGTCATCTGAATGTGGACAGCCCTGATTTGCTTTGAGGCCAGTAAGGGGTCTAGAACAGATCAAGACAAGCCCAGCCTGATCCAGATCTGTAGATCCAGACCTGCACAAGTATGTGCAGAAAGGCCAACAATCTCCTCCACTGCCATTTTCCAATAGCTGAAATGACCTTTTACCTTCAGATAGAGAATCCAAAGAGAGAAGAGCAATCACTGTGTATTTAAGTGATTTTCCCTGACATATACTATAGTTATGAAAAGTTCTAGCTTTTGAATGCCATAACATGAAGTCATATCCATTCTAGATTGCCAAATTGATGTCTGCGTTTTTTGTGGTTCATCAAGTCTAGAAACAACATTCAGAAATTGCTAATGTTGCTCCAGCTGTTTTACAGAAGTATTGGCAGCTGTTATTTATTTTGGAGAGAAAAAACATTTACCAGGGTGCAATTAGCTTATGCAATGGATCTGAAAGCTTTATAATCATTCTTTTCTTTGAAATTTTAAGTTTATTTAATATCTTATTTTGAAACTCCTTCAGGTAAGTTTCTTTTTGCAAGAGATTCTCCCCACACTTTATTGGTGGGCTCTCTCAGTCAGCAAGCAATGAATAAAGTTATATTGTAAGGAAATTCATGTAGTAATACTGCAGTATTCAGAGTTCTGATAATCTTCATTCATAGCCACAGCCATTTCTCATAGCTTAGAGCAATTAGTAAAAACAAAACAGTTCAGCAGCCCTGATACTTGACATGGGAAAATGTAGTTGGCTGCCTTGCAGAAAAGGAAGTTCCTTAAAGGCTTCCAAATATCTCCAGTCTGCAGCCTATTTGTAACAACAACAACAAAATCAGACATCAGTAATAAGAAAGTGAATCAGCACTCCATTTTTGTCACAACCATGCAAAACAAAAAGATTTATCTCACAAACTGGAGGCGGCCCTAGTCCAACTCTAATCCAAATTGAACATTTCTGCAATATCACTGCTGTATTACAGATTTAATCAAAGTTTTCTTGCTCACTTGATGCTATCTAGTCATAGCTGAGTGTTAGCAGCCACATGGATTGACTTTCTCCAGAGTGACTGGCCTTCTACAATCTTTCTTAGGTCTGTCAGCAAGGTTTTCATTGCTCTCTGAACTAAGTCTATCCACCTACTTGTTGGCCAGCCTATTTTTCTTCTCCTTTCTCCTTTCCCAAGCAACATCATGTTTTCCAGGGAGTTTTGATAAGAGTAGTGAACTGGAAATACTAGCTCTTCCAGTCATTCTCTAAAAGCAGTTTCTTTTGGCTATGGGCTTTTAAAATGAACAATTAACTGGTGTGGACCAATCCAAAGTAAGGCAGAGGAAAGATCAAGCCAAAAACAGTTCCAAATAGAAATAATTATTTCTTCATTAAAACCAAAAGAAAGGTGTCAGCAGAACAAAAACATAGGCAGCAGCAATGAAATGTGGTTTGAATCAGCTTATAGTACAGCCAAGCAATGCCAGAGCAAAAGAAAAACAAACCTAAAAAGGTTCCCCTTTAAACTGTTTAAGGAGAACCTGCTGGTGATCTGAAGGTAAGTTTTAGCACTAACATGAGAAGAAAACAAAGACAAAAAACAACATAACACAACCTTTAAAGTACTTAGTATGTAAGCTGAGGCCTTTTTGCATGAGGGGTTGTTGAACATGTGGAGAACACGCAGGGACTCAGCGTTTGCACCCCAACGCGCTCTCCACATGTTCCATTTTCAGAGCAGAAAAAACTGCTCTGAAAGCGTCCCCACGCATTCGGCACATCCCCAGCTGTTCCAGAGGGAGAGTGTTCACACGCTCTCCCTCTGTGACTGTTGGTGTAAATCACCAGACGGGTCCGGCAAGGCAATCTTCTGTTGCCTCGGAAACTTCTGACGTCCTTGGAGCTGTCCAGCTTTACCAGGAAATCCCTCCTGCCCGCTGTGTAAGAAACAGACTGAAGCCGAAATCTCTCTCCGCAGAGGTTTATTCTTAAAGGTTGCTGCATGTACAAGTATACATCTCTCCATCCAAACTCCCGACCAGCAATCAATACACACAGCAGTGTGTGGGCACTTTTATACCTTTTCTTATCAAGCGGTGGTGACTCACTTCCTGTGTGTTGCACAAGCCTGTGTTGCACAATACCGTGTTACACAATACTGTGTTGCACAATCTTGTGTTGCACAATACTGTCCTTGAACACTTTGTTTCCTTGAACCTTTTGCCTCCTGTTCACATCTTTACATTTTCTTATACTGGCTTCAATGCCTAACAGTGACAGCTGCGCCCCTCCCCCAGGCTGCTCCGATTGGCTCCTCTGGAGCCAGGGGTGGGCAGCCCAGGGGCCTCCTTTCCCTCAGCTCCCACTGTCTCCAGGAGCCGAAATCGTGGCTCCTAGAGCCATGGGGACCCCCACCTAACACCCCCCAAACCACTCTGGGTCATGTGCATGCATTCATGGCCTTACCTGCAGGCTGCCAGGTTGATTCTTCCTGCAGGAGGCCCAGTGTGCTGTGTGCATTGGCCAGCCACCCTCCTAGCTTTACCAGGCTTTATTCTGGAACATATCTGTTGTCCATATGCTAATACAGACTGTGGCAGGCTTCATCTGTGGTCTGCCATAGTCTGCACTAGCATGCGGATAGCAGTCTCCTGTTCTGAGATATGTCCCAGAATAAGGCCAAAAGCAGAAAAGGCCAAAGACTGCATGGTCACAGCACACATGGTTTGCCATATCAGTTTAAAACATCAAGATAAGCAGCCAGAAATGCCTTTAAACACATAATGAATAAAATTCTGAAAGGCTGTGGGTCTGATGCTGAGACCAAATGGCATTACTAGATATTCAAACTTTCTGTATTCCTTTCCCATGTATGAATTCAGTGATAAGTTTTCTGTAAAACAAATTTAGTAAATATTTTGGCTTGCCTGAGTTGATCTAGCAGGGCACTAATGAACAACACTGAGTATCAGTTTTTTGGTGGTACAAAGCTCATCATTAGTATTTTTAACAAAAGAAAACATTGGATAGGCTTTGAGGGAAGGAGCACCAACTTTTTGTGCATGAATGATTTTAATGTTTTTAACTTATGCTCAGAGATGAAGTAGAGGTGACCGACTGGAATCTTCACCCCCAGGAATATTTTAATAGCAGAGTTGAAGGGTCAATGAGGAGGCAGGGCATCAGCCTCTGCATCTTCTAAGACATAAGCATAGTCCTCATATTCTATAGGCAATGGTTGGGCTGAAAATATACTGTCTTAATTTATGTAAATCAGCCTGATAGCAAGATTATGGACCCAGATGATGCCTTGTCCTTCACCAACGAATGTCAAGCTGCACCTCCCTTGTTGCCCTCTCCCCCAGCCATGCTCATGACTAGCAAGATAGTTCCATGGCAGTGGTCTTGTCACTCATGGGTAGCCCTCTTTCAGGGCCTTGTTTTCCTCTTGGAGTTGCACTATCTCAGCTTGGGATTCATCCAAAGCATAGTCCTGATGGTCTGTCAGTCATCAGAGTGCAGTGACTTTGAGAGTAAGGAGAAGCTGCAGCAATGGAGCCTTGTGCAGGGACTGGAACCTTCCCCCTACTCATGGGTAGATATAGAGCTTTCTGGGTTTTGCTGACTTCTATGACAAGTTCATCCTGAGTTTTGTAGACATAGAAGCTCCAACTACACAGCTGTTCAAAGGCAGTAAAGTCTCCAGATCTTAAGCATCCAAATTCAACTCAACCTTTTGTAGTCCAGTATTCTGCCAGTGTTGTTGCAGTGGTGGTGAACTGCTTCAGTCAGGAACTGAAACTGGAGAATTATGTTCTTGTGAATTTGTCTCCTGCCAATTAACCCCTCTGGACAAAATTATCCCATATGGTATTGTGAGTTACTGAGTGTCAAATATTGCCTGTTCTGTTGAAGGCAATACTTAGAAGGTACAAAACAACACTTTCAAATTTGAACTGACAACAAAAACTTGCCGGCACTTCTATCTCCTCACTAACTCTCAACCCCTTGGCTCACATATTTTAACTTTAAAATATAAGAAAGGGGACAAAAACAGCTTAGCTGACACATTCTCTTTTAAGCCTCAATACTATGCCTTTGAACCTTCTCAAAATTTTGCTAAAGCTTGAGGATTAATGGGAGAGACAATGATGGAGTGGTAGATTAAGGGAGAATCCCCACAGCAAGCTTATTTCACACGAATTTGCCTGTTCCCATTACTTTCAGTTTAATCACATTCGATCCAGATTCTGAGGATCATACGTGACTCAAGGGGGTACTCAAGTGGCTACTTTTTAAAAACCGCTTTTCGGGGCTGCCCTGCCCTCTTTCTCTTGGCATGAACGTGCCACCCATAAGGGACCCCTTCAGGGAGCCTAGCTGGGTGGCTGCCGCTTCCCTGGATGGATGAAAAATGGTAGTGGGCAGCCAGCAATTCTTTCCCCTCCTCTCCCCATTTCCCAGGGCACACAGCAGCAGCAGCACCAACTCAAGCCCCTTCACAGCCACAGCCTTTAAAACAGAACCTCCAGGGCTTTCTTTTCCTCTCCCTTTCTAAAGGTCAGCACTTTCAGAATTGCGGAAATTTGCAACATTTTTATAAGGCGTGAAGTGGCTAGATCGCTACAGTGTAGCTTTAATGAGTGGATTTTTATAGTGCCTGTTTTGAGGGGTGGATTTTTCCAATGAAATCACTATCTCTGGAAGCAAGCTATTGGGGGAGGGAAACCCTAAACACGGATTATCATCCCTTAACATGGTACTGTCCACACAGTAAAAAATGAAACACGTATCAAGCACATGATCCAGAGTGAGACCTGTTGAAATCAGGATTGAGATTCACCAGGCTTTGGGGTGGTTTAACATGGGGAAAACGTGTTAAGCCAAATTGCCGTGCGGACTCCAAGGATTGAAAACATTTTGAATCCGATATAAGGTTGCCGTGAAGACATGGCCTAAGAAAACTCTTTTCCAAGGAAACCACAGCAGTTGTTTATCCTGGGGGAAATTACCCCCAGCTGTGATTTTATTTCTCAAATAAATGAGTAGGCTTAGGATTTAACTATTCAGGTGCAGGACGACACACCATTCCAGACTGTGACAGTCTGTCTGAAGGGGTGAAGAACCTTGCACCAGGAACAACATCAAGCCCAGCCATTGTACATAAGCTTACTTTCGGCACAAGCTCCAACCTGCCTCACTTTCCAAGACTTCATTGTTGTTCTTAAAGTTTTTATTAAACTAGGAGATCACTGTAAGGACAGTAACTTTGGAAGGCTGACAAGAAATAAAGGAATACCTGTAATTTGAAAAAGGAATGTTTCAACAAACTTGGAGGCTGTCAAATTAAAACAAATTAGTGAAAAATCCTCTTATCTCTTCTCATTCTGATAAGAAGAGAAAATGAAACTAAATATCACAAGAAACAAGAAATGGAAAAGTGGCAAAAGAAATGGACAGATTGTTCATAGTTGTTGCTGCAGGATAACAAATATTTTCTAATTACAGTCATTACTATGAAACATATATCAAAGGGTAATTTACTGCAGAAACTCTTGGAAAAGATGGTTAGACCACATTTCTTTATGAGGAATGAATTTCACAAGACTAGATTTGAACTTATAGAAGAAAACTGGGCAGTACAGCATAAAACCAAGCAAGTCCAATAAATAGAACAATGGTTGAATCAGGAGAATTGAACTGAATTTACAAAGGAATTGAAATTTCAAAGAATCAGACTGACATCTTTTCAGATACACAACCATAATGGAAATGAATCAAGGAGCACAAAGTGGAAATGGAAGACAGATTATCGTTCAGATGATAATAGAGTTTTTAAGAACTGGGGAGAGAGTATATCATATTAATCTAAGACGTAGAAATGAACAGGACATCAAGAGATATTTTGCTTTACTTTTTAAATATTCTTGTTTTAGTTAATCTCTGTGATAGTAAATGGTCTGGTATTTAAGCAGTGGCAGAGATTTATCAAAATTTGAATGGCAAAAGAAAAATCCAAAGACCTGAGTTATCATAAGATATAAAGGAGAGGAAAGGACTAGGTCTAATTTGAAACTGCTTTCTGAAGCTCAATATTTGGTATTACAAGAACAAATATTTTAGAAGACATAAGACTATTATAATGGGAGAGACACAGTATTAGCTTTATTTGCATTATGATACAATTAATGATGGTTAAAGAATTATCCTGACGGAAATATTTTGTTAAACAATGGAATAAAGATGTAAGAGTACTATAATTGGAAAGATACAATATAAGCTTTAGTTAATAGGGATATTTGTACTATGAGAAAGTTAAGGTAATGCTGGTTCAAAAGTTATAAAATAAAATGTTAAAAATGAATAAGAAAACAGAATTAGCAATGTTTATATTTATTTATTTATTTATTTATTTATTTATTTATTTATTTATTTATTTATTTATTTATTTCCATTTCTATCCCGCCCCATACCCGAAGGTCTCTGGGCGGGTAACAACAAATTAGGTTGGACTGACAGTAAATGGAGAAATTAGATACAGTAAATAAAAATCTGGAAAATTTTATTAGTCATAAGATAAAGAATAGATAAAAATTATACTGCAGCAAGAACTCTTTTGTCTGTTTAAACATGGAGATTGATAAAGAAATTAGTTCCTGATTGTAAGAATATAAGAGGAGACTGCTGGATCAGGACATAGACCATCTAATCCAGAAGCTTGTCTCACACAACGGCCCACCAATTGCTTATGGGCATCTCATGACAAAGGCAAAACTTCACCCACTCTTGGATCCCTGCAAATGGCCTTTAGAGACATCCTGCCTGTTTCTCTAATATGGAGGTGCCATGGAGGTGGTTCCTAGGCATCTGTTCTAGTAGCCATTCGTATATCTGTCCTCTATGAACTTGTTTAACCCTTTCTTAAAACTATTCAAGTTGGCTTTGTCACCACATATTCTGTTAGTAAATTCCATACCCTAATAACTCTCTGGATAAAAAAAAAACAAAAAACTTTTCCTTATTGGTCCCAATTCTCCTAGCCATCAGCGCCATAGAGTGCCTCTGGTTCTAGTGTTGTACAATAGAAAAAAAAAAGATTTTCCCCCTCTATCCACCTTTTACTAAATGTGTGTCAGGTCACTTCTTATCTTAAACACTATCTTTCAAGGCTGAAGAGGCCTAGAAGTTGCAGCCCCTTTTCTGCACTAAATGCGGCCTCACCATAAATTTATAAAGCCACATGACACTTGCTGACTTGTTTTCTATTCCTTTCCTAATTACCCCTAGCATTGCATTTGCTTTTTTCTCTGCTGCTGCACAATGGGACAACACCTTCATTGAGCTGTCCACCAGAACCCCTAGGTCTCTTACCTGGTCCCTCACAGAAAGCTCAGCCCATGTCAATTTATAGGTGTAATTAGGGTTCTTTACCCCAGTGTGCATCACTTTACACTTACCAAGATTAAAGTACATTTGCCACTTTGTTTCTCACTCATCCAATGCCAAGAGAGCCTTTTGGTGCCCTTTACAATCACTTTCAGTTTTTTTTACTGCCCTGAGCAATTTGGTGTCATCAGCAAACTTTGGATGATGAAGTTGAGATATGGAGTTGATATATATGAAATAAGATGGTGATAACAGTCTGGAAGAATTGACAACCCTTTGTGGACTTCTCACAAAACACAGAAAAGGATTTAATAACCTTAGGCTGCGTCCCCAAAAGACTTATTTGCTTCTCTACTGTCCCTCTACTGTCACTCTATTCAAGCCGACTTTAAAAGTGCCATGCAAATCAGGAATAAGCATCCGCATGAGGCTCAGCAAAATGTGCATGGGAGCTGTGTTTTCTTTCCACGCATCTTTTTCTCCCCGCCCCTGTTCTTGTTGATAGGGTGCCAGCGGGAATGGGGAGGGACTGTGCTCGGCGCGGCCACAACCAGGAAGAAACCCCCGACAAGTCCAAAGAAAAATAGCCATTGGTTCTCTGTTCATCTCCCAGATCTTCCGCCCTCCTCTCTCTCTCCCTCTCTCCTCCCCGTCCTCGGGCTTTTGCTGCAGAAGCTGTGTGACGATGGCTGCAAGACGTTTTCACCTGTACAGCGCACAATCACTCATTCACTCTCACCACTTTCCCTTGTTATTGCTGTCAAAATCCACAGTTCTGGCTCTTTAGTTCTGAGCTTTAGAAAGGGAAGCTGCTTGTGTTATTGCTGTATGTGTAGGCAGCAATCCCCGTCCCTTTTTGCCATGGAGCATCCCCAAGGTAAATGTTGCGAGGAAAACCTGCAACTTCCAAAAGGAGTGCTGAAAGTCTTATTTAAAGGGCACTTTTTTTGTTGCGGGTTTTCCTCATTTTGTAGCGCTGGAAGCTCATAAAAAACCCTGGTATGGGGGCACTTAGAGGCAAAAGAGGATTTTTAGCAGACTTTAAATTGCTTGGGGACAGGGCCTTAGGCTTGAACACTGACTAATAAAAGACTTTCATCATGAGAAAATTAATGAAAAGAGTCAACAGAAGCTGAAAATTAAATAGTAAATGGACATTGTCATGGAAGAGATCAGGAGTCAAGTTTCTACCTGCTTTTTCTAATATAGGTATTTGGGTTTTTTTAATAGGTTTATTAATTATATTTACCATTTACAACTTAATGCACAAATTTACATATATTGAAATAAACTAATAAACAATACTATTTGAAAACTTGAGTCGTGTTACAGGTAAGATATGAAATTCTATAAATCTTGAATTGGCACTGACTAATATTCCTTTATTGTGTAATAGTTTTATATTTCAAAACTCAATAAAGTGCACACAAAAAAGATTGTGTGACAATTTTGAAAATTCAAAACCCATTACAGGATGAACTGTGTTCACATCTCTCCCAGGAACCATGGTTCAATGATAAGGTTCTAAACTTATATTGCTCGACCCAAGATGTTGAACTTGCATTGCATTCCATGATGCTACAGCTCCATCGTGATAACCCTACTGCTGGCCACTTTTGTTTCTTAAAAATTTTCCTGACTTTGAATACAATATATTTGTAGCCTGCCATGACAAAGACTTAAGACTTGTGTCTGCTCCTGTACTCTTTGCATCACATCAAAAACTGTTCCTACTAAGCCTGAGGGACTAGGGCTGTGTCCAGATTTAGGTAATTTATTTTGCTATATTTGGATATTCTGGAATAAAGCATGGATATTCATGCTTATAATATTTGCTTTCCTGACAGATCTAGCCCTTTGTTCTCCCTCTCTGTTTTAGCTTTTGACATCCCAGCCTCTAAGAGGCCAACCTTGCTTGAGAGGGAGATAATGTTAACTTGATCTCTGCACTGTCATCCTTAAAACTCTGTAATACCAGGCTGTGACTGCTTGCATATTTCACTACTCTGCTTTTCCTTTGCTGTAGAGATAAGCATGAAATGGTTGGGAAATATTTGGAGCTGTTGTTGGCTCAAGATCACTTGGATCTTGAGAGGAAATGGGGAGTTAACTTAGGTGTTTGATGTAAAGGCCTCCCTTGCCAACATGTGCGTTGAGGCATGTGGTGGTGTTATTTTCTGTGTGATCTTTTATCAGTAAATGCTGGCATCCTGTGACAAAGGTAAATCTGCTAATTCTTGAATCTAGGCCTATGAGCGGTGATCTTGACATACAATTCATACAGCACTAAAGTGGTTTACCATTAGGTTCTTCATATTTTGGTTTTGAAATTCCTTCTCCTAGGGGCAGTGGTTTCCTTCATGCTACCCTTGCTGCTTTTGTGAATTACTTCAGTGAACACCACCCTCGAATTACTGTTGGAGATCAGAATTGTTGATCCAAAGGGTTATTAGGAAGTCCTTCCTTAGTTAATTAAATTCAGTGACAAGGGGAGCGCAAGAATAGCTCCATCAGGTTTCCTGTTACTTTGCCCTTATGGCTGTCCTGAGGGATTTGGTGGCCCAAAGGTTTGTTTCCTGGATGCCTGGTTTGTCTGCCCTTTTTCCCAGGCACCTAAAGGACTCTGAACTTCTGTTGTGTACATGCAGACTTAGTTTAACCCCTGCTCTTTCAATTGTACTAACAGGAGTTTTATGCTTTTATACAATAAACATTATACTTCTTTGTCTACTCAGAAGTATAGATCAACCCTCACCTCACTAGAACATCCCTAGTCCTTGTTGCAAAGCATAAATCCTTATCAGTTGGTTTTTCCCTAACCACTGGCTTAGAAAATAAACTTTGAAGTTCACAGGAGCGAGAATTTTTGGAATGAGGATTTCCAAAAGTACCATGCCTTAGATATCTAAAGCTTGGCTGGATAGGATGGAAACCTTTTAATCTAAAATGGGATACATTTTCCCAGTTAACATCACAAAGCCTTCGAAAATGTGCTGAGTGCTTTTTGATTTGGGGGAAAGTAATATAGATTATTTTCCAGCTCAGCCTAATGCAAGCCAGTGTTGTATCAGGTTAGAACTTTCTACCACAGAAAGCTGTGATTATATAGCACAATTCAACAGTTCCTTGCATCATGCAACAATTTTGTTATAGTTACTAGTTTTAAAATAAACTGATTTTTTTAAAAGAAAACACCAGCTTTAATAAATGTTCAAAATTTAAAGGAAAATAATAAGAAGGAAAAATGTCTTATACATACATACGAAACAATACATAGCAATAGATAGGCAAAATGAATCAAAGTGAGCATTAAAATTATATTCAACATAAGAAGCAAAGATCAATCATACAATATCTCATAAAAAAGAATCGTTTTTGAAGTTCTGTCTAAAAGAGAAAGAGACTTTTAGATTGTACGCCTTTGGCAGGTTTTACTCATTTCTTTTTGGTTCCTATTTGTAAAGCGCTGAGTACATGTACAGCACTGTAGAAATAAACTAATAATAATAATAATAAGACTTCTCTCACCTGAAACAATGTTTTCATATTTTCTTTATTCAGGACCACGCAGACATTGAATGGAAATTTGCACGAACAAAACTCTGGATGAGTTACTTTGAAGAAGGAGGGACTCTGCCAACCCCCTTCAATGTCATTCCTAGTCCAAAGTCTCTCTGGTACCTGATCAGATGGTTGTGGCAACAACTGTGCAGAAAAAATCATAGAAAGAAACCTGAAAGTTTTGGAACAATTGGGGTGAGCAAATGTCGTTACTTTCTTTACCGTCCTTCTCCCTTTCCATTTGTGCTCTTATCACGGATATCGAACACAACATGGGGAAATGTTGTGGTCCTAATGCCAATAATTCTGCCTCAAATGTTACAACTACTAATACTATTTACAGCCTGGGATACAAGTTAAACTGGTTCTGAGAAACCAGAAATTGTTGATGTTTCTTATAATTACACAAATCTTTAGCAAGTCTTGATGTTACTAGTCTTATTGATTGGAAAGGGCCATATCCAGCTATTCTGAAATTTTAAATAATAATAATAATAAATTCCCAGGGATGGTAAATAGGCACTCCCAGCTTGTTTTAATACCATATGAGTGATCAAAATGCCACATTACATAATGTTCATGCTTATTTATAGGATTGTTTTTGTTGTTGGGTACCTCCAAGTTGTGGTGGACTCCTGGGCCCTTTCTGCACTAGGCCTTATCCTAGATTATATTCCAGAATAGGGGTCTGCCATCCACATGCTGGTATAGACTATGACATGTCCTGCCTAGGGCCTATTGTAGTCCGCAATAGCATGAAGATGGCAGGTCCCTGTTCTGGGGTATAATTCAGAATAAGGCTCAGTGCAGAAAGAGACCTGGTTGACTGCATGGGCCCTTTTGTGACTCCCTTCATTCAGTTTTCTTAGCCAAGATGCAGAAACAACTGCCATCATCTTCCAGGGAGGGGCTTGGTATCAAACCAGCAACTCTCTGTTTTCCATGCTGCTTGCATTATGACTAAGTTGTAGCCCTTCCCTATTTATAGGATAGCATATGCAATTTGTTTCTTTCAAATATAACAACGTTCATCTGAGATGATTTTTTTTTTAACCTTCATCAGCAAGACTGGGATATAGATATACTTTTTTGGTATGCATTTTGAAAAATGATTATGTTGTATAATTTGGAGACACACCCAAGGAAATATACAACTGTAAATATGAAAACTCGACAAATTAACAAATCTGGAAATCAAATCAAGGCTCATAACCTTTTCTATCATCTAAATTCAGTAAGCTATTAAACTTCCAAAACCTTGGAAGGAGATATAAGTCTTATATGTATGCTGTGAAAAATATGGCACTTTGAGGAGAGTTGCTCCGTAATCAGGGAGCTACCACAAAAAATAAATGCTATGCTGCTTATTTCTCCTGGAACAGAAGATCAAAGAACTAAAGCAGCTGCTTATTAAAAGAGGGGTGTTCCATTAGGGATTGCGACCTCAAACCACATTGGCCTCTAAAGGCCAGAATTAGCACAGTGGACTCATCTTGGAAATGAACTGGCAGTGAGGGAAACGGGGGACGACGACCGATGATGCTTTCTGTCCTTTGCATTCTAATCAATAATCATGTTGTACAAGATATTTGTACCATATTCAAAGCCATCATTATACAGAGTGTGTTACCAGAATATAATCAGAGGGTCCCTCCAAACCCCTGGGTCTCAAGCCGAGGCCGTACTAGTATTGCCAGCAGGGATGTGCACTTTGGAACCACAGTTTTTGATCACCAACAAATGGCCTTCATAAATGGGCAAGGAGTCTTTTCACTGCATGCGAGCAATGAATTCCAGCAGCTGCCACTGCTTGGAACACACTATAGTGCCAGGAATGGTAATTGTTAGCTGTTTTCATCATCAGGAACTACTTTGAAGGCATGGCAGTGTGAGCTGCTGATAGAAAAAATGTTAAGGAAATTATTGCTTCATCTCCCAACCCCTTCAAGCCATCCCAGTGTAGCACCAATGCAAGTTATCCTCACCTGACTAGGGTCACAGTTGATCCACAAGTTAAAACAAGTGAGGCACTCCTCCATGGCAGTAAGTTCCTAGTTCTCCAGACCAGAGTTAAGTCTGAGAATTCTGACACATGTTAGGCCAGACAAACAATCTGTAACAATAAAATTCCTTTGTTTCCAAAAATTACATCAATTCCTTAAAACCGTCAAAGTTCAAATAATATAAGCTGATATTTTAAGCAAAGCCTATAAGCCAGAATGTAGATTTCTTTTTGCACTTGAGAATATTTTCAGCCAGCATTCATTTACCATACAGTTAAAAGAAAGAAAAAGAAAAGCATCTCAAAGTTGTCTCAGATGATTTAGGCCACGTCCCCATTATAACCTTATTTCGATTTCAAACCGTTTTCAATCCTCACAGACCCCACATCAGTTTGACTTAACACACTTTCTGCATGTTAAATCACCCCAAAGCATTGTAAATGTTAATCCTCATTTCAACAGGTCTCACTCTGGTTTGTGCGCTTGAAACGTTTTACATTTTTTACTGTGGGGACCGTAGGGTGTTAAGGGATGAGAATTCGTGTTTAGGGTTTCCCTCCCCCAATAGCTTGCTTCCAAAGATAGTGATTTCATTGAAAAAATCCACCCCTCAAAACAGCCACTATAAAAATCCACTCCTTAAAGCTACACTGTAGCAATCTACCCACTTCACACCTTATAACAATGTTGCAAATTTGCACAATTCTGAAATTTCTGACCTTTAGAAAGGGAAAAGAAAGTAAAGCAGCTGGAGGTTCTGTTTTAAAGGCTGTGGCTGTGAAGGGGGCTTGAGTTGCTGCTGCTGCTGTGTGCCCTGGAAAATGAGGAGAGGAGGGGAAAGAATTGCTGGCTGTCCGCTGCCATTTTTCCTCCATCCAGGCAAGCATCAGCCACCCAGCCACCCAGCCAAGCTCCCTGAAGGGGTCTCTTATCGGTGGTGCATTCATGCCAGGAGAAAAAGGGCAGGACAGCCCTGAAAAGCGGCTTTTAAAAAGTAGCCACTTGAGTCCCCCCTTGAGTCACGTACGCCAGATACAATCCTCAGAATCCGGATCAAACGCGATTAAGCTGAAAGTAATGGGAACAGGCAAATTCGCTTTTGCATCCGGTTCTATTATTTTGGTTTAAGGAAACTGGATTAAGGTTATAATGGGGATGCGCCCTTAGAGAGTTAACATGTCTGTTTTCCCACCCCACCTCTAGTCCCATTTGCTACCAGCTCTAAGATCATTTCTAAGGAAGCCGCTTTTTTCACTGGTGTGTACTTGCAGCCATAGGCTTTTGATTCATGTTTGGTAGACATTTCTAGTGTTCAGCAAAAGTTGTTTTTGAATAGTATTCATACCAGTTTATAAAATTTGCTTTCTGTTTTCAGAGACGTGCAGCTGATAATTTGAGAAGACATCATCAGTATCAGGTAACAAATATTTTTATTTTACTATTTAACAAAATTAAACAGTTTTTGTTTCATTATGACTTCCATAATATGTTGCAGGATGTTTCCATTCTTACTTTCCCTGGAGTATTCCAGCAAGACTGGGCCAAGCTGAAGTAATCCAGTAGCCAAAAGGGGCCAGCTATACTCCAGCTTATACGGCCAGCTTATTAAAGGCCATCTATGCAGTCTCCAGACACAGCCTTCACATTCTCCTATGGCCAGAAACTAAGGTTTCTTGCCTTGGAGTCTCCATGGGACCCATTTCTGTGGCTCAATATGACGTGCCACCAAAATGAGATCCCCCCCACTAAACCAGAACAGTGTGTGCTTCATTTACACGCTTCCACAGTCCAGTTTTTAAAAGGTCCACTGGTATATCGGCATCCTTTTTGAGACAGGTAGCATACAGTGTGAACAATGTGTGTTAGCGGGGAGAAGCACTTCTTTGTTCTATGCCAGAGTATGAAAGAAGGGGGCCCAGGAGGGGACTATAGTCTGCACAGTAGTGGATTACCAGTAAGTACAAAAAGGCCCACAGATTCGATTTTCAGGTGGATGCATCCATCCCACCGTAGGAGACAATTATTCTACATTTTCCAATTATGCTTTCCAATTTATAGTAAGATAAAAAAAAATCAAACTAGCAAAAAAATTAAGAATGGAAATACACTGAATGGAAAGCGAGGGAAAATATTCCCATTTGAATGTGCACTCATTAAAAACAATTATTATATCATTAAAAAGCCATTATTATATCATTTATCATTGAAATTTTGTGGTGCTGTCCCATTAAAATCAAATGTACTTTAAAATCTGGAGGGGACTACATGCAAAAATGAAAGAGCAAGCTGAACAAAATGGTGCTGAGCAAATGCCTGTGTGCAGAGAACTGGGGAGCCTCTTTCGGGGGAAAAAAGAGTCCCTACCACACGTGCATTAAAAAAAAAAATTGCATTAGCACCCAAATCGCCTTCTTCATTCTACCACACTGCAGTTTTAATTCACCTCCAAGTTTGGCAATGCCTTCCTAAGTACAGGTGCTTCTTGCTGATTTGTCTCTCATCTGCGCAGCTTTTCATGGCCCTGATTGGTTGATTGCCCATAGCAACTGTTGGCTGCACTTCTTGCCTCTGCATTTATGTGGCTTCCTGCCCAATCTGACTAAAAATTTTGACACCTCTGATGAATGAGGAAGAGACGTCCAGACTTTGAGATGGGATAAGGCAAAAGCAGGGGGAAAATATCTTATGGCCAAGGCTGAAATTCTCCCAGAGAGAACCTCATTAAGCTACTTACTAGCTAACCCACAAAACTGTCAGCCAATCAAGCGATTTTTTTAAAAAAAATTCTGCACCTTTTTCTAAAACCCACTGTTTTCCACTCTTGCCTATGGGAATTTTGAAAAACTTCAATCATTCCTTAAAAATTCAGAACAACTGTAATGTTATTTGAAGCAAGATTTGCTTTTGTTTCAAAATCAGAAGCAGCACTATTTTGCAAGGTGTTTTGTCCCATGTAGAGAACATTCAAAATGCGGAATGTTTCATTTTGGAATATTTTGCATATCCCTATGTTCAGGCAAAAGATATTATTCTAATATTTCTTTCATTTTTAACTATTTGGCAGTATAAAAATTCTTTAAATAAAATAGAGCTTCTCATTTCCAGACCTTAATAAGCTTCAGTCTGTCATTATTATGAAATAATGGATTAAGAAAATTACCTGTAAGTGAAGATTTATTAGGCAAAATATGCCAAATCCTGAAAGAACTCTGCCAGATCCTTACAGTGGAATCTTTCATGCAGAGCAAGAAAAAAAAATTCTGGGGGCACTGGGTTCTAGGGATGTTTACCTTCAGCCATGCCCCCACAACTTCTGGGACTATTTTTGGTTCATTGAAAAATAGTCCTGTGCTGTTCCCCACCTTCAGAAGAAGGCCATGACATGCAGACATTGCACACCTCAACTTTTGGAGTGGGAGCAGGCACACCTGCCTTTAAGGCACTGGAGTCCATTGTGGGGATGCAGCCAAGTGAAAGTTATTTATCCTGATATTTTTCATATTATCTCATGTGCAGAAAATCATTATTAACACCAAGGGGCTCAGTATAGAGATGTATACTAGAAATAACTTTCAAACCTCACAAGAAATCCTACAGTCTAGTTACTGCTCCTCAATATAATCAATATGGCTGCCTTTACTTTAAAGCAACTAATGGAATCCAGTGTAGCAAGGTATTGAACAAAAATAATTTTAGGAATAAGGATCATTTCATTTGCAGCTGTTTTCCATGAAAAAGGCTGTTTGCCTGCACGTTGACTTCCAGGGCATTTGAGTGTAGCCCAACCTAGTTTCAAGCTGTTTAAAAGTCCATCTAAATAGCTGTTGATGGGAGTGGCAGTAGGCAAACACAATTCATTTCACTGTGGCTCCTGCTCTCTGTTTCAAATAGAATTCCATTTGGCTCTGCTCTAGAGGACTGGAAATATGGTCAGAAGCCAACTACTTTGGTTCTCCATGGAAAGTGTGGAGATGGTGCTTTATGAGTTACACTTCCCCTTTTTGCATTCACAGTGGCACAGAAGAAAACAACTCAGTTTCCTCAGCTGGACCAAGAGTAATTCCTTAGAGTTCATGGTTAGGGGATAGTGCCATTTTAAAAAGCCATCACTGGAGTGGGAGACTCCAAGTCCACAACAGGGATGGGGAGACATGCCAATTATACTTCCAGGCCTCCATGGCTTTGAAGCTGCAGAATCAAAGTACCACATTTTGGAAAAAATGACCCCAGGAGTGGCTGGGCAGAAATCATCCCCAGTAGGTCAGGGTATTTTTCCCAGAGTTTTCTTGCACAAGTGGGGAAAAACGGGTTTCTAAGTGGTATCACACAGTCTTCCTGTTGTTCCTCTGGTGATAAGATAGCAAAAGTTACCAATTTGTACATGGGCACTGCACTCCAAATCATGTGGCCAGCTGCTTAGACACTAAAATAGAACAACAAGGCATAGACTCTTTTTAACATTACTGGGCACTTGAAATTCTGGGAGCATGACTGGCAATGGCCAACCAAGAAACATATCTCCTATCAGGTATGATGTGCCAAAGACATTTTATTTCAAAAAGAACTTGTATTCTAACACAGATCTTGTAAATAGTATACTAGCCAAGTGGTACATCTTTTTGTAAATTGTTACTTATAGGAGGTTGGGGATTGGGCGATGGTTGGGGAAACCAAGACTTTGGGGGAGGGGTTGTGGATTGGAGGGATGTACAGAAAACTAATAGTAACTAAATACAGTCAAGTATGGAGTGCATTAATTTTCATTGAGCTGAATAAATAATTTTTGCTTCTTCTACGTCTGAAAGCAGGGAACTATTTCTGTCAGGCTTGGGCAATGAATCACAAGTTGACCAGAGTCCTTAACCAATTCCTAGATTAATCTCTATGGATGTGGCTGAGCTAAATGAGGAGGTAGCCTTGGAGAAGCTGAGATGAAATGGAAGCAGGATAGATGAGTGGAGAGGCTTGTTTGCCACCCAGATGCAAGAGGCCCAATCTTGGTGGATGATCCAGAGAAGTGGGGGGCAACCTGGCGGGAAGGCTGGAGTAGCCATCTAGTCGAGTGGCAGCGTTTTCCCTTGCTGGCATCTAGGTTGGGAGTTGATTATCCCACAGTAATAATACATGTGAGAATCTGAAGATAGCCCCAGGATAATTTCAGGTTTTACACTCATCTGGAGACAGCAAGCAACTACCGTTCTGTTCAATAGCAATAGCAAGTTCTCCAGCAGGAAATGACTGAAATAACAAGAAGGCACCAGGATTGGGAAGAGCGGACCCTGTCAGTTGATGGGGTCACTTTGAAGTGACAGGAGAAAATTGCTAAAGTTGCCATGCTTTGTTCTGGCAAAGTTTAAGCTCTTGATTGTGATGGCAGAGTCTTGGAAGTCAACAGTTAGAAATGGTGCAGCTGGCAGTGTTCTTAGGTAGTAAATGCTTGTTGGACAAATGGCTTCATGTTGTGCCCAAAAAATTGAACCATGGCATAGAGTGGCACTCAAGGATAGTCAATATTTGGAGTAGGGTAAAACATGACTCCCATATACCTTAACCAGAGGTTTGGAATGTAACCAATGTGTCTGAGAAAGCTGGATGCAAAATATGAGGCTTCCCAAAACACTCTGAAACAACTTTGGATTCTCAAATTGTTTAACTG
>MTQE01002560.1:5656547-5668142 GCA_014337955.1 Aspidoscelis marmoratus | reverse complement strand
CTGCAGAAGAATTGGCTGTCAGAATCAGCTGCATTCAGCTCTTTCAGCTGCAGGCAGAGCTCCGAACTGTCACATTGTTTCACTTCGGAGGGGGGGAGAGAGCTTTTGTGCTAACAGGGAAAGGTGATACTAATTATCATTGTCATTACCAGGGAGATTGTTTCCCAGCAAGCAAATCTCTCTCCCCCTCCTAATAATGCAGCCTCCGAGGTGAAACTAAGTTTCACTTCACAGGTCTGGTTTTGCACTAATCAGCTGCATTAGGTGAATGCAGGCAGCTATATTTGACAGCGGAAGGGAGCCTGCTTTCAGTTTGCTTGTAACTATGTTACAAGCATTAGTTATGGAGAGAGTGGGCTGCTTTCAGTAACTGCTTTTAACTCTTGGCAGCCAAGTAAAGGGATGATTTTGGGTTCTGGAGGTTCAATTGAGGTTTTTGCCTTTCATCTCTGCAGGGGTGGGGGTGGGGGTGGGGGTGGGGCGAAAGAGATGGGGGCTCAGAAAAAGCAGTTTGCATGGAGACCGGAAAGTACTTTTTAAATTCGCATTGCCCCAAACCACATAGGGATGCTTTATTTCGAATTACAACCCACATTTTTAAAATCCGACACAAGAAGGAAGCAAAAAGAGACAATGGAGACGCGCCCTAAGACTCATATCATCTTTTTTGTTGATCTCAAAGTATTCCTTTAACCCTTGTATGAATTTAATCTTAGCACTTTTTATGTTCACTAATTTTGTTGGAAATTTCCACATTGTTCAACACTTTCTGGTTCTGTCTGGTTTTCTGGTTCTATTTTAAACTTTACATAGTTTGGAGCATGATCCAAATAAATAAATGTGTTGATTCCTGCATTTTTTATTTGATTTGACAGTTCTGTTGTAACCAAGATATAGACTGTTCAGGAGTATGAATTGTAGTGGTTCAAATAAAATGTATAAATTCTTTAGGAACCATTTGCATACCTAAATATATCAATCCAGTTGTATTTGTGAAATATATTTTGAACTCCTCCTTTTACAGATTCCTTGCATTTCGTAAGTGATCTAACTAATTCAGAATTTGCTATCAAATTCAAACCTCCAGGTAAAATGTATAACTGATTATGTTTGTGGGCACCTCATGTACCCTCTTTATGGATAGTTTGGCCAGTTACAGTATTGTTTTACATGGCACAAAATGCACTTACTTAGAAAACAGATCAGTTACAACCTAGATAACAGCCTTCTTTTACCTTTTAGGCAAATCAACTATAAAATCCATCCTGATTTCTGACCATGGATGTAATAGTCCTTTCTGCTTCCCACCCTGTTGTTCAGCCATAGCATACATGGGGCAGCTCTGTATGTAATTCTTTGTGTCATTGTGCACGCCAGACTAGAACTGCTGCCCTGCCAAATGCAATGTTTTAACAAACCCAAAATATCCTGCTGATTTCACATCAGGACACCTGTATAATATCCCCCCCCCCCAATTTGCTCAGGCAAATATGTTTTCTTCCCTCCATAATAAGTCCTCCTGGTTGTCCCATCACCTTCAGCAGCAAAAGGGGTGGGCACCCAGGAGAGGGCCTTCTCAGTGATCACCCCTAGTCTATGGTGCATCTATCTCCTTCACTATGCATGTTTAGGAAGGCAGTGAAGATGCACCTCTTGGGTTAAATGGGGATATACTTTCCCTTCCTACTTGCAATTGCTACTCTTTTAGTACATATTGTTGCTGTTTTAATGCTGCTTGATTTTAGATGTTGTTACCTGCCTGGAGACCTTCAGGTATAGGGTGGGATAAAAATGTAAATAAATAAATAAGGTGATCTCACCACTGTCAGCTTTATGCCTTAAACTCTTGTTTTAAGGCTCCTTTCAAATCATTTAGGGCAGGAGGTTCTAGCTTACCTTGTGAGGCAGAGCTATTTTTTGCCTGGTTCTGTGTGATTGCTTTCAGTTCTAACTGGTTTGGAGTGAACATGCTATCTCGGCTACCTCCTGAATCTTGCTTTTCTGCTGAGGCAATCCTCATGCAGTAATCCACAGCCGGGGCCCTCAGAGAAGACCCTCCGGATCTCCCAGTCTCAGATCCTGCCCTGGTCTTTCTCTCGACCTCCCACCCCCTTGAACCTCCTCCAGGACCTCAAAAATCTGCTCTTCCACATCCACAGATATTTTTGTCTGGGAACTGCTGATTGGATTCTTGACAACTTGTGATAACCTGCCTTAACTCAAGTAGCAATAAACCTCTCCTTGTAAAGGGTAAAGTGTTCGATGCAGACTTAAGTTCAAGGTAGTTTAACTATGTCAAGAATATAATTGGTCTGTGGCTCTGTAACATATATATCCTTATCCACCTCTCCCTTTGCAACAAAGAAATAATTCTGAAGTTTGTGCTACACAACCCAGCACTTTCCTTTCCTCCTTCTTCTCACCTTAATGTATCCATTTGCAGCTGTCAACTGACTTTCCTGCTTTGACATTGACATTTGATCACCAGTAAAGTAACAACCATTTTCAAAAACAAATCCACTTTCCATCAGAGACTTGGCTAATTTCTGTTGCTATCAAAGATAAGTTGCCACTATATACCACCATTTCTCAAAGGAGCTGTAAGCAAATACACATATTTTCTCACATCAGTCATGGTGGGTGGAATAAGTGAGAGAAAAGGGCTGCCTTAGATATATAGAGATTTTTGTGACACTACCTGTGCACTTGTTTGCTGTTCAGCTCTGAAGCTGGGCAGGGATAAGTTGTCTGCAAAGCAGGTGGCTCTTAGAATGGGCTATCAGTAGCCTGACCCAGAATGACCATGCTACCTAGAATTGTGTGTGCAGAAAGGCCCATTGTCTCCAGCTCCCATTGTATAGCGCCAGCCCAGTCTCCTTCTCTGACATTGGTCTGCTTCCACAACTGCAGCTGCTCTTAACTCCAGTTTATAAAAAACAAGACACTGAGATGCAGTTAATGCATACTTTCCTTAATATAAAGAGGGAGCATTTTTCTTTTTTATCTTTTGAGTTTTATCTTCCTATACCTTGTTAAGAGAGATCATACGCTGTCCTCATACTCCTCAGAACAGTGAAATAAATAACCAGCCCTCTCTTAGCTGGGATTGACAGCAGAGCCCTTTTTGTGCTCTGATTCATCAGTTCAAAAGAACTGCTTTCTATCCACCCCCATGTCCATGGCTGTGATCAGACACAGCAAAAAAAATAAAAATAAAGCATCTCTGAGATGACTTACAGAAGGCTTCAAAGTGGGATTGTTCACGTAACAGTCTGCCCCTCTCTGAACATTCTGTGCTAGAAAAGGTGGATTAGAGAAGGCTTGAGAACACCAGGGCCACACACTCAGGAGCACACTTTATTGGGCTAAATTCCCAGAAGTGCACATTTTCAAGGATTTTATGTGAAGTACAATTTTAAAAGGGACTTTAGTGCAACATACAGCGTGTTCCCATTATAAGCTTATTTCAGGTTCAAAATGGTTTCAATCCTCACAGTTCCCATGTCACGCTGGCTTAACACGCTTTCCGTGTGTTAAATTGCCCCAAAGCGTTGCAAACGTTAATCCTCATTTCAACAGGTCTCACTCCAGTTCGTACGCTTGAAACATTTTACATTTTTTACTGTGGGAACTGTTCCGTGTTAAGGGATGAGAGTTTCCCTCCCCCAATAGCTTGCTTCCAAAGATAGTGATTTTGCTGTAAAAATCCACCCCTTAAAGCAGCCGCTACACTGTAGCAATCCAACCACTTCACACCTGATAACGATGTTGCAATTTTGAAAGTTCTGACCTTTAAAAAAGGGAAAAGAAAGGAAAGCAGCTGCAGGTTCTGGGAGATGTGTGAATGTTTTAAAGGCTGTGACGGTGACGGGCGAAGGGGGCTTGAGTTGCCGCTGCTGCTGTGTGCCCTGGGCAATGGGGAGAGGAGGGGAAAGAATTGTTGGCTGTCCGCTGCCGTTTTTCCTCCATCCAGGCAAGCAGCAGCCACCCAGCCACCCAGCTAGGCTCCATGAAGGGGTCCCTTATGGTTGGCATATTCATGACAGGAGGAAGAGGACAGAGCAGCCCCGAAAAGTGGCTTTTAAAAAGTAGCCACTTGAGTCCCCCCTTGAGTCACGTACATCCTCAGAATCTGGATCGAACGCGATTCTTGCTGAAAGTAATGGGATCTGGCAAATTCGCATTTGCATCTGGTTCTGTTATTTCAGTTTAGGAAAAGTGAATTAAGCTTATAATGGGAATGTGGCCATAATTTAATAAAAGGTGTGGCATAGACCTAAGGCTAGATTCAAGGCATGCTTTTAACATATTAAGCCTTTTGCATTATCCATGAATGTGTAGGATAATTCTGCCTTCTCTTGTCTTCTCTTTCCCTCTCTGTAAACATATATATTACATATAGATGGGCTCTTGGCATTTTGCTTTCAACACAGAGCTAGAACTTGGGAGGAGAAGCCCTACCTTTTTGTTGATTAAACAGCTCAATTTTGTTATTTATTTTAGGTATCTATGAACATATTGGCGAACAACTGCCATGCCTGTGTGTGTCCATGGTCATGGTCACACCTTCACTTTAAACCTTCTTCAGTCTGTTTTCAGTTATGATTGCTCACACCTTTTCATTTCTATCTATTTTATTTGTGGACTTTCTACCCTCCACTTGGATTTTCCTGAATGGAAAGTCCATAAGTAAAATGGATAGAAATGAAAATGTGTGAGCAGTCAAACCTGAAGATGGATTGAAGAAGGTTTAAAGTGAAGGTGTGACCACAGCCTATGTCTATCAAAGCAAAATCAGAAAGGAATGACTTTTAGCTGGTAAGTGTAAGGAGAACAGTTCTTATCTGTTTTAATAAAAATATAATAACTTCAGCCAATCCAGCAAATCTTGTTTATGACCTACTTCTGCATAGGATCAGGAATAGGGCACCTACAGGGAAAATTGGAGCAGAACAGTGCTTGTTGCAGATTTCTTGATCTAGAACATTTTTGTTCCTGGCTTTAGTCACAGCATGCATGGAGCTCCTGCCAGCCTACTCCCAAATTATCATTTGATATAGTGATAAGCAGATACATTTACATTTGTATATGGAGGGGGGGTGCAGGTGTGTGACTTAGCTTGCTGAGTTTCACTGTATGTTTGCCATATAGAATTCAGATCAGGGTGTCTGTAAGTGTAGTAACCGCAAAGGTTTGCACAGGTTTTCCCCTGGCTTCATCCTTCCATTTCTCAAGCCTCAGAGTAAAAAGAATCTTCCTGCTCCCATAGCTTGCAGTACACACCCGGCACCAGCAGGGTGCTGGACTCTTAGCCTTGGTGTATAATGGCTCCCCGGCCGCATGGCATCCGTCTTCTCTTCCTGTTTGAGGATCCTCCCCGCCTCCCGCCACAGGATATGACATCAGAAGGACTTCTGACCTGCTCAGCTGACACAGTTCCACCTATCGCCTCCCTGGATTTTCTTCTGAGGTCACTTCCTTCCCCGCCTTCTTGTGGCAGGTTATTTAAAGCTCTGCAGAGAATAAATCCCTCTCTTCCAGCCGATCTCTGGCTCTTGCCTCTTCTCTCTCCCTTCCCCATTTTCTAGCTCTCAGGGTTAGGCCAGACACATGGGCCTGACCCCTGGTTATCTGGGCCAGTCAGATAACTGGAATACTTTCGTAACAGCTGGCATTCAGGAGCTGCAGCAATCTGCTGTTGCTCCCCATTTCCCGGAGCCCTCGCATTTCGTGGCGTAAGCCGGATACGCCACTTGTAAGCTTAGTAGTTTTTAGGAGAGAATGTTTCAGTAGAAGCTGCTTACATTATGAACCATAATAACCTTCTTCAGACCCAGGGTTGTGGCGACAGTCAAGCAAGATAAAATATTGCTCTGTTATGTTAGATTCTATAATTAGAAGCCAGCTCCAGAGTGCCTTAGAATAACCTCTAAATATGTGGAAATATCTAATCCACGACTTAGAAAATCTGTTATTAATATTCCTCCAAAATGTCTCCCTGCAATACTGGGAAGTCTACTGCTGACCGAAAGGGCAGCCTTAAACCTTACTCAGAAATCACTGCTGTTTTGTTCATTGATGTTTATTCCAAGGAAATTTGAATAAATATCATTGTTTATTCCCAAAAAATGACATTTCTAAAATAGTTGAAACCAACAACTGGTCTTTTGAGTGAAGGGAACAGTAGTAGAAGAAGAAGAGATGGCTTTTATACCCCACTTTTCTCACCTGGGGACTCAAAGTGCCAGACAAAGCTTTCTATTCTCCCCACAACATATACATTATGAGGTAGGTGGGGCTGTTAGAGGTCAGAAGGAGAGCTTTGACTAGCCCAAGATTACCCAGCTGGCTTCATGTAGGAGTACAGACTCGAACTGAGAGACCTCAAGATAAGAATCCAACACTCTAGCCACAACAGATTAGTTCACAGTATTCTCCTCAAGAAGGCACGGTTTTAGTCTACTTATTTTATCTGCTTTGATAATTATTTTATTGTGACTTCCATTGAGACCTTCAGATACAGGGTGGGATAGAAATATGAAATAAATAAATACCTGTTGCACCATATTCTTTATGCTCTTTCCCAACTTCTATAGTTGAATCTGGTTCCCAGAAAACTGAAAAATGACCAGTTGGCATTTACTCCTCAAGCACTATTTCTATTATTGACTATTATCATCATCACCACCACCATACTTATACTTGTATGTTTGTATTATTATCATTATTCAAAGCAAAAGCAATTGTAATACCTAGTTTAAAAAAGAGTACCCAGCATAATAAGATGTAATGACAAAATTGTCCTGTCTTTCAGGAGGTCATGAGAAATCTGGTTAAGAGATATGTGGCTGCTATGATAAGAGATGCTAAAACTGAAGAAGGTTTGACTGAAGAAAATTTTAAGGTGACTTCTCTTATATTTTATTGGTTAAAAACAAGAAGGTAAAACCCTATAGAGCTTCCAGTGGAAACAATAATTTAAATATGTCCCACTGACAGTAGAAGTTACAAATATAAGGTAAAGGCACTCTCAAACAGCTTTTTTTGGTAAATACTACAAAGAGGTTTTGCTGTGTCCTCCATTTGGGAAATGTCAGCAACTGAACCAGGGAACTTCCACACGAAGCAGATGGTATTCCAGCTCTGAGTTGAAGATACTCAAGTATAAATTCATGTACAAATAAAAATGCATATTAAATTATAATAATATTTTTAAAATGCATTTCACACAGTTTCTATACTAAGGGTGCCTCCAGACATGAGGTGATAATGCAGGAGTGACCTATTTCAGCCTCCATGCATGTGTCCTGGACAGAGCAATCATGGCGGTTACATCCAAAAAGTAAGAAAATGCACTATCACTGAAAACCCATGACCAGAGCTGGGTTTTCCGGCAATAGTTTTTAGCACAATTACCAGACACTCCCATGAGATGTGAATTTAAGACCTGCAATTGCATCTATGCCAGAATTTTGAGGAGATTTCTCATAAGGTTAGACAGTAATAGCGGGGTTCATTACCACGAGTATTATACTTTTAATTTTAGTTCCCTAGCATTAGCTGATTTAATCCAATGGCAGGAATTAGAGGAAACTTTGTCCCATTCTTGCTCTAGTAATTAGACATGGAAATTGGTTTGCCAGATGATTTTTTAAAACTCCTTTAGTTCACCAGAGTTCATATATAGAGTTGTCACAACCTCTTTCAGCATCTGTGAAATTATTTCAAACTGAGTTTCAAATGTAGCTCTGGCAACCTTGTATAGGACATGTTATTGCCATGATTGGAGCGCAGAACATATATTAATGGCTTTTAAACTGCTCGTTCTTAGTTTTAAGATTCTTGTATGTCTTTTCACTTAGGACTTTTCTTGTCTTAAGTTCATAGAAGTCTTCAATTGGTACAAGATTGGATCAGTGCAGATTTGTCCGATATTCTTTAGTTAATAGCTCATTGAGGAGTCCTCCCACAACTGTACTGAGATAATTGGTGGTGGGTTAAGAGCAAGGACTTCCTGCCATTTGGACCAAACTTTGTAGGTGCTTTATATTTTGCCTAGGCTCTACCGCTTTAACTGACAGTGCTATGACGCCACATTGTAAACTGTTTTGTATTATCTAAATTGTACCTTTAAATGGTGAACATTCTGGCATGACTCTCACCATTTCCATAACACTCACCATTATATGCTGTGGTTCATTTTATTTTTACTTTTCCTCCATTGCTGTTGGCATTTTGCTCTGTCTCCAAAGAGTCTATTCTGTGAGAAAAGATGCAGAATAGTACTGGTGAACCATTCTCTTCATGTGCCTCTAAGTCAGTGGTTCTCAACCTGGGGGTCGGGACCCCTTTGGGGGTCGAATTACCCTTTCAGAGGAGTCGCGACGAGCCTCCTGCTGCCCTTCCCTCCCACCTCCCAGCTGCTCTGCCCCCGTGGTTGGGGGTCCCCACAACATGAGGTACTCCATTAAGGGGTCACGGCATTAGGAAGGTTGAGAACTGCTGCTCTAAGTATTACTGTAGAATGACTTTCCCCATTATTTTCTCCTTTATCCCTGCCACAATTGAAGTTTCAGCTTTCAATAGTAAAAAATGTTTCTGCTATTCAAGAGGAAGAATTATCATAGGCTTATGATAATTCTGCCTCTTTTGAATAGCAGAAATATGTTTATAAGAACATAAGAGGAACATTGCTGGATTGGGCCACAGCCCATCTAATGCAGCTTCCTGTCTCACACAGTGGCTCACCAATTGCTTATGGGCATCTCAAGCAGAAAGCAAAGGTAAAACATTCACCTGCTCTTGAATCCATTCAAACTGCCTTTGGAGGCATTTTTAATGCTGGGACATGTGTGGTGGGGACTACTCCTGGGGTGGAGCATTACTTTGGTCCAGGAACAGTGTGGAAAATCACCAATATGGGATGCACCTCCCTAGCTGTGCAAACTTCAAGGTTGAGGAACACAAGCCCCCAATGGAGGAAATAACAGGGCTCATGACAGAATGTCTCAGAAATGGTCCAAGAAGTGGGTATCTTTGGAACTTCACCTCATGGGTTTGGACAGGTACATTGATCCAGTGGCCACATAGCAGCCACTGGCATGAGCCAGTCCTGCATTACCTTTTGTAAAGCAGTGGGTATGGATTCTTCTCTCCTGAGAAGAGATTAGGCTCTGGCTACACTTCCACTGCACTGTGAAGTGAGAACATCACACTCCAGTTCCTCTTTTAGTGTGGCCTATCTAAGCCATGTGGGTTTTACTATAGATAATTCTACGATTATTCCACATTTATAATGAATAGGTCTTAAAATATTTTGCTCATAAACATACGGTAGTATTTTCTACAAAGTATTTTCTTCTAATATTTTAGGAGCTGAAGCAAGATATTTCCAGTTTCCGTTTTGAAGTCCTGGGATTGTTGAAAGGAAACAAATTGTCTAATTTGCAGTCCTCAAAAACCAGCAAGGAATCATCATCTTTGACAGAATCAGATGAAGGAAGTGAAAACGGAGGAAATGAAAAACCTAAGAAGAAAAACCTTAGCCTTTTTGACTTAACTGCAATGATCCACCCAAAAGCAGTAGCAAAAAGTTCAGAATCACACCGTCAGAGCAATGGGTCAGCACTGGTGGCAAAAGAATTCACCAAGGAAAAATCCAAAAAGGTGAACTTTGTAACTGATGTAAAGAAGTTTGGTTTTTTCCAAAAGCAATCAAAAAGCAGTTTTACTGAGCAAAACACAAATAAAATATACTCCATTTCTGAAGAGGTTTCCCGTCAGCAAGCGAAAGGGCAGCCTGAAAAGGTCACCGAAATGGAAAATACAGCACCAGTTATGAATTTTGAATTAAACACTGAGGATTGCAGTGAAAAATCCACAGGAGCCAATAATAAGCAAGCTGAGGTTGAGACTTTGGACTCTAAACTACACGATAAAACAGCATCTTCTGAAATGAAGACCAAAGTAAAGCAGACTGATTTGCCCACAACAAGAGAAATGATGAGCAGTGATGACTCTTACATGATACAAGAGACTATTTTTCAGGACAACTACATGACAACAAGATTGTGATGAATGCAGACAGAAGTCTTTAAAATATCTTTGGGTAAAGATGCCCAAATCAGAAAAAAAAATCATCCCAAAACTGTGGATCAGGAATATGTAACATAATTTAGTGAAGAAAGGGAGAACAGAAGAACTTTCTGTTTTGTAATCTGCTTTAATTTTCAAAAGTCCTTTCTCATTTTTTAATTAAATGAGAGCATCCTGTATTCTTTTACTGTTGCAATAACCCACACAAACCTTTTTAGCTATCTTTTCCAATCTGAAATGCAGTTTCTTTTCCGTGATAGTTAAGCCTATGGTAAATATTTTTCTATGCAAATAAATGTAGCTTAACAAAGGTATCAGCCTTGATGATCTTTTTTCCCCAAAGATTGCTAAAACTGAGGGTTGAGCTAAGCATCAGAAGTATTTTCTGTCAAAAAAATTTAATCTGTTAGATAATTTATTTATATAATTGTACATAAAATTACAACAAATAAGATTACAGATTATTGAAAATGTAATATTTGTAGTTTAGTAATAATCATTTTACTATACAGTATGTCACCACACTTGTTAGCTATTATCATGTACTTACCTGAATTGTTGCCAAATGAATCCTTATTCCTTTATTTCAGATGTTACCCTACAAAAAGAAGAATTGTTCTTGGTTTAACAGGTGGTAACCATGCCAAAGCAAGCTTGTTATGTGTGTTTTGCTGGAAAAAATGGGTTGTTTCAGCCAAATGAAAAACCGCTACAAGCTAAACTCTCATTGCTCCTCAAGTAACAGTCCACTGTGGTATTGCACCATCCAGATTCTTGCCAGACTTCTCCCACAGCTAGTAATACTGTACCAAGAAACAAAAGCCACTATCAGCTTTGATGCTTCTTTTAAATTTGCACTCTAAGGGCCTTTCCGCACAGGCTCTAAAAATGGAATTAGAGCCAGATGCGGGAAGGATTAGGACGTGGCTTCCGCATAAGAAAACCAATTAAGGTCCCTTTTAGGATACCACGTCCGCACGTCGGCACGCAAAACCGGTTGCTTAAACTGGTTTTGCCACCAAATCCTACCCAGATGTAAGACCTGAAAAAACTGTTTCGGAAGAGAATGCTTCCGAAGCGGTGGGGAAAAAGCCGGATTGCCGGCACATGCCCAGTTGTCAAACAGGGAGAGCGCATGCTGCCTTCCCATGGCCCCTTCTCTTGCCAGGGGAAGTCGAAGCCGAAACGCCCCCACTCCCCAGTACCCATGGCTGCGTGCTCGCTTTAGGGGTGCTTACCTGGTCACTGGCGAGGCGATTCTGAGAGCACGCCTACACGTGGTGCAGCCTACATTTCCCAGCAGCCCTCCTCCAAAGTCCCTCCTTCAGAGATTAGCAAAGTCTCCAAAGACAAACGCCTTGTGAGAACAAAGTGGACTATTACCTTCAGGCATGGAAAGAGGTGCATATTAATGAGGCTGACTCATCCTGTTACCTTAGACATGGAAAGCGGTGCATATTAATGAGGCTGACTCATCCCTGCTCACAAGGAGCTAATTAA
>MTQE01002560.1:5645954-5656266 GCA_014337955.1 Aspidoscelis marmoratus | reverse complement strand
TTTGTCTTCGGAGCCTTTGCTAACCTCCGAAGACAACTTTGGAGGGATTTTGGCGGGACTTTGGAGATTGCACCCCCTGTCCCACAAAACACCTGGGGTGACAGGCAGACCCCTTGTGGATCAATCTGGATTTGCAAATGGGTGCTCCGGTGTTTCCGCAGCAGGGAGGCCAGCACCCATTGCTATTGGGTGCTAGACTACCCATGGAAACACACTGGGTACTTCCCTTAATCCAAATCTACTAGATCCGGATTAAGGGAAGTACCCATTCCTTAGATCCAGATCTTCTTAGAGCCTGATTAAAGGAGCACAGTGGAGAAACACCCAATGAGTCCTTCACCTTTCCAATGGAGAAGACACACCATAAGCCCAAACCTCACCAGAAAATGCTCCAACTATGACAATGAACTCTGAGAAGCTGATCCTTCTCCAGTTGGGCTATTAGCTCATGTGAGGGGCACTTATGGTGGCCCAAGTTTACCTCCTGGGTAAATACAGAAGGTTCTTCTGTTCCCTCAGTGTTGGACAGATGACCACCTGAGAGACCAGAGCCTAGGCCATTCTGTTAAGAAGAGGGAGCTACATGCATGGGTAAGAGAAGAGAGCGAAGTATTTCAGGGTTCAGGGGCAAAGGAAAATATGGCAACGGGAGGCAAAAAAGAAAGCTCCAGAAAAAAGTGTTAGAAATATTGAGGCTATCACTCCTTCTACACTGAATATGGAAAAGCCTATCAATCTTTCCAATATCTTTGTAAATGCCAGGTCAGTTCCTAAGAAGCTATCTCTCATCCATTATTTGATCATACAATAACTGATCTGCTGTGTATTACAGAGATGTAAATGACTGAACTGGGAGGCCCCACACTCACTCAGATTGACCCCTGAGGATATTTGACGGAGCACCAGCTCAAACCAGGGGGACAGAATGTGGGAGTTGGCATTGTCCACAAAGAATCTCTTTCTCTCAACAGACTTTCTTCTGTTACTGGGGTTGAGAGATTGTTCCTTTTCCTTCTGTGACTGAGACACCTTCTTTGGATCCTCAAGTGGACAACCAATGGAGCTGTTGAGGGTGGTTAAAGAGCTCTTGTCATCAACACGTTCAGAAACATGCTATGATAAATCTGGAAGGCACTTTCAAATTTGCATGGAATTGGACTCCACAGTTGAAAGTTGTCTTTGGAGGTGTCTGGAGTATTGTCTGGTCCAGTTATATTGGGTCTGTTTGGGTCATTGTAGTCTGAGGAAGTGGACAAGCTGTCACCTACTTGTCTCCTACAGCTCTGTCCTTCATGGCTAATAAAAGCTAGCTGAGGAGGAATGGCTGGGTGGGTCCATTGAGTGATAAATGCCTCTTCATGCAAGGAAGAGGTTCCAGATGCTCTGAAGAAAACTGTGGTATGTCCCTGGACCTAGAGGTGTTAAATAACTACTGCCCAACGCCTACTATTCGCTTCTTGAGCAAGGTGTTGGAAAAGGTCATGGCTACCCAACTGCAGGAATAATTGGAGGAAATGAATTATCTAGACCATGGCACTGATACAGCTTTGCACCTTTAATGCGAGAGGGACAAGGGCAGTGAAGCCCTTTTGGTTCTCTTCAGTGATGGTATCCTGCTCAAGCAGCTTCAAGGATTAAGACTCTGACCAACTGTTTTACACTGGTTCTATTCCTATTTTCATGATAGGCTCCAGAGTCAGTTTTGTGTCCTATGCTCTTTAACATCTATATGAAGTTTCTGGGAGAGGTCATCTGGCATTTTGAAGTGATGTACCATTGGTATTAGGGGTGTACTCGAATGCAATTTTTGGGATTCAATTCAATTCAAATCAAATATCAAACAATTCAATTTGAATTGCATCTTTAAAACTTGAATTTAACCAAATTCTATTTTGAATTAAGCAAATTTGAATCTATTTGTTTGGATTTTTGATTCAAATTTGCACTTATGACTGTCAACAACATTCATACCACGTCTGTATGCATCCCACGTACAACCCGTTTTTGTCCCATACAGATCCATATAAACACGTATGAATGCGGGAAAGTTGCATATCTGCAAGTACGTATCGTGTACGACCCCGTACACATATGAATATCCGAATAATTTGAATGAATAGATCCAAAATTCAAAATTCATTTAAATTTTTAAATTTAAACTTATGGACATTCAATTCAAATTTGAATGTCAAAATTCAGATGAGTTTGATCAAATTTCAAATACCTTCAGATATTTGTGCACACCCCTAATTAGTATACTAATGACACCCAACTCTCTCTCTCTCTGTTCATTTGAGTCAGGGGAGGCAGTTAAAGAACTTTATCATTGCCTGAAGGCACTAATGGGCTGGATATGGATCAATTAATTAAAACTGAATTCAGACAAGATGCAGAGATCTGGGAAGTTAAGGGGCACTCAATTCTGGATGGGGTGATTTTACCTCAGAAAGAACAGGTATATAATGTGAGTGTGCTCCTGATTTCATCACTATGATTTGAGACTCAAGTGGCAGTGTTAGCCAGGAGTGCCTACCTCCATCTCTTATGCATTTGCCAGCTTTGGCCTTTCTCGGATATGGATAACTTGACCACAGTGTTTCATGCTCTGCTAATTTCCAGATTAGGCTATTGTAATACACTCTTCATGGGGCTACCCTTGAAAACTGCCTGGAGTCTGGAGCTAGTGAAGCTGCTGATGGAAGTTCCAGACCTGAAAGATCTGCACAGTCTGTCTATTTGCTAACAAGCCCATTTTCAAGTGTCAGTGCTAACATACAAATCCCTAAATGGCTTGGGTCCCAATTATCTAAAGAAGCACCCTTTTCCATACAGGCCTGCACAATAGGACATCTAGAGCATTAATTGCCTCAGTGCAAGTATTGAGATCTCAAGGAAAGGGTCTTATAATCCTTCTCTCTCAGAGGTACAAGGGGGTAACCACGTATAAGAGGGCCTGTTCTGAGGTGGCACCCAAACTTTGGAACAGAATCCCTCTGGAGGTTTTCTAGGTGCCAACATTATATGGTTTCCAGCACCTGATTGAAACATACCTTTTCGCTTGGGTCTTTAGCTTCCTCTGAGTGTTGTCCTGTCATGGAGGAATCATTACTAATATGTTTTATCATTTTATTATTGTGACCCACCCCGGGACCTTCAGGTGAAGAGCAGGATATAAATTCTTAATAAATAGCACAAAAAACTAAGTCTGAAATGCTGTTTGTGGGATCTGCAAGCTTTACTTGTTTTCACTTTCCCAGATCTGTGGAGGTCTTTCATTCTGGCTAAGCATAATGTGAAGGATGGTTTAGTAGTGATGTGGCTTGAAATTGCACTTTATTTTTGGAAAAAGTATTTTTCTACCTCTGCTTTCTTGATTCCATTATATTAATTAGTAGCACAATACCACTTTAAAACAATCCATTTGATGTAATATTAAATCATGATGAAGATTCTGAAAAAATGATGTTCAGAATTAATCTCCTTTGCAAGAATTTGGTAGCATCCTCCCTGAAAAACTGCAGAAGATATATGTCAGCATTGAAATGTACAGTATTATTAATATGAGAGTATTTTCATAAACAATAATGTTTTGAAATTAAAAAGACTTTCCCGTTACTGACTGATGTTTTGTGTTGAATATATCTGTTAAATTGCTGTAAGAAATTGACCATTCCAGTTTGCGTTTCCCTATTCAAGCTCAGTGAAGAGTTACTTATAAGTAAATTTTACTACTTTCAACTTTTTTTAAAAAATCATTGTTTTGCATGAGAATAACCACTGTGATTTCCTCCAATCACCATTGTACAGTTCAGACAAAGTAGTTCAAATTGTGGGAGCCAACTCAGATTCTTCCCCAAAACCTGAAATGATGGAATGGATTTTGCTTGCTCAAATGCAAATCTTAAACATGTATCTCAGACTGATAGATGAAACATGTCAAATTTACATTCCATTTATCCTGGAGCCCAATGAGATTTCTTCAGCAAAACAAATGTAATGCCCCAATTAACCTATGTCAGTAGGACATCTGGAGCATTAATTACTTCAGTGCAAGTTATTTCCTTGTGAGGAAAAAGAAGGAGGTCACAGACAAACCTCATGCCTGACCCTTTAAAACGGAAATTTCCAGTTTGAGATGAAGTTTGGATTGTCTGGTTCAGGGTTCCCATGCATTATGTTCAATGTCCTGTGCTTGTATGATTTTGTATCAATCATAATACATCCAGGCCTGACACAAAACACCTTCATACCTCATGTACCAAGCATATTTTGCTTCCAAACATACCTGGTAACAAGCATACCTCTAATCTACCACCTAAATTGCAAAGGATTTGGTTGCTTCAGTGTTTCTGAATGATCTTTAAAACGTTTCATACATATGAAATAATGGGGGAATCATGTTACATGTTTTCCTATCCCAGTTGGGGGAGTCGAAATGGGAGTGATGGAGGATGCTTCCAACATACCACCAGAATTGCAAAATATTTGGTTATTTGATGTATTTTTAATACTGCACATTAGCACATGTTTCTATGTGTCTGCATGTGCATGTATATGTGGATGTACAAGTGTGTTTGTATACGAGTATGTGCTTTTACACACTCATCTACACCTTTTGCTGCTCTGTATCCAGTAACCTTGGAATTTTGATGTCTTAACAAGCTATCACGGTCCTTTCTGCACTTACTTGTTAATCCCGACGAAGGAGCTGCTGTGTGGGAGTAGAGTAGACCCAGATCAGAACTGTGCTAAGGGGTCAGTACTTCAGATTAGTGGTAGACCAGATAAATGTTTCGATATCCACTCTCTGATTCGGATCAAGGAAGGTGCATCTGCACATAGAATGGATCTAGGAAGGATGTGTTGAGTGACACACACAGTTACAACACAACTGTGAAAATCACCCTTGCAGCACCACTGCACCACTGCATGCATTGACAGCAATGGTGTCTTTGCAGCGCCTGTGAAGAAACCCTGCATCTTTGGCAAAGCTATCTTTGCGTTGCCTTCAAAGGCAATGCACACTCACCCACTACCTGGATGTAACATTTGATTGTGAGGGACGTGGCCAATTGCATTGGGCGTTGGAGGTGCTGTGGACCAATTACATCACAGTATGAGCAGTTCACAAGGAGGTAGTTCACATCCACTGATGCAGAACAGGTTTTAGAGATCTTTAGGACACATTTGCTATTCCAAAGCCTACTCAACGCAGATGCCTCTTCCTGTGATTGATCCAGATCTAGCTAATTTGGATTAACTGAGATCAGAAACAGCCATAGACTTTAATATGACTTAGAACTAATAATATTTCTTTTTTTTTTGTCTTGTTTTGTTATGGCTTTGTTTTTATTAGTTTTTACAATCTCTGTCATATTACTGACTTTTTATAGGCTCTTTCTGTATTGGTCCTTATTCCAGACACCTGTGGGTGTCTGCAGTCTGCATGCTAGTGCAAACTACAGCAAGAGCCAAGCAGGACCTGCTGTAGTCCGCACCAGCATGCAGATAGCAGGTCCCTATTCAGAGATAGAGAATAATCCAGAAGAAGACCAGTGCAGAAGAGGCTACTAACTTGTGCCTACATAAGGAAAACAGACATTTCGTTAATAGCTGTTGTAACAAGGGGAAGTGATAAAACCCCTACATCTACCAGGAATATAATTATATAAATGTTACATATTTTACATACCTCTACTTGATCTGGAAATTCAGAAACATTTCTGAGTTATGTTTATACTCCACTGCAAAAAGAAAGATGCAGGTTGTTGAGAAGGTATGTGTCAAGTCTTTCCCATAACTTCTCTGAAAGGAGTGACCTTTCCTTAAGCCAAGTTACTACTCTCAAATTGCTCTTTCAGATGTGTCAGCATGGAGAGGGCTACTGAACCCTTTGTCCCCATGTCAGTCCTTTCCCTGAAATTTCATGCCAAATGCTTCTGGTTCAGTTTCTGGTCTCTCACCAAGGCAAGCGAAGGAACTCATCTTTCCAAGAGGAGTTCTGCCCACAGGGATGATTTGGATTGCATGCACAGACTAAAACTGGCTGTATTCAGACATTATAGAGCCTCAGAGAGACACTCAATGCCTTCCGACACACCCTATGCTGTGACACACGCACCCCCTTTCACAGTGGCTTACAGTCCTCCAGACAGGAGAATTGGAAGCTGCGAAGGGATGGTGTTGCAGCATCTGTCTGCCAGGCAGGACACTGTCCCTTCACAGCTTCCAATCCTCCTGTCTGGAAGACTGTAAGCCACTGTGAAAGGGGAGTCACAGCATAGGGCGTGTCGGAAGGTACTGAATGTCTCTCTGAGGCTCTATTATGTTAAATCAGCATCTTTTTACTTACGTAGCTAAATATTTCACCAATGCTGCTAGGTTTAAAAAGCTGCACATGGGTAATGCATCATAGTGCATGTTCGGAGGCATCAGTGTGTGGCCCTTGGGTACCCAAGCCTTCTTTAAACCCCCTTTTCTAGTACCTCAGAGGTGCACTTGTTTGTTTGTTTTGCTGTGTCTGATCACAGTCTCAGTCAGTGTCTCCTGGAGCTTCTTTGTTGCCTGGTTTCATCCAGCCTCACGAGAGGCTTCATCTGGATGGAGCCTATGTTCCGTTATTAGAACTCTCCACGTTTCCCAGTTATAAAGAGAACACAAACAAAACGGAGCCTCAAGTGGATTCTGAATTGAGGTGCTGCTGTTTTGGGTGTGCGTTTTTTGTTTTTGCTTTCTACTTTGGGTTGTTCTTTGTGCTAGAAGCTTCCCACAGTACAAATTGACTGAACATTATAGCAATGAGCCAAGGTTTGCTACACCACGGGTAGCCATATGAATCAACTTTGTGGGAGGAAATGAATACTTGTGGCTTTTCTCTTCTGCTGTCAGGGAATGGACGTAGTCCATTTTTTCTCCATTCCAGGGCTAGGCACATTTTATTCAGAAATGAAAACGCTTAAAAAAGGGGGGGGGGTGAAATGTCCTCTTCTAATAGAAAGTATTACCCAGGTATGCAATGACATTTTGATATAACTGAAAAGCACTTTTTCATTAAGAGCACTATAATTGCTATTGTACATGGTTGCTGCATATTAATCCTCTCCAAAGTTCCTAACACCACTGGAATATAAAATTAGTGTTTTGAAAATACACTGTGAAATATAGACTGGTCAAAGAAATGAAGGGAACACTTAATCACACATTGGAGCTCAATGAATGAAAGATTCTGTCCATCTTTCCTGATACAAATTATGCAATTTGTTGAGAACATTAATGCAGTTAATGGAAATGAAAATAATCAACCAACTGAGGCCTGGATCCCAGATCACCCTGGCAATCAAAGGAAAAAAATTGAAATCACAGGTGGATCCAATTTGCAAGAATTTCATCACAGCAACTCATAATGTGACTCAGTAGTGTGTGTGATCCCCATATGCTGGCTCTGAGGATTTCATCTTAGTACCTAACAGCAGTCAGGGCACCATTCACCATCATGTGGAGGTTTGTGACAACCCTCCAACAATATGCCTTCCAAGACCACCACTGACCCACCACTAAACTGGTCATGCTGGATGATGCTGCAGGTAGCATAATGTGCACCACAGCATCTCTAGAATCTTTCATGCTCAGTGTGAACCTCCTTTCATGTGTGAAGAGAACGGAGTGCCAGGGCATTTCTGCTAAGTCTGGTATTCTGAAGCAAATGTCAGTCGAGCTGCACAGTGTTAGTCTGGGAGCACAGGTCCCACTACAGGCCCGAGGCCACTTTCATGGAATCTATTTTTTAAGGCCTGGACAGAAAGATGGTAGCAGTAGCCTGCTGGAGGTCAATTTGTAGGGCTTTGACAGTGTTCCTCTTATTCTCCCTCACACAAAAAAGCAGACACAGGTCCTGATGCTGGGTTGATACCTTTCCATGGCCCTGTCCAGCTCTATTTGTGTGACAACCTATATCCTGGAATCTGCTCCATTTTCTTGAGGCTAGGGATGTGCACAAAGCCAATTTCCCCTACACTATTCAATGTGAATCAAATGGTGGATTATTTGGCTTTGCTTGTGAACATTCATTGAATATTCATGAACAAAGGGAACCCACCAACCACCCCTTCCAATCCTGCTTCGCCCCCCCCCCACACTCATCGGCCACCGCTGCCATTGCACACTCCTCCTAGGCTGAAGTAGGCCTTCCAGAGTTGTGTGTGAACTTCTGGAATGCCTATTTGGCCCTAGGAGGAGCCCAGGATTGCTGGTGGAGGCCCACTGCCCTCAACCTCCCATCCTTCCTGACCTCCTGTTCCCCCCAATACATTTACCCACCATTCACGCACTCCTCCAAGGCCCAACTAGGCCTTCTGGAGCTGCATGGACACGTCCCACATCCAGGCCCTACTTGGGCCTCAGAGGAGCACACAAATGTGTATAAACTTTATTTGACTAGTCATAAGACCATTTCAAAGTGCATATACAAACACGTAAGACAAAACAAAAGCAAGAGTGAGCAGGTATCCTTCTGCATATGGTCAAGTACTTATTTATCCCATTTTCCTTTCAGGTAGTGTGCTCTTTTCTTAATAGCCCCTAGGGTGAATAGTCCCACTCTAATCACAGTAGCTCTCTCCTGACCTTTCAGGAGAAAGTTTAGAGGGTCTTCTCTACTCCGGGGCTCAAGGTTAGATAGTATTGGTTCCAGGTATTTGGCGCGGAGCTCAGAATACACTGGGCAGTCAATCAGAAAATGTTTGACATCCTCCACGACCTGTTCCCCCCAAACACAGAATCAGCCACAGCCAAAAGTAAGGGGGGAGGCCTGGGAGGGGGGACAGGAGGCCATGTGGACAGGAGGCCAGAGCAGGGAGTTTCCTGGAATATCTTGCAGTTATGCTGATTGTCCCATTTTTCCTGTTAACAGTGGCTTTAATTTGCCCCAGTTGTCCAGGTAAGAGTAGCTACACAGTGCCTCCACAGCTTTAATCCTGTCTGGAGGCACCTTTAGTCTCCAGCCTGATAATCATCCTCCGTATTAGCCTTTAAATCTCATCTGTAAGTTAATCTTATCTTACAAGAAGATAATGTAATTCCAAGTCTACTATTTTGACTTGCATTGGCCTAAAATGAGTATTACAGTGCTTGCTTACTCCTATTAGTCCTCAAGCATAGTAAACTTTTTTAAAAGAAGAAACAAGTTATGGACATCCGCCTCCTCCTGTTCTAGGGAACGTCGGAAGAACATAACGTTCCTTTTCTGAAGTTTTTGGCTTTGAAACTTCAACCAATCAGAAAGCTTCTGCATGATGTGGACTAAGACAGGCTGCTTTTCAAATCATCAAATTGTGTCATATTTGATGCATGTCTTTCTTTGAAATTTATTTATCTTTGAAACGGTTGAAGAAAAATGCTTACACAATGTTCTCCACTAGAGGTCTTCAGAGAATTGCTAATGAAAGCAATACCATGCTTTCCTATCTAATCTAGAAGTTTTGTTTTGTTTAGATCTCCTCTTTCAAAGAGATTGGCGGATAAGAGAAGGTGAACGAGGCCTCATCTCCTAGGAAAATTAAGAGAACAATCAAAATTAGTTGTTAGTGAAATGAGGCATAAATCTACATAAAAATCTAGTCCTTTAGTTGGCATCCAAGAAGCATGCCTAAACATATTAGATGCAAACATATTAGCATCTATCATTACCTAATCTCATAACAGAAAAAAAAGTTTAGAAAACATTATGTCTCCCTCCTTGAAAACAGGACATTTCAGCCATGTGAGAGGCACTGAGAGAGGAGCAAAGGATCTTTTGAGGACTGGGCTATAAAAACGGCAGAGGTGAACAAGATAAGATCGTTGCAACCTTCTCGAAGAATTACGAACTTTCTACAAAACACAGAGAAGGACTTAATGATCATAAGTTTTGAAGACTGAATAATAATAGACTTTACCAAGAGAAGAACAATGAAGAGAGACAAGGGGAGCTGATAGTCAAAATGAAAGAGATTGGAGTCAATTTTATATTAATTTTCTGTACTGTGTGTATTATTCTTTTAAGTATTCCCTTTTAATGTATAGTAGTTTTATATTCTGAAACATAACAAGAATAATATGAAGATAGGAATGTCATGCTAATTATGTACACAACTCCCCAGCCAATTGGGTCAAATTTCTTTGAGGACTAACGTTTGGTTGGTCAAGTGATTTCTCTGATTAGAAGTAGAAAGGGTCTTATATTAATTTTTGCTCCTAAAAATGCACTAGGACTTATTTTCAGGGGGTGTTTTATATAACAGTTATATAGGGCTTATATTTTGAGCATCCTGAAAAA
>MTQE01002560.1:5595298-5641714 GCA_014337955.1 Aspidoscelis marmoratus | reverse complement strand
GCTCCTCAAAATCTTTCTTAGCTTTCCTAATGGCCGTCTTGCATTCGTGCATTCGTGTTGCCAGTGTAATCCCAGCACACTGGGAATTCAGTCCCAGTGTGCTGTATCATCCCTGACACTCTGAAGCTGTGGAGTGCTCTATTGCTATGGTGGTTTGGACAGCCCATCAGCACTGCAAGTGCTGGTAGTTAAGTTGGGGACAGCATCAGTGCTTGTGGGGCAGTTGCAGGCCACCATTCCAAAAAGTTAAATGTGAATAGGCAATGGGAGTTCCACTGGGTCCAGCAGCAAACTTTCAGAAGCAACTCATGTGAGGCAGCACATTCTGATTACTTAATTATCGGCTTCAGTGAATAGCCTATGAGATGGGAGAAGCCAATGAGCCTCAGTAGTGCTGAGCAATCCATTCTGCAGTATCTAGGTAGGAGGTGCAGTGTCATCTGAATTTTGGGCAAAGCATCATCATATCTCACCAGATTTGGAAGCTGATGCCCAGAAGTACCTGTCTGTTCCACTAACATTGGTGCAGAGTGTGAAAGTGTTTTCCATGGCAAGTGACTTAAAAACATATCATCTCTTACACAAGGTTTTCGACTTATGGAGCAGCTCATTTTCCTCCCCTTGTTGGGCTTTTCCAAAGTGTCTTTGGACAATGACTTATCATGGTGACACCAATGCTGCAACACCAAGTAAAAAACCAAAATGCACTAAGTGTTCTCACACAAACCATTCTTCCCAAATAAAATAATGAAAAATGAAAAAAAGTCACAAAAAGGAGGGGGGAAATGAAAAGCCTTGAAAAATATTTAAAAGGGGGTAATAATAATATCAAAAAGCCAAAATAAGGAAAGGGAGGGGGAAAGAAAAGAAAAAAGTGGAAGAAAATAAATCTAGTAGTTCCTGGGATTACTTGACACACAGTGCCGTACAAAACTAACATTAGAAACACTAAGGGCTAGTTTCAAAAAAGGGCAAAATTTCAAAATGCTCTTAGTTGCCCATACACAAAAGGAGTGAGGAGTCCTCCCACATAGGGCTCCAGTCACCTAGGCATGCAATGCAGAACAAACATTTTGTACACACATCAGCTGCGGGATTGGCAAGGGTTTTGGATTTGGTCGGCAGAAAGCGCCCCAAAACGTGCCAGAGCAGGACCAAATTTGGTACCTGAAAAAAACAAATCTCAGCACAGTTTGGGGGACCAGCATGCATTGGTTAGCAAGCCGAGACCATGCATGGGGACGATCGCAGGCTATCCGAGGAGGAGATTGGCACTCACATCATTAGGAGGTGGAGTGTGCTTGCCATTCCTGCCCTGTGCATTGGAGATTGCAGCCACTGACATTTTAAAATCCCAATCGTTAAGGCAGGCAGGATACTGGCTTAATTTTTGTGCATTTTCCATGGAAATATTTCCAACCCCATTTCCCTGTTGCCAAGACAGGCAGGATAATGGCTTGATTTATGTTCCAGTTCCCAAAATTTTCAACCCCTGTTTCCCGATCACCAAGTAGATGAAGTAAAGGCTTGATTTTCTCCCTTTTAAACTTGGTGGGTGTTCTCACAGTTCCTGGTGCAGCAGAGGTGCGCAAAACTGCTCAAGTGCCTAAATGCCGCTAAACCTTGTAGCGGCTTTCAGTATTTTAAAATTATTTATAAATTTATTATTATGAAGTAAGCTTTTTAAAGCTCTTTTTCCCATCTATGCTACTGTGTAAGTGGTATGGCACAAAGCCTAGTACACACATTCACACACTCACTCACTCACTCACTCACACACACACTCCCATGAATCCAGATCACTGATGGCATGGGGTATGCTCAGTGCCCTGGGCCAGTACCTGTCAGGATCAATGCCCAAGGGCCAGTGCCAAACTGAGACCTTGTCTGAGCTGAAGAAACCTAAAGATTATGCAGGTACACACTGGCCCTGATGCCCTCCTCTTGCTCTCCTCCATTGTTTCTTTGTAGAACTGTTCAGCAAATTTTCAAACTGAACTACAAATGGGCTAGGGCCATTTGGAATTCAGTGTGAACACATTCACAACTCACGCAGTTAAGTTGGGATTGAACAGAACCAGGAAAAAGAAGTGAATTCACATCCCTAAATAGTGTTCTTGCAACCTCCAGGTGATCTGATCAAAAATGGTGTTCAATTCCAAGCAAATGCAAATGATTTTATCTTCAAAGTGCCTTATAAATGTGTCACAGAAGGAGAAAACACCTCCCCCTAAACAGAGGAGACCAGCTGGGTAGCCACTTGAGGATACAATGACGACAGAAAAATAAGACATTTTTGCTGCTGCCATTGCCTCAAAATAGTTGTGATAGTGTGCTCTCAGTTGTGTCCAGACATGTTCACTTGGGGATTTATGCTCTCTTTATCTGCCTACATGCCTCATCATCCTCAACTCAACAGAAACTCATGTTGATTTATAGGTTCCATCAGGCCACCAATGACACTTGGAAGCGATCATATCAGAGCTCTGATTGACCCACAATACCAGGGTGAGACTGAAGCCTCCCTGGGAGCCTGGATCCTGCCAGCCAAATCTCCCCCAGAAGATTCAGGATTCCAGTAGATTTCATTGGTCTCTACCAGCAGACCCTAACAATATGTCCCCCACCCCTGCAGTGGGGAAAGGCTGCCATAAGCCCAAACAAGACCAGAAGGTGATCTGTCCATGACAGTCGGCTCACCATAAGCTCATAATGAAGGACCATTCTCTCCCCCTCCCCCAGCCCAAGAAAATACCAGATTGAGAGATGGCTTCTGCCAGCTAGGACAGGAATACTACTGGGCAGTGAGGTGGGAGGTTCACCCTATTCTGTCTTTACATCCCATTATCAATAGCAGATTTTCCATACCAGGTATATCACCAGTCTGGGCTGGTGATGCCCTGAGCAACCCAGGAGACAAAGTTATAGGGCTGTCTGCCCAAGTCTCAGTGAGGCACACCAGGTCAGCTTGCTCATCCACTATGGCTCCAACAAGTGCTCATAAAATATGAACATATGCATATTCTGGTGCACAAGGAAGGAAGCAGTGTCACACAGGGCTGTGCAATGTACCTGAATCTGGAATTGATTCAGCATTTGAAAATGTAGAGGACCATCCAGTGGACTGGAACCCTGTATCAGGCAGAATCCATATTGGAAAAGTCAAGCCCCATTTTAAAACACAAGCCTGACATTTCCCTGTGGTCCCCCTCCCTTCTACCTATCAGGAAATTGCATGCATCGATCAGGAAGAACAATCAATGCTAAACTGTCTTCTTTACCTTGAATGAAGTTTCAGCAGATCTGGTCTGAACTGGTAGATTTCTAATTAGAGTTCTAAAAAGATACCAAATGGCAATCCTGGCCATTTCACCATTCTGACAAGATACAGGTGTTGGAACAGATATGCGGAACATCAGGAATGTTGGCTAGCACTGATCTGATGTGGTTGGAGGCAAAATTTCACCAACTGATTGACTTCGTTCTCTGTGTGCACCCCATTGCCTCTGTTTCAGCCATCTAGAAGTCATTATTATTGCTCCAGAGGTGGGACAGCCAACTGTTATGTCCACATCTGCTTTTTCACACTACATGAAAATCTTTTTCACTCATCACAGTAGTTTGCACAAAGCACACACATCGCATTGGTCCCATTCCCACATCCTTATAGAGCTATATTGACCTCACATTTTACTCTGCCCCTGAGCTGTTCCTTTGGTCTAGGAGACAGCCTTATGCTCAGATAAAGTAATAAAAATGCCCTGAAGTTAGGGTCTAACATGACTCTCCATCACCCAGATTTACCCTCCACACTGCCCATGAGAATCTCTGCAATATACTGGCAACTGCATGTAAACTTCCTGCTTGGCTGCTCTGCAATCTTTTTCATTCACCAGAAAGGATCGTTGCATTGGCCTGAATCAACCTCACCTTACTTGGACTCTGGGGGATTTTTTTGTGGGGACAGCGTCCTGTGGAAGTAAGTTTTGGGACAGTGGCTGACATTCACATTGTGAGTGATGGCACTTAACCTTCACTTACCTGGAGCCCCTTGAACTGAAGACGGTCTTGTCCCAAACCATCCGCATGGCCATAGCAATGTCCATGTGTACCTATGGCAATCACCAACACAGGACATGACTGCACAGGCGGTGTTCATGTATGGAAGTAATGTGAAAGCTGCCTCCGGGGGTTTCCTGGGGGCGTCTTTGTGTGCCTCCAGACATGCTGAATTCTCTGCACAGCTGCTTCCTGTTGTCCTGATAGGACAAGGGAGAGCTGTACAGGAAGGGCAGAGCCCCTATGGAGCCATGCCCTATTGTCCAGATGGGACACTCAGTGCTTTGCGCAAGGATAAATGTGAAGTTAAAAGCTGCTAATTAAACAGCAGCTTTTTAACGTGCATTTTCCATGCTGCTGTGCCACCGCTGCAGCCCGTCAATGGTCATATGGCCGATGACATGATTGCTGAGTCCACAGCAGCTGTGAAGCTTTCCTCCATGTCTGGAGGCACCCTTAGATGCTCCTGGTAAATCTGTGGAGTAGTTTTTACTGCTCCACAGCTAGCAACAGTCAAGGCAGCTTTGGGAACCTTTGCCTTTCTTACTAAAGTGTGCTCCTGCAGAGCACTGTAACCTCTGCCCTGCACCATTTCACTAACAGGATACTTTTCCAGGGCTGCATTCTCCTCACACCCAGAGACCTGAACTCCAACACAATGGGTGAGATGATCCACATGGCTCCTTGTTAGACTAAGGCTCCCTATTATTGGTTAATTTTAGATTGATTTCTTTAATTCCTGAACTGGACCTTTCAAATTTCACCTCATTTGATCTGGTTCATTCATCTCACAGCTCGCTTCAGTGTAGTCAAAGTTGTCAAAACCTTGTGCATATGCTGGTCTGCTCAGCACCGTCTTGGGAATAGCCCTGAAATTGCATTACTGTCTGTCATTGTTTGTACACCTTTTGGCAGTTGGCAATCAGCTGTTTTTGACAGATCTCTTGTTTATTGCCATTTCTTTTGCTGTTTGAGCCTTTCTGCTAGGCTTTTAATAAATGGTTGTTATTTTTCCATGCCAGCTTTTTAAAAAAGCCAATATTCTAAAGGTCTTGCTTGGAGATTGTGCCTGGGAGAGCTTTCCCCCCCAAATTCAGTACAACCCAGTGCACCCACCCTATCAAGAGATTCCCTGATGAACTATAAAAGGAATTCCATCGGCAGGAAAGGGAGAGGTTTACACCCATGAGATAAGGCACAATCTCTTGGCTTCAGGGTGAGTAGGTTCAGATTTTTCTGGACTGTGTCATTTCAAACTCTAAGTGGAAGCTGTTTTGTATAAAATATTTCTTCACAGGGGAAAGAAGTGTGTTAGAAGAGAACTTCCCTCTGGCATCCTGTTTTCTAATTATGCATGTACATGCAGAGGACGTGAATCCCCAGGTGACAAGACTCCCAAAACAGGTTGAGATCCCCATCCGCTGTTTTTGAGGACTACGCCAAGGACCCTTCTGAAGAATTGAGCTAATTTTCTAAATTCCAGTGAAACCCAAGGGCTGACGTCATATGTAACATTCTGTAATTAATACAGTTCGTTGAACCACTTTAAATATTTGCCGGAAGGGCTGAAAAACTATTCCTAGTAAACAAAATATTGTGAATACAGTTTAAAATATGAGAAGAAAGAAAAAAGGGAATGCCTGTGTCAGATGCCTTTATGTTCCACATTAATACAGGTCAGATGAAAACTGTCTGCTGTTCACATTTCTTGGAGTGTGGCTCAGAGTTCCAAGTTATGTTTTTCCCCTCCCACTGTGCTGTTGCATGTATATAAATGCAGAGTTCCCTGCAGCATTTCACTAGTTCTCTTGTAAGATTAGACAGGAAGAACAGACAAGAATGGGACTCTTTTTGATTACCACAGTCACCATCTGTTTTCTGCCTGCTTTTCATCTAGTGGAATCTGCCACTGCTCATTATGATAAGATTTTAACTCACAGTCGGATAAGAGCACGTGACCAAGGGTAAGTCTGAAGTTCTATTCCCTTAAAATGTGTAAATGCTACTTGAGAAGAAACTGTTCCACAGCAAAACCTGATGTTTATTCTAAACTAGAATGTGCCAAAGAGTCCATCTTATGGGTTCTTACAAAAGTATATTCTTTCTAATGTAAACTTTGTAGTAATAAATAAGAGAGAAACTAAAGCTCGTTAATTCTTGTTTTATCACCATGCTGGTAACATTTCAAAAGGACCTGTACATCACATCTCAGTTCAGACATATGTTTTCAGTGTTGGAGCTCAACACAAGTTCAGAATCATTTCCATTAATCACTTAGGGATCAGAAGTCCTTATCCATTAAGGAATAGAGGAAATTGCTACATTCCCAGTGACTAGTTTCTTAAATTCTGATTAATTTCTTATGGATTCTGGTCAAGCTATAACCATCCAGTAGTTCATTAGTTAATTCACTTCAGGTATTTTTCAGATTTTTTTTACTTACTTCAGATGGTGTGTTTAAACAAATTGGTTCAATATAAAGTACTGTTGGGTTGTGGGTGGGAATTTGTACACAGGCATATATGTAAGTATGTATATACAGTCATGCGTGGTGTGGCAAAGGTGAATAGAGACAAAATCTTTATCGCTCAGCACTAGAACCAGGGTGTACTGTATGAAGCTGATGGGCAGGAGAATCAGTATTAACAAGGGAAGTATTTTTTCACCCAGAGGGTCAACAGTCTATGGGATTTACTATCAGAGGTGACAGCAACCAGCCTGGACAGCTTTAAGAAACAGACAAATTCAAGGAGGACAGGTGTATCAATGGCTACTAGAATGGATGCCTAGATCTTGCCTCCAGGTTGCAGTGAGAAGCAGGATGCCTCTAAAGGCTATTTGCAGTGATTTGAGAGCAGGTAAAGGTTTTGCTTTTGACCTTTGACTGAGATGCCCAGAAATGGTAGGCTACTTTGTGAGATAGGACGCTGGACTAGATGGGCTGTGGCCTGATACAGCAAGCTCCTTTTATGCTTTTATGAAATATCAAAACAATTTTAAATTGTACTTAAATGAATTATCATAATCTAAAATACTATTATTCCACAATAATAGTTATTCAGAACCAAAATGCAGCAGTTCTCAAGGGAATGAATATCTGCCATATAGAAGACAATACATTCTACTATGTTACTGTCTTGTACAGATGCTATTGTGGCTTGTTAAAGAAATTTCTCACATCATTGTGTCTATATTGTGGGACAAATTTAATCTACAAAGATCATTCCTTTACTCATACAAAAAGGATTTATGCATTCTTTTAATCTAAAAAGTCACGTTCTCATTTAACTACTCCCCAAAGACAGATAAATCTGCATAAATTTTGTTTATCCTAACACACGGTATTACTGCAAATTGAATAAAAATACCACAGTTTTTAACGCCATAGTTATCAGAAAGAGCCCTCTAGCGGTGCTATGGTTAAACACACTAGGCTAGAACTCAGGATTCCATCTATTTAATCTCCTTCCCCGCTATGGATAAAACAGACTCACTGCCTTGGGTATGACAAAAGTGAATGATTAAATCTTGACAGAAAATCCAGAGTAGAGCCCTCAGAGCAATTAAATAGACTACATTTCATTTTTACAGCATTTCCTGCAGCCCTAGGTGCCACATGCCATGTTCACACTCTTTTGGATTACAGTGGTGAGGTTGAGAGAGAAACCTCTGATGCTGAGCAGCTCAGGAGTTTCTATACTTCCACACCCAGGCCCTTTCCATTGTCTTTCTTCAGATGGAACGATGCCAAGGTGTTATCATATATGCCTGATTATTTGTTAGGAAAGATTAGAGATGATAAACCAATCTCCTCCTTCTCTTCTGGTTTTCAGATGCGGTATCAAATCTGGAAAGAGATCAAGCTATTTTTAAAAGAAAACCAATTCTAAACATTACTTTTTATTACCTCTCCCTCCTATCCTTTTTCTCCTCGTGGGCCACGGTCACACCTTTCACTTTAAACCTTCCGCAGTCCATCTTCAGGTCTGACTGCCCACACCTTTTCATTTCTATCTGCTTTATTTGAGGACTTTCCATTCAGAAAGTCCAAATGAAGGATGGAAAGTCCACAAATAAAAAGGACAGAAATAAAAAGATGCGAGAAGTCAGATCTGAAGATGGACTAGAGAAGGTTTAAAGTGAATGCGTGGTCACAGTCTGGTTTAATAAAATTACTCTGGACAGTTTTAACCATTTATTCACCTTCTCTAGAACTTAGAATTGAACATTGACCTCATTGGGGAGAAAAATCAGATAGGAGTACTGTACATACGAAAGTTTTCTATGGGGAAGCAAAACAGGCTAATAAAATACTGGGTAATTTCACTCAGTGAAAAGTCTCTGTATTCAAATATAAACAGCATTACTAGGGAACTGAAGAGAAATAACTATTTGGCAATACAGAATCAACGAAAAAGGGACATATCCACACTGTGGGTGTTCTTGCATGATTGTCACAGCCTTACATTTCTCAGTGGAAGATCATTCATGGTTTCTTGCAAGTTACTTTTGAAGGAGTCCCCACAATACACAGAGGGTGAGCCAGGAACGGTCATTCAGCACTGCTGCTAACTTAAAAACATGGAATTGAGAATAGGGGTGTGCATGAATATTCAAAACATTCGTTATTCGCATGAATTCATACAAACTCAGATATTTGTACTCAAATCAAAATTTGCAATATTCATATGGTAACATCCGTATGAATACAAATGTTTCCAGACATTCGTACATTTGGTAGATTGAGGGTGTGGAAAAAATGGAGTGCCAGTCACAACCGCAAAGGATCCAGATTGCATTCGACATGGATCGACAGCAGATTTAAAGTAGATTCAGGTTGGATTTGATGTTTTCAGAGCGCAGATATATTACGGATATGTATCGGTTGCCTATTCCAACGTATCAGATACGTATTTGTTCGTACTGGATACGTATCCAATATGTATTCATTCGTATCCCATAAGTATTGAATATTCGTATAAATACATACAAATACATTTGATACAAACAGAATTTTATCCCATTTGAAAGTGTCTATCTGTACAAATATGAATTCTTGAACATTCAATTTGTTACAGATCGAATGTCAAAAATGCATTTGTGTGCACCCCTAATTGAGGATAGCACAGGGAAACATACCATAACATCTTTTCAGTGCACATATGCACCTTAAGATCTGTAGGGAAAGACCTCTTGGTTTTACCATCATCGTCAGTAGCAAAAGGACTGGGAATCTGGGACAGGGCCTTAACAGTGATGGCTCCCAAATTACGGAACAGTCTGCCCCATGAAGTGCTGTGTCAGACACCCTCACTTCACATCTTCAGGAGCGCAGTGAAGATGCATCTCTTTGCCCTGACCTTTGGCTAAATAAGGAAACAGCTTTACCTCCCCACTTTCATGCACTCTTTTTATTTTAGTATGTTGATTTTCCATTTGGTTTTAAATATTGTATAGGGCAAGATAAAAATGTAAATAAATAAATAAATCCAAAGATAGACTTCCTATGTAATAACTGTACCTTGCACTGTTAAAATTTACAGAACAGCTCCTCTTCTGACAAGGAAAACTTGATTTCTCCCTTAACTCCTTCTTCCTGCTTTCAATCTCTGCAAAACTTTCAAGTCTGCAAAACTCTGTGTAGAAATGTACAAAAGCCAAATAATGGGGATTAGCACTTAGTAAGCCAAGTCTCTGCACTGCCAAACCAGCTCAGATGGCCTCATATGGAGGACATCTAGCCAGCTTGGGGTTGCCTTATGCATGTTGCCAAAGCTATATGAGGGTACCAGCTACTATTTATGGTCACAAAGGTAACTGTAGCCTTCTCCTTCTCATGCTCCCGCTCTTTCTCATTGGGTCTCAGTGTGTGACAAATGGGGGAAGAACAAGCACCAGTCTCATCACTGTCACTGCTTGCATTGCTGCTACTGCATCCAACTATGAAGATACACATAGTTGTAAAAGTGCCGTGAAGAGTTCTGTCTGTGGTACTTTTATGGCCACATGTGACTTCAGCAGCAAGAGCAGCAGTAGCAGTGGCTCCTGTTTGCCCCCTGTTTCTGACACTGAGTCCATCCCACTAAGAATGCTGAGAAAAAAAGAGCATCATGCAGAGACCTTCATGAATGCAAAAGTCTGGTAGCTCACATCCACTGCAGCAGAATTTGAGGCCTCACTGGTATGGATCATTGAGCTCCATGAGCTGTGCTTCACCAGAATGGCAAAGCAGTGCTTGTAACCACTTGGCTAGGGCCAAACTATTGGTCAGTTCTCCTCCTGAGATCCCCTGAGACCCCCTGCACAGAACCTCCATGAGGGAGATCCCATGGTGAAGACAGATGTCGCAAGGACAAACTTGTCCTGGTTTCTGTATCAATCCACCTTGCCACAGACATCACACTGTCCCAAATGGGCTGGGACTGCCTAGTCTGTGGGCACCCTGAAGTCATATAAGTAGCCCATGGATATCTATGATAAATGTGTCTCACATTTTCTGAATTCCACAGATGCCCATGTCTGGATTTCTCAATCTATGTGGAAGCATGACCTAAGAAACCCCAGAACTTCCAATCCCACACTGACCCTCCCTATATCTCAACTACTAGTAGGCAAGCTTCCCGTAGATCAGCCCAGGTTCATCACTTTTGAGTTCCACAGGCAATGTTTTGATCCAGTACGATTTGGAGGCTTCCATCTCTTTCTCTCCTCCCAGTCCTGATCTACAGGCTACTAGTGCTAATCCCTATGACTCATGTAAGGGAAAAGGGGTTCTGAGTTTTTACCTGTATGTCCAAAGGAAAAGATGCCCGTATAGTACATGAACCAATATTCACAGGTGCAGATTTGGATATTGCTGCAAAATGCAATCTTTACTTAACTCTGAAAAGGTTTTCTATCTCCAGCTTTAGCTGGTTAATGAACAGAAATTTTTATTTTCTTTGTCCCCCCCCCCCTTTGGGCTTTTTTATTATTTTCTTTGCTGAGAAAGAATCTCAGAGTGTACAAATTATTTGGAAATGGGTGTTAGTCTGCAGGGATCAATTGCAAATAGAGTTGCCAAATATGAGTTGTTCCCTGCTCATTTCCTAGTAAGAAAAATGATGCAAGCCTTGTCAAGGTCGTCCTTTGCCAACCTCCTGCCTTCCAGATGTGTTAGACTACAGCTGCCTCTGAACAGCAAGAAGAAATGCAAGATCTAGAAAAGATCCTGTGACTGCTTCTTGCTGCCCTTGCCAGGTGTGAGGAGCATCTGCCAAGGGCTTGCCTCCAGGTCTGCCAGCTTGGCTACTGGAAGTCAGCCATTAACCCACCCACTTTTCTCACTTTTTGTGAGCTTGGCTGGCTTCCAGTAGCACCAAGTGAGATTACAACAAGACAAGCCAGCAGACACAGAGGCAAGAATCACCATTACAGGAAACCCAGCATCATTGCCAGACACACAACATGCTAGTCTTAAAAGAGCTACACTGGCTGCCAGTTCACCACTGAGCCCAATTCAAAGTGTTGACCTTAACTTATAAGACCCTAAATGACTTGGGACCCAAATATCTAAAGGAATGTCTTCTTCCACATTTATTTATAATTTATAATTTGTATTTTTATCCCACCCTATACATTAAGCTGCCAGAACTTCAAGATCTGCAGGGGAAGCCCTCCGGGTTGTATCACTACCCTTAGTAGCATAAGGGGTGGGCACCCAGGATAGGGCTTTCTCAGTGATGGCTCCTAGATTATGGAATAGTCTTCCCCCCTGGGGTGTATCAGGTGCCTTCACTTGGCATGTCGAGGAGAGCTGTGAAGATGCACCTCTTTGCCCTGGCCTTTGGCTAAATAAGGAAACAGCCTTTCCTCCCCACTTTCAAGCATTGTCGTTGCTATAGCATGTTCATTTTATATTTGACTTCTAATTTTGTAAGCCACCCTGAAATCTTCAGAACAAAAATCCAAAGAAATAAATAGATTTCCCTTAAGAGCTTATCATTTCACTAAGACAAGACTATAGTGGGAATCCTGCTATTGTGTCTGGCTTTCCCAATAGAGTCCTGGCAAAATCATGGGTTTTAGATCATATCTGGAAACATACTACAACTTTTGCCAGCCCTGGTTGCTAAAGCAATGGACAAGGCTTGCAATCTTAAACTTATACACATGTGATGTTGACATGCATAGACCTCTAAAGATATAAATTAAAATACTATATTATGTAAATAATATTCTAGCCTGTGAATACATTATCTTTACATTTAAATGGCATTTAAAACATTAGAAATATTAAGGATTCTTTTATAACCTAAAAAAAAAATTGGGTGACAACCATTTATTTTTGTATGTAATATTTGATTCTGATTTTATTGCTTGTAAACTGCGTAGAGTCTTCTGAAACCCACAGTGACTAAAACTAATAAATGAATGAATATCTCCATTTCCCCCCCACTCAGCCCAAACGTGTGTGCTCTACAGCAAGTCATGGGCACAAAGAAGAAGTACTTTAGCACATGCAGGAACTGGTATCAAGGAGCCATCTGTGGCAAGAAAGCGTAAGTTTTTACATTTTTTTATAACTATGCATGTTTGTTGTGAATAAACACAGGGTCAAAACTCTTGGCTTTTCTTCACAGACCCTTAATACAGATTAAGCGTCCATGTAGTATATTTCCAGACCTCACAGATCTGCATGTTAATGTAGGCCTATGAAGCCATGCCCCCAGATGATACACTCTGTCTCCACTAGACAGAGTGTGATACAGATTAAGGGAAGCCTTAATCTGGATCACTGGTAGAACTGTCTAATGAGGTCTACCAGTGGACAAGCATAACCTTGATCTGCAACACCAGAGGAATGCTACCCATGTTCAGGACTACCGGGAGGCACCTTTCAGTGGCTCATCACAGTGCGTCACCAAGAAGCAACCCCCAGAGGACTCAAGGCTAGGAACGTTTATAACCCTCAGAGGCACTGAAGTGTGGTTATGAAGCTCACAGAAGCTTTGTGGCAGTGACATGTTCTGATCCAGCTCACACCTTCCTGTGCTCTGAATCAGTGGCTTGTGCTTTTACAGACCTACTGATGGAGATTAAGGGCAGGTAAGTGCAGAAGGGGCCTCTGTCACAGACAGCAAAAATGTCACTTTAAAGAGAGTAAAAGGTCTGCACTGTTCTACCTTAAATATTGTCCTGGCTATAGTTTCTGCTCCCTGACTGGGAAAGCTGGAGCCAAAGTTATGCCAGGATGCATGCCCCCTGTCTAAATAATCAGTTTGGAAATTGGCTTGAGACTTCTTCAGACTGATAGTAATTTCAGATATCATACTTTTTGTGGACTAGAAGTTCCTAAAAGTGAGTTAAACTGTTTACAGATGAGTATTCAGTCCAGTTCAGAGTGTTAAGTCTGTTTTATTTTGCAGAGTGGGAACAGAGGGAGCCGTCATACTCTTGGGAGGGAACCATACTTTTGGGTCCATGCTCCCCGTTTCTTCTTGTCCAATTGTGTGTCTTGTACTCAGGAGGCTGAGGACTTCAAAAAGTAGTTTTCACTACAGAGCTAACAAATGCTGAATGAATTATTCCACTAAAATGCTTCCTACCATTACTCAAGTTCCAGGATCTAAGTGCAAAATCTCCAATTTTGATCATGATTGGTTGGCTCCTTTGACTTAGTACGAGAGAAGGAAAGGATATCAGTGCAGAAGATGACTTTTTTTTGCAGATTACATTATATGGCTGATACATTTGAAGATCATATTATTATAGGAGGCAAGTTTTATTGGAGTGGTGTGCAATCTGTCTGCACCAATTATAGGAGACATAAATGTTGTTTTGGAATTAACATCCAACATCCTCAGAATATTCAAGAAAAAAAACAGCCAGCTAGCCATAGTAATTGCAATTTAGTGGGTCTTCCTGGAGTTATGGCTGGCTCACAGCAGTGCTTTACAATCGTGTTATGCCTTTTGTAAATGCTTAGCCGTCAACTCTTTTCTCCCCTCCCCACATTGCACTCAACATTCTGCAACATCTGCAACACCTGACCTGTTTCTTTTAAAGTGTTTTAAAGGACAATGTAGAATACTAGCCAGATTATCACAAACCTCCTCCTCCCCAATTCCCCATTTGTGGAACCACTATAGAAACAAGTCTGGCAAAGAGCCACTGACATTCACTGGTGCAAGACACTGGATGCTCTAATGGCAAAACACTAATGGCCATTCAATCTCCCAAACACTCTCAGGTATCCCCAGATGCAGGTAAAAACCCAAGATCATCTCTGGACTACTGCATATATCTATGACATTTCCCAGTCTACTTCCAGGATGTCAAGGGGATATCCCAAAACACCAGAATTCTGAAATATGTAGCAACATTGCTGGGTTTCCCATAAAACTGAGGCCTATTTGCACAAGGGCCTCCAGAACATGTGTAGGACGCCCTGGGATGGAGCATACATACAGCTGGGCAGCCCGTCCCAGGGAACCCGCACACGTTCTGGATGTTGAGCACAAAATCGTGCTCTACACCCGGCCCAGGGCATTCCCGGCTGTCCCGGACCGTCCCACAGCTGTTCAGGGGGAGAGCATTCGCTCTCTCCTTCCGTAACAGCTGCAGGCCCTGCCCCCAAGCTGTCAGCACTTTGGAACGGAAGCGCTGACAGCATGTGGGCCTAGTGCATCACAAGGAATGGCACATCGCCCCAGCCGGCCGCACAACCAGCAAGGTAAGTGGTCACATGGCTGGGGGGAGGGCACCAACCCCTGGGCCACACCAGCTGCCAGTGTATCGGGATGGATCTTCAGCCTCTGCAGGCTCTAGGTGACCCAATTGGGTCACCTACAGCTGCAGGACCCAACCTCCAGGCACCGCACCCCACCGGGCTGGGCCCTAGTGAGGACGTGCGAATGTGATTTAACTTGTTGGCTCCAGGTTCAAAATGGCAAGCCTGCCCAGTGTTGTGCATCTGCATGCACCAGTGGCTCTGACTGGCCAGTTGTAACTGGCCAATCAGAGTTGTGCTCGGGGGGGTACCTGGGGGGAGTTCCTGCAGGATATAGGTGACCCGATCGGGTCTCCTACAGCCCATGGAGGCTGAAGACCTGTCCCAGTGCACTTGCAGTCCCAATCAGACTGCAGCAGCTCCCATGCATGCCCTAAGTGCCCCCCTCACCCAGGGGTTAGCGCCACCCACACAATCCACTTACCTTGTCAGGCTTCAGGTCTGAAGTCCTCCTCGCACGGTCTGGCAGAGCTATCTGCTGCTCTGTATGCAGGCACACACTCCTGCAGATCGTCCCATGCTGACCTGACACTCATCACATCAGATCAGCGTGGGGCCAAGCTACTGGAGCGAGTCCTAGCCTTATTGCACTACAGCCACTAAAGGCCTCTGGAGAACTGGAACTTTTATTAACTGACAAACAACTATCCTGACCTTGCACCACCAAACTGAATCAAAACTAAACTTATAAATTTTCACAAAGGCGGATTTCTTCTTGGTATCCCTTCAAACTATGTTTAGTTAGAAAAAGTCCAACCAGGAGAGAATATAGATTGAAATTAAATCTTAAATAGCTTCCTGCTTATATCTACCCTGCCTCTCTTTCTATCAAGAGGGCACATCATCTGCCATCATTTGGGCAACCGATATTTTGTCACAAGTTAAATTTTGAAGGTAAGTTTATGTGACCCAAACAACCCCTCCTTGTTCAAGGCTAGTATTTCAAAGGCATTTTGCCCATGCCCAAGGTACCTTCTTCCAAGCCTGGCTCTCACAAATCTATCTTTTCCATCCATTTTCCACCTTACCCTCCAATTGTCTTACCCAATGTAAGCTGCCCATGCTCAGAATCCCCCTCTTGCCTCCCAGTCCCCTTCTGGGAGTAAGGTCAGTGGCTTCGGAAGTGCACAGGCACAGCTTGGAATGAGAGACACACTTCTTAATTGAGTGAGCCAGTCTGGTCTAGTAGTTAGGGAGCTGGACTCTTATCGGGGAATACCGGGTTCAATTCTGCCCTCACCCATGAAGCCAGCTGGGTGGCCTTGGGCTAGTCACAACTCTCTTCTGAGCTCTCACAGCCCCACGTACCTCAAAGGGTGTTCTGTTGTAGGGAGAAGGCCAGAAAGCTTTGTCAGCCATTTTGAGCCTCCTTAAATGGATGAGAAATGCGGGGTAGAAAAGCCAACTCTTCTTCTTCTAAATGATTATCTAACTAAGCTTGGGGGGGGGGGAGCCCTAATAAGTTAAATAAGGGGGAAGGAATAACATCTAGAGTAGGGATGTGCACAAATATTTGCCACATTCAAAATTCATTTGAATTTGTAGATTCGAATTTGATTAAAATGTTGGCAACATTTCGGTTAAAATGTTGGCTACATTCAAAGATTGGTATTTGAATGTGAAGCAAATGCTTTTGTGCATTTGTTCGAAGCTTCATTATATTCATCATGAAAGTGGAGAGGCAGCAAAGCAGCTCCTCAGTCACATCTGCAGCAGATCCAGAGCAGATCCAAAGTGGATCCAGAGCAGATCCAAAGTGGATCCAGAGCAGATTCGTAGGAGGTAAGGCGTTCATAGGCGTGACTGGTGGCAGGGATTCAAAGTGGATTTGAATAGCATTCAAAGAACATTCACATCAAATTCGGATGCAACCACATTCAAAGGGGCTCTATTATTACAAATGTGGATTTCCTTATATTCGATTCAATTTGAATCAAACATACACAAAAAACATTTGTACACATTTCTAGTAATGATAGAATAAGGAGGAGAATAGAAAATAAAAGAAAGTTTAAGGAAAGGAATCTGAGAGTAGAAGGACAGTATTTTACAAAACAACGAAGAACAAAATTTAGGCTGCAGCTGAGTAGAAGAGAATCACAGAACAGAGAGCAGAGGAGAAATAAAAGTTCCCAGCTTCAGACATTGCCAGCTAGGATTGTTTTGGACAGCGGCCCACAAGCAATGCACTTCTAGTGCCACTTCCAGGTGCCAAATAAATGGCCCAGGCTTGGTATATCAGACCACTGCCTATTTGTTGTTTGCATATTTTATTTTATTTATTTATTTATTTATTTATTTATATTTTATTTATTTATTTCCATTTCTACCCCACCCCATACCTGAAGGTCTCTGGGCGGGTAACAATGGATCAAACAACATATTATAAACAAGATACAAATTAAAATAAGGTACATATATGTCAGTTATAACACTGTCCAGACAAAACATTATAGTAGTCAGTTTGGCCCAGATGGTCTAGCTGGCTCCCTGGGTCTCTCTAACAACCCAGCATGGACACAAACATTGTCCACTGTACCTTTAAACATCAGTTGCCATAAGCCCAATATACAGTGTGTTGTGATGTCCTAACCAGGGATAGACTGTCATAGCCAGACTATCAAGGTAAGGACCACCAGTAAAAGCTGATGGAAGGCTTGTCAATCAAACCAGCAAACTAGTGAATGCAGGAGAATCCTCAAGTTATAAATCTGTTCCTTCCAAAATGGAAGCTTGATTAGGCTTTTCTGCACAGCACAGTTTATCCTGCCCTGGTCTGGTCTGCTACTGGCCTGCACCAAGGGTCATCTGCCTTGTAGGTGGCCAATCCCAACCCAACTATGGAGGGTGGGAACTAAAGTAAACCAGCACTGAGCACAGTGTGGATAATTTACAAGCAGTCCAGACTTGAAGCAGACTACACTGCCATTTTTGGACCATAGTTTGCTCCAACGCCTCATCCAGTGTGGGTGGAGCAGTACTCTGGGAGGTATGACCTTCTGGTAGACCAATCCATGGTCCAGATGAGGCATTGCAGATGGCCTGGTTGGTTATTCTACCAACCAAGTGTGTAAAGGCTCATTGAGTCTTAATTAAGTGGAACTTTCCTCCAAGAACATGCATGACCCATACTTTTTACTTTGCCAGCACAGGAGTCATTCTGTGTCAATGCAGGACTGCTTGTACTTGAGCAAAAGTATTAAACCGCAGTCAGTGACAGAATTTTATGCGGCATCCAAGTTTGTCATCTGGAAAAAAGATCAAACCAGAAAACCACAGAAGCTTCAGTGATTGCTGAAAACCCCTCTTCCAAATAAAAATGATTGCATGGAACAGAGAATGAGTGCTATATCTTACTTTCCATTCTCCAGTTCCTGCCTTCTTATTTGGCACAGAAAGTGAGAGTGAAGGAAATTCCTGTCTTCTTGAACAGAAATTTCAACTGTCCTTGTAACTGAGGTTAGCTAATTGTTGCAGACACATCCTTATGTGGAGATGATGGGAAATAAAACTGTGGCCTTTCCACACTTGCCTGGTAAACTGGAACAAACCGCTCAGTAGTAAGTTCCTTCCACATGGGACTAGTGCCTCTTCTAGTCCAGCTGTTAGCACTTCCACATCTGGTCTGGAACAAGGAAAATGCCACAAGCCCATCTTAGAAGCTTGCGCAAGTGTCAAAGATGGAGCTGTGCTTTCTTATGCAAGCTCTGAAGATTATCCTTAAAATCCCAATGCAGAAGTAGTTCAGCCCCACTCCCACACATTGGATGCAACATTGAAGTGACAGGGGCGTGGTCCAATCACAGGGAAGGATGGGTGGTGTCTGCAGTGTGAGAATGCTCTGCCTGGAGCAAAACAGGAAAGGTGCATCCGCATTGCTGCCAGTGCTGAACTGGGGCAACAGCGTTCCAGCCCTCAAAATGTAGATGGTAGATTGGATCAAGGCAGACTGGAGCTGATTAGCTGAACTGCTCCAAGGGAGGTTAAGTGCAGAATTGGCCTGTGATTCTGTTTTCTAGGAAGGTGCTCTCTTACAGAGCTATGGCTTCCTCCACCTCTTTATAGGACTAAGCTATAATTTCTCCAAGAAGCCTCTCTTCTTCGGAAGGCAAAAGTAGTTGTGCAAGGTTAAGCAGCATACATGCCACATACTTCAGAATCTTTTCCATCAGGTTTGCAAAAAAACGTTTGAACTAAGTGTGGCTTGGAATTTGCACATGCATGGCAGTTTGCAGGACCAGATGAAACCATGAAAAGGATCCAGGTTTTCCAGAGATTTTTGCATGGCTGCGGATTCCAAATGCCTAATGGAAGTCAGTCAATTTGCCAGTGAGCCAGTTTGGTCTTGTGGTTAGGGTGTCAGACTCTTATCTGGGAGTAGCGGACCCATATCTTGTAGTCACAGGGCTTGATTCTTCTCTCCTCCATAAAGCCAGCTGGGTGACCTTGGGCTAGTCACAGCTCTCTTTCTGAGCTTTCACAGCTCCACCTACCTCACAGAGTGTCTGCTGTGGGGAGAAGAACAGAAGGTTTGTCAGCTGCTTTGAGTCCACTTAAATGGGTGAGAAAAGCAGGGTAGAAAACCCAACTACTCCTCCTCTTCTTCTTCTATATGACACATCAGCTTTCTACTTGACCTGAACCATGAAAAGACAAATGTCTTTGCATATTTAAAGCCAAATGTGGGCTAGTCCTCCCACGTATCCCAAAGGAAGCATGCTATATATTTAAAGAAACATGATAATCTAAAATGTTCTCCATTGGCTGTATCCATTGCACATTGGCAAATTTTATGCCTCATCTGTCTTAAATTTAGTTTTCACTGCACAGGATGGACATATGAGGGAAGACAGAACTGATTGTAACTGTCCCTTTATTTTCTTTTTAAGTTAACCAAAATTAAAACTGAGCTTGTCTGTCCTACTTTTGCTCCTGAGGCAAAGTTTCATAGGACATAGGAACTGAAATGTATTAGTCATCTAGGCTGTTATAAAGATTCATATTTGGACTAAAATTCTGCATATCTATTCCAACAATGGTTATGTCATTGCAATCAGCAACCTACTTTTAGCATAAGTGACTCAGTTCTTCCAATTTGCCTATTCTGTAGGCACATGATCTGGCTTGATATGGCTAGACTCAAACTACCTCACTCCAGATCAATTCAGACACCCACCAAGCTCAGGGAATGACTGGAAAGCTTAGTGCAATGTGCCCTCTCTTTTTTTTTTACAGTAAGCTGTTCTTTGAGTAGCTCAGAAATTCAGCTAATTTGGAGCTTGAAGAACCAGCATGCATGGTTTGGCAAGGTCTGATTCAGCTGAACCACACAGCTAGGCAAGGAGTACTGAATCAGACCAACTGCTGAGCTAGGCAAAAAGTGCCTTGAGGGAAGTAGGGACCCATTACACTAGATTGTCCAGTTTCTCTCCGGTTCAAGACACATCTTAAGCCTGCTATTTGCCATTGTTAGTAATTGATTCCAGGTAGCAGAATCTTCACTGATATTTAGGGCATGATGTTAATAAATAAAGATTACATAATCTTTAGTGTGTCTCCAAATATACAATAAAGGCCGCATTCTCCAATAAATCTGTCTGCCCCTGACAAAAATTAAGACCCTAACTATAATCAAAACCTAAGTATAGTTCTCAGTTTAGTCTTGTGGATTCTTATCTGGAGGTCTCCCAGTTTGATTCCACACTCCTCCATGAATCCAACTGGGTGACCTTGGGCTAGTCACAACTCACTTTCCAAGCTCTCACAGCCCCACCTACCTCACAGGATGTCCGTTGTGGGAAGAAGAACTGAAGGTTGTCGGCCGTTTTGACTCCCTGTGGTGACTCTTTTAGGTAAGTAGCAGAAAAAGCAGTGAAGCCATATCATCTGGCTTAGCAGTGGGCGTGACTCAGCAGCCCAAGTGAGGGGAGGGGGGTGAGTTAATTCAGGAGCTCAGCCAATGAGAGTGAACAAGCAAGGGGGAGCTGAATATAAAAGGCTGTGACAGCCGTTCTCGTTTCTTGCTCTTGATCTTGTACCAGTTTGAGATCGTTAGTGTATAGGATCTCTTGCCTGAGGAGGGGTGGGGGGCAAGTTTTGGGAACTGGGTTCTTAAGACTGTAGATTAGCCAGGGAGGATCCTGACTCATAAATACAGGGCTAGGCAGGAGAGACAGCAGTCTGCTTGCAGGAACAGGCCAGGCCTGGGTTCCACAGGAATGAGATGCCCAATAGCTGAGCTACACCATCTTGAGAATATTTCTAAATTCATAACCTTTATACAACAGCTGTCTATTGTGATGCAAGGAGGAAGGGAAGTTTTAGCCATTCAGTTAAATGACATGATTGGTCTCAGAAAGCAAATAAACTAGCTAGGATCACAACTGGGATTTTATGATTTGTTAATTGAATTAATTTTAGGCTCTCTTTCCCCCCACTGCTCCTCAATGAAGATTGCTCTGGAATGTCTGATACTAGACTGGATCTGTAGCGAGTTAGTGAAAGATTGCAAGCCTTTTAAATAGGCAAACAAAATATTAATAGTGATGAAAAAGGAAGGTTCCAAGTGATAGCTTATACAATCATAGAGTTGGAAGGGCTATTGAGTCCAACTGTCTGCTCAGTGCTAAAATGAGTGCCTGGGAAATAGATAACAAGATATTTTAAGACTTGGAATTCTTTATCTGATGCTCTCCCAGAACTGAAACATACACAGAAAGTCCTTCTTTACAAAGTTGATCTTATAGAAGTTGACAAGCCATATTCTTTTCCTAAACCCTCTTCACTTGCAGTCTGCCCTTCTATTACTGTTTTTAAGTCCCAGTTTAAAAAGTTTCTTTCTTTTCATCCTTTTGGTGTTTCACCTTAATTTTCATGATTTTACAGTGTAAAACCTATGTTATTATTAATGTAACTTTCCCCCCTAGATTTTAAACAACTGGCAGGGTTTCTACGTTGCTTGTTTTTATCTTAAATTGTAAAGCACTTGTATACTAATAGCACTATATAAATAAATGGTTCAGTTCAGTTCAATTCAACATTTCTGTTTTTAATCCTGAATGCTTTAACTATGTATATTTACTGATATGAGGTAGTTGAGAAATTTAAGAATATGTTCCACTGGTAAGCAATATGTTTGGAAGAAAACTCCTGCCTCTTAAGTCTGGTGATGTAAGGGAATAGCTCTCAAATGAGGTAAAAATATATTGCAAAGGACAGTAACTAGTGCATGAACTCATGCCTTTTATATGCTTCAAATGAACGGTGTGACAGAAAACACTGCTTTTCATTATAAATGATCAGATGAAAGTTGCACAATGGTGGCTCATCTATGTAATGGTGGGCTGAAACTTTAATGGCTGCAAACTATTTCCAAAACAGACTGCCAAGTAAAATCCAATTTGAGTTGTGGTATGGGCAGGAGCCAAGACGGAACCACATTAAAGGGTTCAGATCCAAACTTTATACACATGTTACAGAGGGCTGGAATATATTCAAGGCGTACAGAATCCTTGATCTTAAAACTGGACAGTTCAAATGTTGTAGTGTTGGCCATATTGATGAGAACCAAGAGCCAAAAGGAGAATCTGTACCTGAACTATGCCATTGGTCCTGAAAAAACAACACCACCAGTTTGCGCCAGTGGTTAAGGAGCTGGACTCTTATCTGGGAATACTGAGTTCGATTTCAACCTCCCCCACAAAGCCAGCTGGGTGGCCCTGGGCTAGTCACAGCTCTCTTCTGAGCTCTCACAGCCCCACCTACCTCACAGGGTGTTCTATTGTGGGGAGAAGAATAGAAAGCTTTGTAAGCCGCTTTGAGTCCCTTTAAGTGGGTGAGAAAAGCAGGGTAGAAAAGCCAACTCTTCTTCTTATTTGACTTAGAGCCAACAGCAAATCCAAGTCTAAGGAAGTATTCACACCCATGGTGGTGGTGGGTATACCCAGGAAGCCCCAGGGGGCAGGGCAGTCAAACAACCATAGTGCCTGCTGCAGTAAAGCACTCTGAAAAGGGTGCCACAACTAGGAATGTGCCTGAATATTTGTAAAATTCAAAATTCATATGAATTTGGCTGAATTTGGACATTCAAATTCGAATTGCATGTTGGCACATTCAAAGATTGATATTCAAATTAGAATAGAATGCTTTGATACATTAGTATGAAGCTTCGTATGGGATTCATATGCTATTCGTATGCCTTTATATGGGCTTTGTATGGGATTCATATGGAACTGAACATTCATATTGAATATGAATCCTACCACATTCAAATGAATACAAATTTTCTTGCATTTGCTTCGATACAAAACAAATAAAAAAAAAACATTTGTGCACATCCCTAGCCACAACTACTAGGAAGCCCCTTGTGCAAAGTCCATTTGTCTGGAGACAGCTTTGGAGCAGCTCACATTCATTTAAAATAATTTCCCAACAGATACGAATCCCATGCCTAATCAGTGTTGTTATCAGCATGTATTTCCATATCAGTTTTCACAAAAAGCCTATGAAATGGGCCCTACCCAAATTTTATTCTTAATCTTGAAATATTATTTAGATATTATTTATATACTAGTCTGACAGATAAAAAAATAACACAGTATAAAGGGAAAAAATACTGCTGGTCAAAGATATTTCCTCCATGCAATGAACCAAGCACTTGCAAATACAAGGGTCCCTTAGACTCCACTTGAATATTAGTCACAGCTGGAATTTCTCTCACCAACTATCCAGTGCCAGAAACACACCAGAGGCTATTTAGCCACATTTCACATAATTCATAGCTGCTGCTAAAGTGGAATTATAAAACAGGGTCTGATGATCCTAAACATTACCTCAAATTATGGCCTGAATTGGACCTGATGCAAAGGAGGATAGTCTGATCTTCCAAGTTTCTTGAGTTACTTTTTAAAAAGAGAAGAAGAGAGAAAGAAAAGATATAAGACTTATAGAAGGGTAAGGCAAAAACAAAGATTAACCACTTCCAATATTTTTTCTTTAAAATATAGTCTATAAAAGTGCAAAACTAGGAAAATAATTCTCGTTTTTATGTACATATGGCTCAGCTTATGAACAGGAAATGGGTAAATTGTGTACAGTTTCCTGAAACACAGGACTTCATTGCATTGCCAGTTTTAATAAAGCATCAAAATTACAAAATACACAGGAAGAAATTAGTTTAAAATGTGTTCAAGTTGCAACAACAGCACAGGGAAAACTCTGAAGATGTCTGTGCACTCAAATCTGACATGCAATAAACTCAACAGTTCCAAAACGAAAAAAAGAAACCATTTTTGTCCTGGAAACAATTGTACACAATTGGTCACTACAGATTTGACAAGCTGCTTGGAATATTTATAATATGCACCATTCCTTTTACTGTTCAACGAGCTTGTTCACAAAATTTTAAAAGTATAGATTTTTGTAATTCTTGTAAGTAGCAGTGTGTGTAGGGGGGGGGTGCCACAAAGTGGCGATGACAGATTTTTATGACAATGAAAAAACTACCATTGGTTTATATTACTATATTTCAGGACTGTTTTGTATGAATGCTGTCCTGGCTACATGAAGATGGAAGGAGAACGAGGATGTCCTGCAGGTACTGTTAGCCCTAGTCGGACTATATGGGCCGTGGTCACACCTTCACTTTAAACCTTCTTCAGGCCATCTTGAGGTCTGACTGCTTACACATTTTCATTTTTATCTGGAAAGTCCACAAATAAACCAGATAGACACAAAAATGTGTGAGCAGTCAGACCTGAAAATGGACCGAAGAAGGTTTAAAATGAAGGTGTGACCACAGCTATGGTTGTTCTCTTAATTTTTCTAAAAGAATTAGAGACATTAGGAGATGGAAATAGGCCTGCTTATGATTAACACTATGGTATTAAGCAGTCACTTTATAGTGAGAAGTCACATCTGGGTCATGTGCTACAGCTACTGCTTTTGGCCAGTTGGGCCATGAATGCAGCAGAGGGCATGGAGCATTCCAGGTGCTGCCTGCAGGATAGTCCCCCTGTCTTATCTGCCCTTTGAAGCTGGGGGGCAAAAACAGTTCAGTGGATGTCTGGAAATGGTCCCAGAAATGACATATCATCCAAAGCCCAGGATAGAGTTGGGCCATTGCTGTCTGTGTAGGTGGGATCCATGCCTGAGACACAAGGAAGACCTTCTGGAGTGCTTTTACTCCAGAATGGATCAGATTCAAGGACCATGTAGCTAGCATGTTCTGCAAGAAGCACAGCCTTCTGGGGAATGGTCTAGTTTGCAAACCCCATCTGGCGTGGTCTGAATGGACAAGGTGGATTTTGCTTCTGGTTCTCATTTTTCAAGGGTGTGGTAGCAGATCTGTTCATATCAGCTGTGTAATTTATAGAGCAGAAACTTACAAAATTCCATTTTTATGGACCCTGAATTAGCCAAGTGTTTTGAAGAAGGGCTGTATATTGATTGCATGGGCAGAGATATAAAAATGATCTCATACATGCTCTGTAGAGTGAGTTCAGTGTGCAAAGCAAGCATGGTGAATAATTCCATTCCTTTTAGCATTCTTTTGGCTGGGTGTTCTTTGTACCAATCAAGGAAAACTGAGTTCAGAACTCCATTTAATTTCCACCAGAAAAATGTCACTACTATGATTGTGTGGAGGAAAAAAAAATCAGAATAAGCAAACAAGACATGTCCATTTTTGTTGTCATCTTTAGTCGCACCCATAGATCATGTGTATGGCACTCTGGGCATTGTGGGAGCTACTGCCACTCAGCAATACTCTGATTTATCAAAACTAAGAGAGGAGATTGAAGGCCCTGGTTCTTATACATTTTTTGCACCAAGTAATGAAGCCTGGGATCTTTTGGACCGTGTAAGTATATCAGCATGGATTTTAAAAATAGTTAAATTTGTACATAAAAAATAAGTTATATAATTTTTAAAATAGCTAATGAACATGGTATTAAACACAAGTGTAGTTAGTTGCATTCATAATGAAGGATTACATCTTGTCAGTGAAAAACATTCGAATTTTAAATATTTTATTTACGGCACAGAAATCTATTGAAGAATATCTGTTTTCTTCCCTAGGAAATCCATAGTGGCCTGATTGAGAATGTAAACATTGAACTTTATAATGCTCTCCATAACCACATGGTAAACAAGCGTCTGCTGACAAAGGATCTTAGGAATGGTTTAACCCTAGTGTCTATGTACAATGACCAAAATCTGCATATAAATCATTATCCCAATGGTGTAAGTTTATTATTTCTGTTCTATTGGTTCTATGCATATTATTTTCTTAAAATTTATAAAAACACATAATAACATGTATCATTTTTGTTACAAATATGACACTGGAAATAGCGACAAATTAAGATTTCCAGTCAGAATTTCATTTTTAGAATGTGTTGGATTTTGGCTTTAAACAGCCTTGTAAATGCCTAATTAGAAGTAACTCCCACAGAGTTCAGTGAAACCTACTTACAGGGATATGCTATAGAATTATGGCCTTGACAGAACCTTGGTTCTACTGAAATAGCTAGGGTGATTTATTTAAATGTACATGTCACTTGCACATTTCAAGATTGTTTACAAAGTTTAATCCCGTACAATAAATAGCATAACAACAAAATCAGACAGATTAACATCTTTCAACTTGATTAGCATGGGTGGGGCAACAGCCAAGCTAAAGTTTAGATAAATGTTTTGTATGTATTTCAAATAAAATGAAATTCTGTTGTTCAATTTCAGAAGCCCCTCAGGGAAAATCCCTGCAGAAACCAGGCCAATATCAAACATAGTTTTGCTGCAGAAATTAAAACAATTTGCTGTAGGATAAAAACAATTTGATTGTCCACCAATTGCACAAGATATCAAAACTGGTGCCAAATATGCTTCTCTTTGAGGACACTGCTTAATTGGGGCATCATAACTTTTTAAAAAACCCTCTTCCTTATAATACATTTCAGCTCTGGTGGAAGTGGCACTTGGAGAAGGGCAAATACTGATATCAGTAGAGTATGGACATGTCCATTGAGAATTGGAAAATTAATAATAATTACCCATAAACACAATCTGTGTGTTCATATTTAAACAGAAGGAACTTAAAACTCTTTATTTCTACTAACATTTAGATATATGAAATGGAGCTTTAAAAATGTAGATGTTCAAACTCAATAGCTGAGTTAATGTTTTTCATAATCTTGTACGACAAGCATTGGGCGTCTGATAAACTAATTGTAAAAATAATACAAATTTAAAAATGTGTAAAAAGATAAGAAAGCCAGGTTTATAACAAGTTCTATATTTCACATTTTCTCATAAAATTTTTCATGCACAGGTTGTTACAGTCAACTGTGCCAGAATAATCCATGGCAACCAGATTGCTACAAATGGTGTAGTCCATGTTATTGACCGTGTCCTGACTCCTGTTGGAATTACCATTCAAGACTACCTTGAAGCAGAAGATGATCTTTCTTCTCTCAGAGTAAGTGTCCTATATCTGTTGTAATCACAAATCTGTTTTATTAATTTCATTTCCTGCCATATAATACTCTTAAAAAAAAGCCTAAATTTTCCAAAAGATTCAATGCCAAAGTATAGGTGCATTGTTGTATATTAGGAAATAGTGGTAGTTTGTGTCTTTACCATTAAAGTTGAACACTAGAATAAAGTAAAGCCAAACTGGTATTATGTGAGGAAATATTCAAAATGTTTCTTTACACAAAATCAATGTGGCATAGTTTCCTAGTGTTGCTCTCCCAGTCCACTGTTTTTTTCTATGTCTTCTTAATGAAACCATAATTTGACAGTATAAAATACGTGTATCATCGCAACATATAGGAAGTTACATTGTTACTTGGAATGCTACCATGTATATAATTATGATTTTTTTAAAAAAAACATGAAAAATAGTGGGAATGCACACATAATATGATACACTAGACTCAACACAATATTTGCAAATTCAGATCAAATATGATTCATCAAAATATCAATTTCTTGAGGTTAATCTGCTTCTGCATACAGTACCTAGGGCAAGAATTCATAATGATTCACTGTGACTGGACAATAGGACAAGACTAAATTCTGAATTGCTTGCAAAGAACTACAACAAATCAAGACATGGACTAGAGAGATCAAAAAGGTTTCTTTATATCTGTGAACTATATTCTTGCACCCTATTCTCGTTTACCTTCCCAATCACCCAGATAATCTAATCAACATTCCATTCATTTTCTATCAAACATATATAATTTCATGAACAGATACAAGCAAAAATGTGATGATATTTATAAAATGGGTTATAAAGCTAATGATAGGAGAGCTGATAGTTCTATGCAAACTGACATGGAAACTGAATTTTCAACCATCAACAGAATTTGGGAATGTTTACCAACCAGGTTCCAAGTCTAGTAGAATTGCTGTTGTTTCTTTCATCCATCATGGCACCCTGAATGAGGGAGCTGGCCCGACTTGCATTACAGACATCTAGGCTGATGAGCTGGGGGAGTCCTTCACTTACCCCACTCTGTTTCCTGGACTATTCCAGGTTTATAGGACAAATAGGGTAAATTGCTATTATCCATTGTAATTCCATCCCTCTTGCCAAGCAGCTAATCCATTCTGTGTCTAATTGATTGTCCCTGATGTTGGGCTTGAAAGACAGAATAGAGTTGCTATAGATATACCGTCTCCCCTCCTCCCTCGCCAGCTTAATAGCAGCCTCCTTTGATGTGGCATTAAGAGGCTCCTTCCATAATCAGTTTTTCAACATCCATGCTGAAATGACCAGTCCAGGGGTGCTTTTCCACTGAGCTCCTTTAATCTGGATCTAAGAAGATCCGGATCTAGGGAATGGGGACTTCCCTTAATCTGCATCTAGTAGATCCAGATTAAGGGAAGTACCCAATGTGTTTCCATGGGTGGTCTAGGACCCAATAATAATGGGTGCTAGCCTGTCTGCTGTGGAAACACCGGAACACCCATTTGCAAATCCAGATCTACCCACGAGGAGGTCTGCCTGTCACTCCAGGTGTTTGGGGGGATGGCGGGGGGGAATAAGTTGCTTTCGGAGATTAGCAAAGGCTCCGAAGAGAACCACTTGCAAGAACCGGCTCTGGAGTCTTTGACAGCTGTATTGTGACCTTCCCTAAGACAAAGGGTGAAATAGAAATATAAATAAATAAAAAGGGAAGAGGAGGGAAGGAAGAGGGTGGGCATTATGACTGTAACCTATTACCCAACCACAAAATAAACAGATGATTTTTACAGATTTTTCAAAAGATTTCCAGAATTCCCATTACTGTCTGATATACAGTATTGAAGATTTACTGCCTTATTAGTCATCTCACTCAGGGGAGCCACAGAGAAACACCTGATTTTTAGCAAGTTGGCTGACAATCCTGATTTTTAATATTCTTTTGAGTCTTCATACTAAGCATTTAAAAATTGGTGGCATCTTGCAGGGTTCCAAAATGTGGACAGCAGGAAAAGATGTTCCCAACCTTCCAGCAAATAATGAAACAGACCACCATGTTAGTGATCTTCAAGAAATTTCTGAAGCTTTTTTCGAAACCCCTTTGTTTCCTATGGAGATTTTGGGAAGCAAAATCCAAAATGCCTTAAAATCGAGAAACTGGGAACAGTCCGTCAGAACAGGGCTCTTTTGCTGGGTGATTTGTTCCAAATTCAGCACACTTGGATCACTGTGTCCAAATTTAGAACAGTCAAACTTGGTATATTTTCCATTATCGAGGGTAAACTGATATAAATCTCACTATTAGCCTAATAAGATTAAAAAGTACTTTTCTTTTAACTATACCCATGGTCACACCTTCACTTTGAATGTTCTTCAGTCCATCTTCAGGTCTGACTGTTCACACTTTTTCATTTCTATCTGTTTAAATTGTGGACTTTCCATTCAGGGAAGTCCAAATGGAGGATGGAAAAGGTATGAACAGTAAGACCTGGAGATAGACTGAAGAAGGTGTGACCACAACCTATAATTCTAATGTCAATTTGGATATTTTTAATTTTTCTGTGGGGAAATCCCTTTTTCTTTCCTAGGCTGCTGCTTTTGCTTCTGGTGTGATGGACACTCTTGGAAAGCCTGGTCAATACACACTCTTTGCTCCTACCAATGAAGCCTTTGAAAAACTTCCTCGAGGAGTCTTACAAAGGATCATGGGGGATAAAGTAGCTTCTCAAGGTATTTTATGTTGGAAGACACTTTTAATTTGATTTGAAAAATAATAAGTTAAATTTAAATACAATGTCTACAGCCATAATACACACTTTATTATAGTTACTTTTATCATACCACAAACAATTTCTATACTATATTTCTTTGTTGGAAGCTACTAGTATGTGAGAACTTACCACTTTCCTCAAATGAGGTAAGTTATTTTGTGTTTTCATATAAATTGTTCCTTCTTTATGAGAGGGATGCATTTTTTTCTCCTTTGGTGTATTCTTCTCCTTTGAAAACACCTGCTTTCATTATCTCCTCCTTATCCACCTATCTCCCAGATGTGTCTCTACCTATCAGTAAACAGCTCACACTAGGGATGTGCACAAATATTTGTAACATTAGAAATTCATACAAATTCATCAAAAATCGGACGTTCAAATTCAAATTGAATGTTGGCACATTCAAAGATAGACATTTGAATTCAAAGTGATGGCTTAGGAACATTTGTCCAAAGCTTCGTTACATTTGTGAACCTAGGGAGGTGGGAAAGCAGCTGTGCTAGTCATATCTACAATGGATCCAGAGTGGATCCAAAGTGGATTAAGAGTGGATTCAAAGTGGATTCCAGGAGGATTTGACACATTCAGAGCAGATACATATGTAATACATATTGGATACATAGGGGATTAATATGTGTTTCATAGCGGGGGTTCAAATAGAATTCTTATCAAACATTCATATTGAATTTGAATCCTACCACATTTAAAAGGGATCTATTTAAAAAAATGAATTTTCTTGCATCCAATTTGATACGAATTGAACCCCCCCAAAATTTGTGTACCTCTCTAGCTCACACCAATACAGCAACATTTCATAATATATACACTGTTGAGATAACTTACAGGGTAAGTAGCATAAATACTTCATTTTACCTTCTCTAATCTTTGGTCAAAGTGTATGTGATGTTCTTTGAGAGGAAGGAAAACATATTTCCTTATCATACATAGTTTTATATATCTCCCTACTCATTGTATTTAAAGACTTTAAAACATTCCAGAATGATTCAAGTTCTATGATCTCCTTTACAACTGTACACGTAATTTTTTAATGCAATTGAATGGTAAGCCACTATAAAATTGCCAGTTTTATCTTCAACATTTTACCTCTTGATACAAAAAATGGTAATTTTTTTCATTGGCCCACCCTAGGATTGCACTACTGATAACCTGCCCCAATGAATGGCTCATGTGACCTACCTTCAAAGGCCAGGAACATAAGTTCCAGGCCTTCAGAGCTGCTGGTCAGGATTTTTTTGACTGGAGACCCAAAAGCAGTATGATTTTGATAAGGCTTCTGGATGCCTGGCCAAAATGGAGCCGGGCTTGGTATACCAGCCCATGGCAGTATGCTGTCCAAACATGTGTCAACATATCTCTTTCTATAGTTCTCCCCTGTGCAGATGGAGTGTACTAGTAGAAAAAGGGGTCTCTGCTGGGCAGCTCTAGCATGCAGGTGAAGTGGCCTAGCCTAGGACACCTCATGGACCACTCCACCAGCCCCATGCGGAAATGGGTTAAGGAATTAAGATTTATGGAGTTCCAGTTCAGGAATTCTATTTGTTTAAAGCAGACAAAACTGGTACCACACATTTCTCTGTTACAAAAACAATTGAAGATAAAAAGAACTCTTGCACCTATTAGGTTTCAGTAGTTTGGTTTCCCCATAAAGGTGTTCAGTGATAAGCATACGTTTGTATGCTGTAATTGGTTGTATTCTACAGACAAAAGAAATTCCCATTGGAACCAGTGGTCTTGTAAGCAATGTTACAAGTAACATCTGTTCTTCTCATTAAGAAACAGCAGTTGATAAACAGAGTATGTAGGAGTGAGAATTCCCTGTGCTCATTTTACAGATATGAAAGAAAGCAGTGGTCTCTAGTGAACTGTGCTAAGCTTCAAAAACAGGAAGTCTGGAATTCATTATAAGGAACAATAGCACAGGGTTTCTCAAGTATTTTCTTTCTCATATAAACTTGACAAAATCTAGTGTTAATTAAATATTTTGGATACAGAATAATATCCTTATTGTCTGTATCATCAACATTACCAGTCTCTTAAGGATGTACAATATGTTTGTGTGTTACAGTTTGATCTTTTACACAAGAGGTTCAATTTGGCAGGGAAAATCCCAAATACAGGGCTGCTGAAATTGAAAGGGGAATGAGTCAAGAGCAAAAGTCTTTCAATTTCGTGACACTATGGAAAGATGTTAAATTATAGGCTGGAAGAAAAATAAATTAGAATATTACAGCAGGAAGCAAATAGTCTCAGGTTTTTTTTTTTACAAGAAAGAGTAGTATAAAATGTTTTAAACAAATGAATAAGGAAGGCCTTTTGACAGGTAGTCTGATGTCATCAGAACTAGAACATCACAGGAGTAATAAAGTTCCCTGCTACTTTAACAACTGCAGACATAACAACTTTACAAAGAAGAAGACTAGTATGATTTCATTTTCAGTTGGAGTTCTTTGCCCCTTCTATGACCACAATAGAAATTAAATTTGACAGCTCTGTAAAATTCAGAGAAAATAAGCATTCTGCTCAAAAGAGATTCAGTGACTGGACATTATATTATTTTAGACTCAAACAACAGTTTCCACATGTTCTTTATGATCTAGGCCATCTGCTGCTGCAGGATATGGAATTGGCTCAGTAAAGTAATCCCTGGGAGGTGAGATGAGGTCTAACCTAGGTAGAATAAGGAGGGATAATTACTTCTCATGATCTAGACACTATCATCCACTGGCCTCAGAGTAAAGTAACAGGAGATGAAATACTCCATATATTTTATCCAAATGAATGGACACCAATGGTAGGAAGGCCTGCTAGCTACCAGAATGCCCCAGTTCTCTTGGTTATAGGGAATACTGAGATCACACAATTTGTGGTAGTCCCAGTGATGGCAGCACATCTCATAGTACTGGATTTGAACTGATTAAAACATCACAGCCCACAGATGCTGCCAACCCTTCCCCAGCCTTGGCATACTATCCATATGGACTTCATCATAGTTACTTCCCTCCCAGTTCTGGGAGGTTACTCACCTGTTCTGAAAGCAAGTATACTTTATTCCATGCAAACTGGTCGAAGTATTTATTCAACACCTTGGCATTCTATAGGAGATATAAGTTCCCTGTAGACTAGTCAGTCCTCAGTTTAAACTAGGCATTCCAGAGCCTGGGTCTGCCAAATCAGTGCAGAAACGACCATAGCATCCAAATAGATGTTAGAATTTCACTCAAATTTATAAATAGAAGAATTTATATATGTTGCCAAAGGCATATGAAAACCCAATATGCAAAATCATCAGCCATGTGTAGTATTTATAAAAGAGTGTTGTATGGATGTCACCATAAAACAAAAAAAATTAAACCACCTGTACATATTTATGCAGTTTACAATATGATGAGCTTAAATCATGCCAATTTTAAATTAGTATAGTATTTTACCTGTGTCTTACCTAGATTTTGTTATACTCTTTCCTGTTTAGCTCTGATGAAGTTCCACATTCTGAATACTTTACAGTGTTCTGAAGCTATCATGGGTGGGGCTGTCTATGAGACATTAGAAGGTGATACAATAGAAGTTGGCTGTGATGGTGAAAGCTTGACAATTAATGGAGTGAAAATGGTAAAAAATAAAGATATTGTGACAAGCAATGGTGTTATTCATCTCATTGATGAAGTACTTATTCCTGACTCTGGTGAGTATCACAGAGTATCTGAACTTTTACATCAAAACTACTATTAGCATATTATTTTATCTGCTTATGTTATCTCTAGTTTTTTTGGGTCTATGACTCTAATAAATATTTTGATTTGATGTGTAACTTCTGTGTGTTCATTAATAAATCTATTTGGGGAGGGGGCTGGAAACAAGAATTAAAACCCATTCATGTACTTCTTTCTCAATTTCAGCAAAGCAAGTGATGGAGCTTGCAGGTCCACAACAAACTACCTTCACAGACTTGGTTTCTCAAGTTGGTTTGGCTGCCTCTTTAAAGCCAGATGAAGACTATACCTTACTTGCTCCAATGAATGATGCTTTTTCTGGTGAGTAGTCTTAGAACCTGTAGTACTATGGGTGCCTCCGGATGGAGGTACTCCTCTAAATTTCTCTGTCATCTTCCTGTTACCTTTCCTTTGGTTGGATCCTTAGAGGAGTTTTACAATGTCTGAGAAAACAAAATTGATTATATACCACAAAGGGTTGTTGTGAGAAAATAAAGAGGAGAATGATACATGATGCTTTAAACAGTTTGGAAGAAAGTTGAGATAGAAATGCTATGAGCAAATGCCATCAGTTAAATATAGAATGATATCTGCAGTGTAATTTTATGTTTTCATCACATCGAAGTGTACCAAAAGTGCTTAAGAGATGTGCAGCCATCATGTTTCCATTTCATCTCTGGTTCAGTTTTTCTAGCCTAAAATATTAATGAGAGGATGCGAGGAGCAGACTGGCTTGGGAATGATCCTACATGTGAACCTTCTCTAAGCCACATGGGAGCATTTTGAAAACTAGAACAACCCTTCCATGTAGTTCTGATCTTAAGAGATGTGCAGAACATTTGAGTCTAAAACTTCTGAACTCAAAACACAAAGTTTGGGAACTGAACAAAAAAACAAAATGCTTGTTCAGAAGAGGACCTTTTCTGAGCTTGGAGCAAAACCAGATCCTGCAGAACAAAACCGGAAGAGCATTCTGATTTCCACCAAAATAGGACCTTCAGGCTCCAAAGGAGTCATTTGCCGGCTAAAAGGAGAAGATTTTCAGGACTGCTGCAAGAAAAGTTTGGAATTGGTTTATTTCTCCCCATGCAAAAGCAATCATTGCTCCTGATAGGGAAGAAGAAAATCAGTGAATGAAGGCCCTCCTCCCAAACCCACACTTGAGCATCAATCACTAATGTTGAAAGGAAGGGTATAAAAATTAGTGGTTTCTCCTTTCTGTTTTCTCCAGCAACATTTGTTGCTAAAACTGGAGGGAAAAAATCACGCTGGCAGTTAACAGAAAATAAACAGATAAAAATTACCCTTGTTCCAGACAACTTGACTCATAAGGAAGAATAAAAATCCCAGTAAGTCTTTGATGTCTTCTCCCAACAATGATTAGTAACAAACATGAACTGAAATAATATGCAAGGTAAAACAATAGCATCAATAGTGCTATTTAATTCCCACTGGCTGAGTTGTGCAATTAATTGTTGCCTATGAAAAACCAGAGGATAGGGAAACTCCAGAGTGTAATCCATAAAGCTAAGTGAGTGTTACTGCAGAAGAGAGAACCAGTCTTTTAAAGTATAAGTCAAAGTATCAGATGAAATAAAAAGTAATGTAGGCATTATGTTCTTTCCAAACTGTCAGATGACACCTTGACTATGGATCAGCGCATTCTGAAACTGATTCTGCAGAATCACATTTTGAAAGTAAAAGTTGGTTTGAATGACCTCTACAATGGACAATTTTTGGAGACCCTGGGAGGAAAGAAGCTCAGAGTATTTGTATATCGTACAGTAAGTGAAATTATGTAAATAATGTAGCAGTAATGTTATCGTGTCTCAGGCTGGCAAGGCAAGCAGGCAGACACACACATGCTTACTCAGTTCCAGAGGGGCTCAGGCTTACTCGGTGTCGGGATACAATCCAAAGTCAAGGCATCCAGAAATCCAGCAAGAGTCAGTCAATTCAGAGGGTCAGCAAGTCACAAGGGGGTCCAAAGTCAGAGCACAGGTACAGAATCACACACGGGCTTGCACGAGATTGTCTGTAATGCCAGCAACATGCGCTTGCTTATTAAGTAGAAGACTCATTAGTCCAGTCACACTTCAGCTGGGCTAATCTTTGTGACCAGCATCTGAATTGTTTCTCTTCCCTAAGGAGACGAAGGGGTGGGCATTCTGGACCGCTCTCATCTACAGAGGTGCTTATGTGCTCGCCCAAACTCTGAATATCTGCAGCGCTACGCCCTGGCTGCGTTTTGAGCTGTTCTTTAGTTACAAGCCCACATCTGTCCGCGGAGGAGGAAGGGCAGCACAGGAGGGCAGCACAGGGCACAACAAATGTTCTTCATTTTAACATAGAAAATTTGGTATTACTGCTTTCTAAGTGTCTGTTGCTTCATCTTCCAAAAGCTTTTTTCTCATAGCAATGGGGTTAGAAGTAGAAAAAATGTATGTGTACCTGGATACCTTAAGGTGGGAGATTTGCTGTAGCAAAAAAAGATAATGGATTAAAGAATGAAGGGAAACAAGTAATCAAAAAGTTTGATCTGTTGGATGTGTCAGGAAAAGAGGTTCTATTCAGAGAACAAAGGCTAAGGCCAGCAGCTGAGCTCACTGTTGGAAATATAACATACCTGATGTCCTGAACACTGGAGATCTGGAAAAGTTTTGGGTTTCTAGTCACAGGCTTACTGTCTCCCACCACTTCAAAGGTGTGATGAGAAAGGTTGAATATGCAAGGTTTTATGTTTTCTAATGAGTTTGACCTTTGTCACTGTCATTTGTTATCAGGCTGTGTGTGTTGAGAATTCATGTATGCTTCGAGGCAGCAAAGAAGGAAGGAATGGTTTTCTCCATGTTTTCAGGGAAATAATCAATCCAGCAGGCAAAACTCTGCATGAAATGTTGAGATCTGATAAACGATTCAGGTATGCAATGATTTTTTTTTACCCATATCCAACTATTCTGCAAGCTAAGAAAAAAAGATTCATTTGAGAAATACTGATAGTGGGAGATGTACAGAACTAATGTCAAATATGAAGTTTCTGATACAGAGTTCCAGACCCTTTAAACCTGAGGTGCATCCACATGAGCAGCCAAAAAGGCAGGTGCAGGGATAGAAGACACAGTACTTGACACCATAGCATATAGTATGGGGGGTAAACCCCATTTGTTCCAGCATAAGACCCACTTGCAGCACTGATATTTCCATCCACACTCATTCTGGAGGACTGGAATTTTCAGCAGAAGTCAACTATTTCCACTACTTAATTGGATATTGTCTGAACAAAAATTGCACTTATTAAGTAACTCCTTTCCCCCACTGCATCCAAGGTGGGAAAGCAACTCGGCCTCTAAAGCTACCCCAAGATATTTTTTTTTCAGCCCACAGGATCAGTTGAGGAGTCCAGGGACAGGATCTGATTGAGTCAGATTTCTATGCTCCCCTGAAGAGATGGAGTGAGCTGCAGCCTACAGAAGGTGATAGAATGGAGACAGTGTAAAGCCCCATTTGAAAGCCTCTTTTTTATTATTTCATGCCATATTTTGAGCTAATGTTGATCAAATCACAATTTAGGAAGATCAAAAGGATGCTCCCAGGTAGAATCTTGCCTTTCTCTTACTGCCCTCAAAGAAATAATCTGTGTTTGGAAAGGAAATTCATATAAACACACAGTATGTGAAATCACAGCCTACTTCATGTATCCATTTTCCAGAATAGTCAGATTGTGAACATCAGAGCAATAATTTCTCACTATTGAAATTTTATGAAGAAAAGGCAAAACTATATAAGGTCTTGTGGAAAATCTGAATGTTTAAGATTATAATTGCACAGAAATAGGGATTTCTAATATATTTATATACCAGTGGGAAATGGTGCAATCTATAGACATTTTGGCTGCTTCTGCATTCCATGCATTAGCCTGAAGCATACAGCACACTTCCTGACCCAGATCTAGTAATTTAGGCCTAGAAGCTACAGGTTGCTGGTTGGGTGCAATGCTAGCTGTCCACATGATGGCTACTGGTCCTAGCCAGACTTTGGGGGTAAAGGCTGGACCACAAATGGGCCATTTCCAGGAGCCTTATAAAAAGATGATGAGTTCCATGCACCACTTGGTTTGGTACAGCTATCAACCAGGGAAGGAGACAACTGCCATCCAGGGGACCACTTTAGCATGCCGATCCTGCATTCTCTGGTGGCAGTTGGCACAGTCCCCAAGACCATGCAAAAACTGCCTTCCTGTTCTGCTTATCTTTTAAAGGTAGAGGAATGTTTGCTCATTCCTCTGAGCAAACATACTGAATTGATAGAATACTAAAGGTAATATGGGATCGCCTAGGATATTGTATTTAACTTCCCAGTATATTCAGTCAAAATCAAGCCATCTTCAGAAAATGGTTGAAAACATCTAGTGAGGGGAAAGCCTGTCCAGGGCTGTGGTCACACCTTCACGTTAAACCTGAAGGTGTTACCATGGCCTAGGTCAATGGTTCCACTGTTGAACTAATGCTGCAGTACAGAAGGATCTTCCTCATATTCAACCAAAAATTCCTTTTTCTTTTTAATTTCAAGGTGGTAAAAAAAATTAACCAAAGTAAAAAATAAAATACCACACAGTACAGTACAGAAAGGACTGAGTTGTTATGTGTCCAATTTCAATTTACAATATTGTTCTGTTTTGAGGAACATGCCATTCTGCCTGTTTACATGCTGTCAGAATGGTGAGTTATTATTCTATGTTTTTCCCCCTTTTCAGCGTATTTCTTAGTCTCGTGAAAGCAGCAGACTTAGAAGAGGTTCTGTCCCAGCCTGGCGACTGGACCTTGTTTGTTCCAACTAATGATGCTTTTAAAGGCTTGACTGAACAAGAGAAAAATACCCTGATAGGTGAGTAGAGTGCAAAACATAAATGAGAGCACTTTTAAAAGAACAAACTCATAGAATCATAGAATCATAGAATGGTAGAGTTGGAGGGGACCTCCTGGGTCATCGAGTCCAACCCCCTGCTCAAGGCAGGATCTCCTAAACCATCTCAGACAGATGGCCGTCCAGTCTCTGCTTGAAGACCTCCATCGAAGGGGAACCAACCACCTCCCGTGGCAGCCTGTTCCACTGGTTGATCACTCTTACTGTTAGAAATTTTTTCCTAACATCTAAACTAAATCTTTTCCCCTGCAGTTTCACCCCATTGTTTCTAGTCCTTCCTTGAGAGAGTGAGAACAGGGCTGATCACTCTGCCCTGTGACAACCCTTGAGGTATTTGTAGACAGCTATCATGTCTCCTCTCAGTCTTCTTTTTGGTAGACTAAACATTCCTAGTTCCTTAAGCCGTTCCTCATAGGACATGGTTTGCAGACCGTTCACCATCTTGGTAGCTCTCCTTTGAAACTGTTTCATTTCTTATGCGCACATATATTTGTAGGTTCTAAACTTTTAAACTTTTAAACTCTTTACACAGAGGTTTACCCATGTTAGAATAAGTACCTGTCAAATGAAGTAATATGCCCCCCTTGAGCTATGTAAACAGGAACATACACAATGTGCAAACCTAAACATCATTTACAGCAGATAGCTAACATTCTAATCTTCCCCTCCCCACAATAAATTATCAGGCTCTCTCTGCTTCTACAGCAAATATCTGTTGAACTACATTCAGTAGGCAGCCTGACAAATTCCCATTTTCATCTTCCCTAAATACTCTTTGTTCTTCTTTGAGAAGGATTTTTTTCTCCCCTTAATATTCATATTAATATTTATGAAGGTAAGACTCTTTCAAAGTGGTGAGCATTTCAAAATAAGCAGACCACACTGTTTTCCAGCACTCTTCAGCTAGGAAAATCTCAGAAACCTGTCTCTTTTTTTAGAGCAGTTTCAGTCACAAACAGCAAAGGAAGGTCACAGGATGTAAAAATACATGAATCTTAAGGCAGGCCAAACTTAAAAGCTGACATCCATAGAGAGTCTTGCACTGGAGTGGACTGCATTACTAAATGCAAATTCAGAAAACAGCAGAAGAGATACAAAATCATCTTGTTAGTAAAACATCTTAGGCATTGTTCTCAGGTTTGAATTGTTTGTTCTGTTTGACCATCAGTTCAAGAGAGGTAAGTAAAGGGGGGAAAACTTCTATTTGTGCCAGTTCAGTAAAATATTCCAAGAATACAATGGTCAGCTAATTAGATACAGTATAACTCTTCTGGAAATCAATATTAACCAAGATAATCATATCACTGACTGATGAGCACAGAACAGTAGAAAGTCAACTGCAGTAGTGTGCCAAGAACATAGAAAATACTGGTAATGATTGAAGTAACACTGGCGTTTCTCCCAGTTGTCTAGATGTGGTGCAGCCAGAGCAAGATTCAACACTTTTATCAGTGCAAGGGCACTAAAGTGTCATTGCTGTTGAAGCATTTTCAAAATAAAAATGGTCTGCAGTCTTAGGTCCCTCCATACAGTGGATAGAAGACAATGGCTACTTAAGAAAGGCCAGAATTTACCCCCACATGTTCCCATAAGCTAATCAAATTGATGGCCAGAAGTTCTGCTTCAAAATTTTTATTCTATAGGGGCAAAAGACCTTTTTGGAAATGAAAGCACAGAATTTAGAGGCTTCCCCCAGTTCTTGACTTTGGTTGGAAGTGTGCTCTGTGTCCTGATGTCTTACTAATCTGCCTTTTCCACTGCTTCCGCCCCCCCGTCCCCCCGTCCCCCGCCCAATCTAGAGGATCAAAATGCTCTCAGGAATATTCTCCTATATCATTTGACTCGAGGAGTTTTTATTGGAAATGGATTTGAACCTGGTGTAACCAACATTCTTAAAACAATCCAAGGTGGCAAACTGTATTTGAAAGTGGTAAGTAACAAATGTAACCTTTATAAAAGTATTAACAAGTACCATTTTTAAAAAATGACTGATGTTATGCATCTGAAGTTGAACAAGGCAAGCAGAGTATTCAGACCTCCCTTCCATAAATGACTTCACAGTTTTTAATAGTAGAGACATGGCAAGTTGGCAAATTTGAGATTCAGCTCACATCCACTGCTCAAATCCCAAAAGTGTCGCAGTTATGCTATAAAAGGCCCCATGGTAGGGATGTGCATGAAAGGGGGATTTTTGTACTGTATTCGATTCATATCAAATCGAATGCAAGAAAATTCATATTCATTTTAATAGATCCCCTTTAATGTGATAGGATTCATATTGGATACAAATGTTCAATCCCATACGAATCCCATACAAAGCTTCATATGAAGCTCCATACAAATGTATCAAAACATTCAATTCAAAATAGAAATGTCAGCCTTCGAATGTGGCAACATTCGATTCAAATTCAAGTGTCTGAATTCATACAAATTTGTACGAATATTTGTGCAAATCCCTACCCAGTGGTTATGAAAGGCCCCAGCAAGCCAATGTGAATTGGCCCACATTAACAGATGAGTTCCATCTTGTACAACCCTGCCCTCTTGTGCCTCTTTCCTCATGCCCAACCCTTTCACACACTGTGAGAGCCACAGCCCATCCATCTCACTTGTGCATCCTTCTTTACTCGCATTCCTGCTTGATCCAGCTTTCCCATGGAAACCTCCCTAGTCTCTAGTCTGTTATCAAGCTCTCAGTACACTCATGGTGGCCTTGGAGGGGTAGGGAGAGCCTGAGGGAAACTCTGTGCCTTGGTCTTTGAAGCAGCCTGATACTGCCTTTACTCCTTGTCTTCAGCTATTAACCCAATAAATGGAAGAACTTGCTTGTGCAGCAGTCCTGTGTGTGTCTTGTATTTTGCCTAGTTCTGGGTGATTCTCACACACATCTCCTGTCATGTCCCCCTTGCTGGTAAGACCAGACTTACACCCACCACTAGGGATGTGCACAAATGTTTATTATTATTATTATTAAATATGTATGCAACTGAATGCAAGAAAATTAGTATTTGTGTGAATAGATCCCCTTTGAACATGACAGGATTTTATTCAATATGAATGGTCAATCCCATACAAAGCCCATACAAAGCTTTATACAAATGTATCAAAATATTCTATTCAAATTTGAATGTCAATCTTCAAATGTGCCAACATTCGATTTGAATTCAAATGTCTGAATTTGACCAAATTAGTACAAATTTTGAATGTTACAAATATTCATACACATCCCTACCCACCACCTTCACCTTGATTTTCCATTGCTTTTTAGATAGTCTAAGCTAGGTTCATCTTGCAGACAAGCCGGGAAAACCTCTGCAAGCCAGTTTGTATCAACAGAGTTCAGCACACCTCTATTTGTTTTTAAATCAAAAACTGCTTTGGCTGAAATTATTAACCATTTTTCCATAGAAAAAAAATTCTATGCTAGACCTTATGCAAATATTTCTTGAATGCAAGTGGGCGACTTTGATTTCTAACATTTAATTCATAGGTCAATGACACTCTTCTGGTGAATGAATTAAAATCAAAAGAATCAGATCTCATGGCAACCAATGGTGTAATTCACGTCATTGATAAGCTCCTGTATCCTGCAGGTGGGTTGTGGACTATTTTAAAATGTGTGAGAGTATTATACAGTGACTTCCATAATGCATTACCACATGCAATGACGAGAGAAGATGGTTCTCTGCAACATCTCAGCTGTATGAAAATAGTATATACTAGCCATACTTCATGGTGATTCTAGGAACTAAAGAAACCCGCTGAATTAATGTGGCTTCCTCAAGAGCATCAAGAGAGAGCAAAAGGACTGATTGGGAGCTTCACTTTGATCTTAGTGACTTACATTTTGATTATCTGCAGATCAAGGCATGGCTCTGCAGGATCAAAATAAAGATTCCAATTGGTGCCTTGGTCTTTCCACACCACTCTTACACTCCTGGTATGCATAAATCTTGCATAAATGTATATTTAAGTGTTACTCTACCCAAATGCTTGCAGGAGAAGAGTGTCCATTAAGAAGAGAAGGGACTCTGCCAAGAAGAAAAATCCCTATTTTGTCCTTCATGAAAACTCAGGTTGAAGAGGTATAGTTTATTCTCCTCCAGAACAACTATTCTGCTCTGGATTGAAGATTCAACTATGGTATATAAAATCATGCATGGTGTGGAAAAGGTGGACAGATAATTTTTTTTTCTGTAGTATAAAGATTAGAACCAGGGGGCACTCTATGAAGCTGGTGGGTAGGACAGGCAGATCAGACAAGTGGAAGTATTTCTTCACCCAGAGGGTCATGGAATCTGCTGCCAGAAGAGGAGGTAACAGCAACCAGCCTAGATGGCTTTAAGGAAGGGTTAGACAAATTTATGGATGACAGATGTATCAAAAGAATGGATGCTAATAGAATGGATGTCTACGTACTGTCTCTGGATTGGAGAGACATTCAGGATGCCTCTAAAGGCTATTTGTGGGGAACCAAGAGCAGGTAAGGTTATGCCTTTGTCTTCTGCTACCCCATACACATTTTAAGTTTATATTGCACTTTAAAGAAAGAGAATACTAAGTAATCAAGGGTACAAAAATTCACAGTGATTTCATAAATCAACCCCTTAGCAATTCCAAGTAACTTCTTTGCTTTCCTTCCTTCCTTCTTCCCTTCTTGTTACCTTTCCCACCCTTATACCTTAGACAACCAATGCTAATATTACAATTAATATCCTTTTTGAATCATTTGGAAGATCATTTTATTTCCCCTCTCAGTTCTTGGTTCACTTTAAATTATATCCCATATGTCAATATCGCCCACTTCTTCATCATTGAGATATTTATATTCTGTCCACTATAAACCATTCTGTTTTCCTTAAGAAAATCACCGTTTGGTTACTCTTACATAATATAATTTATCCAATTCCCATTTAGAATATTCTTTTCAGCCTTTCCTATAACAGCCTGTGCTGTCATAATTAACTGTTTAATTACATATTTATCTGTCTTATTAATATGTTGTTCCTTATAGCTATGGATAAGACATGTTTCTTTGGTCCATTTCTTGTGTCACTTCCAATTACTTTGTGTGCTTCATTGTCTACTTTACTCCAGAACTCCTGCACCTTTTCAGAACCTGCTTTACTTAGACTTATGTTGATGGAGGAAATAAAATACATTTAAATAAAAAGCTAAAAAAAAATTGATGCATTTGTATGGTCAAAAACAGTTTTATCCCACCATTTAGTATGTGTCCCAGGTAACATACTAAAGTTATTTTATTTTATTTTAGATATGCCGGTTGGAAATGACAATCTCCTTGCAATTCTGAAAAAACTGATTAAATACATCCAGATCAAGGTATGAGGTCTTATTTTTATTGTTGGATTTTTTTTTCAAAGATTATTTCTATCAATTATCAGAAGTAGTTGTCACCATTCCATCAGGCTATAGAAGAGGGATAAAATGAAATGTTAGAACTGTTGATTTAGCTGAAATCAAGTGATTAGTTTCTTTTCTGCAGGTCTTTCCATTTCCGCTGGTCCTAACTAGGGCTGCATCCAGGCAGGAGGAATTTGCAGGGACTGTGGAGCAGCTGTCGAAGTGCCAGACAGGTTTATTGTCTCCTCGGCCCATGCAAAGTAAAGCCTGATGCTGCAAAGTAAAAAACAAAACAAAACCTACTATTTACAACAGTATCCGCTGCAGTGTCCCTTCCCCCTGCATTTTCCTGGGTGTTTGGGTGAGATCTTTTGAGATCTCACAAGAGTTCGCCTTCACCTGGGAAGCAGCAGGCCTCTCAGAGGAGCTGACTGTGTGGTCAGAAGAGCCCTCACTGCTGCTTTGGAGGATTGGGAGAATGTGGAGACATTCCATTTTCCCTGCGGAGTTCCTTTACTTTGCAGTAAAGATGAGTCTGCATTTTAAATTTATGTCTGGGGGCACCCTAGGATCCCGTAAAACCTGTCTACATAAGTAGGAAGGTTTGTTGGGTCAAAACTAGAGCATTTAGAGTGCTAAATTGTTATGTTTTTGGCTTTTGTGAAGGATAGGGGAAAGGAGGTGCCATTTTCCTTGACAGTTTCATCTACACTAGGATGGCCCATCATGTCACAGACTTTTCTACTGACTCTGCAGGCTGGACTAGCTTTGGAGCCGGTGCTGAAGTCTTCAACTTCCTGGCTTTTGGAGTTCCCCAGGGCCCCGAATTTCAGCAGTGCTTCCTGTTGTGCCACTGAAATGGGACCCCCATATATTGGAACAAGAAGCCATGTGCCTTCCACACATGGCCCACAGTTCTGAGCCAGGGTCCCTAGCATGCAGATAAACCTCATATTCAAGGTCTTCTGGTAGATTGGGATAGCACGCCATTTTGGATGTCCAATCTTCCTCTGTGTTTGTGATGCTGGAGTGTTCCAAGAGAGGTTGAAACCTCCCTTAAACCACCTATGTATGTGAAAGGGAAGCCTCTAGAGCCTTTCTCAGCACATTATAATGTACTTTGTATAAAGGATATCTTGATCTCAGTGCACAAGGAAGATTTTACAAAAGATGTTATTAATGTTACAAAAAAGAACTTTGATGTCAACTACCTTCTCCTTTTTGAGACATTTATTTCTTGTCATAAACTGAAATTCTTTTTAAAAGCAAAATCTTGAAACATGTTCATCTCTGCTCTGCCTTAAAAGCTTCTGATGCATTCCTATCTGCAAGCATTGCTACTCCTACTTATCTTGAAATCTTTTTTCCTTAATTTCTCAGTATGTCCGTGGCAGCACTTTTAAAGAGATTCCTCTGACATTTTACAGTAAGTGCTTTTAATTTTGATACATGCCAATACAGCAGTATACGTTAGGGCACACTGGGGGGGTGTCAAGGGGAGAAATAAATTGAAAGGGGAGAAAGAAATTGAAAGTATGCCAGACACATTAATTACATCTTTCTTCCTAGCAGAGACTTGGGCAAAACCTCAGAAACAAAGTCTTGTGGACTAAGGCATATAGTTGTGACAAAAGATGTAGTGGTAGGCCTTACTGATGAATCAAAAACGAACAAATCACCAGGGCAAGAATTTTAAGCAGTAGTATTTATTATTAAAGTCATTGACCCAGATAGATTAAAAAATAGGACCTACATGTTCAAAATGTTAAACTAATTTACTGAATCCTCTTGTATAATGTGCTAGAACAACCACATGTCAAAAAGATATAGTGGAACTAAAAGAAGTTGAAAGAAGGGCAACTAAAATGGTGAATAGCTAGAGGATATGGATGGATTAGATAGGGAGCTCTTCTTCCCTTCCCAAAAGAACAAAATTGTGGATTGACAATTAAAGTGACAAGGAGTGAGGACTAGAGATGTGACAGACTGGGTATTGTCAAATTCAGTTCACAGGTAAAGGCCCATGTTCAAATCAAATACTCTTGAAGTTTGACTGAAGTGATCACATTTGAGGTGAATATGTGTGCATGTTGAGCTATTTGACAAACAGTTCAAAATGCCTGTGCCTTTAAAAAAGGTATAAAGTCTGTGGCTCTGCTTAAAAAAAAAAGAGCATCAGATCAACTTGATACAAGTAGGCTGGTTCCAAAAATGCAGCTACAAATATAGTGTAGCTACTTTCAGGGAGTATCATGATTTAAATCACTAGTCAGTAAATCTTGATTTAAATCATAGTTTCTACATAAACTAATTCTTGCTACTTTAATA
>MTQE01002560.1:5555771-5588532 GCA_014337955.1 Aspidoscelis marmoratus | reverse complement strand
GGGCTTCTTCAGCAGTTTCCTTCTCAGCCAGCCTCTCCCTGATCACAAAGGAACAGTTCAGGCAATAATCCTTAACACCCACAGACATGAATAACAATGTTGCTACATTGCCAGCAGTTTTTGGCTTCCCTGAAAGGCAAGAAGAAGGAGCTGACAGGGCAGCAGCAGCAGCATGTGTGTGAGAGAGAGAGAGACAGGGAAGGAAATCAGAAGATTCTGCCTTTCAAGTTTCTCTTTTGCCTTGGACAAAGGGCTGCTCGCTCGCTCGCTTTCGCTCTCTCTCTCTGTGTGTGTGCTCAAAGGATCTTACATTGCTATAGCCTTTTTTAAAAAGGCAAGGAAGGCAAGGGGATCAAGTTGATTGTTTTAAAAATACTTCTTCCGGCAATAGGCTGCATTGGGTTGCCTTGCCTTGACATACAAGCTTTCCTCTTTCAAAGGGGCAGCAAAAGCAAGAGGGAGGGGGCTGGGATTCCCGACATCATTGGATCAAAGCCAATGGGGAAAGAGGAGTGGGGAAAGGCTCAGGAGGGGAAAGAATGCTTCCCCAACCCGTTTTTAGAGGCGTTTTAAATGGTAGGACAGTGGGGACAGAAAATCGGGGTTGAATCTGATTGCCAAATGCTGTTTGCTTCCTTTTAACATGTTTTACATATCGATTTAATTCCCGATGTAAATCCCAATGTATATTGCATTTTATTCCTTCAATGGGAACTCGCCCCAAATGTGATTAAGATGGACAATTCCAGGTACGTTGGTAAAACTCACTAGAAAAAGCTCTTAACCACCTAAACCAGTTAGTACAGTATTTCTTTGCAAAAACTGGAAAAGCTGAGGAAATAGAGATGAGGAAAATTTGTGGGAGTAACTACATTCAGTATTCACTCTCATGGAAAGCATGCATGCCTTGTTTTGCGGAGTTCCATTAGTTCTGATATACTTCGGCACTTCATTACGGTAATGTTTTAATTCTTGTGCAAGTGCAATACATATACGGCATCAATAACACAATGCAGTTTTACCACTTTCTTATAATGAAAGTATCAGATATTTGGTATGATGCCTATTATAGAAATTGTTTACTTATAAATTATGCTCGTTAAATATACTGCAGTTAACATTTCTAAATGCCCCATGTGAATCAATTTCATGCCATAAACGTTTGCCCATCAGAAGTTACCAAGGTGACCAAACTCATTGAAGGAGATGGTCATTTACCTGAAGATGAAGAAATCAAAAGACTCCTTCGGGGAGGTCAGTAAGTTGGGAGACTACTAATCTAAACAAAATTACTGACAAATAAATATTGCAACTTTGAAAGACTGACTTCAGCTCTGAGCATGTGATTTACTTCCATAAATCTATATTGGTGAAGAATAAAGGCTTATGCATGTGTTGACTCCTCAGTATTTAAAAAGTCTGAATGAAGAGCAATGAAGATTTGTTCCACATGGCGGAAAGCAACGTTCAACAATGAATTTTAAATTCTACAAATATTTCATAAAGTGTATGCTGTGACAAAAATCCCAAATATTTCACATAACATTAAAAATGAATATTCATTGCTCATAAATTAACAATCAAATGCATGTTTAGCATCCTTCTTTTCAAATGGCAACAGGTTATATGGATTAACATTTAAAAACTACAACTACTCTCAAGATCCTAGTACAGTGGACTCATCTTTGTGGTGAGCATGATGATGCATACTCATTCCCATCATTAAATCAAGGGAAACCTAATCCTTCCAAAATGAAAACTGCTTAACAATAGGTAGAATGTGATCATTGAATTGGGGGCGGGGGGGAGTATACTGTAAAATCAGAATGTCATGTCATCTTTATTTATTATTTATTTATGCCAAGAAATATTTTTATTATGGAAGTAGCTATGGTGACCTAACTAAGGTGTTCACACTTAGCCTAATGTCTGTGAAATTAATGTCCAACCAACTGGGAAGTTTTGCTTTGCCAAAGTCTGAAATGTATTGTAAATCAAGAAAAAAAATTGCTTCCCACACTAAACTTCCAGAGATGACCTTAGTGTACCACCAGCAGCTCTCTCCTCAAGATACCTTGAGGAGGAAGATATCTAAACACAAGCTTTTATAATTAACCAGGTTGTAACTTGTCAGAAAGTGAAGCAACACTGGTTTTCATCTATACATGCTGCCTTCCCTCAGATCACATTATGCACCAGTGGGCCTACATAAATGCTTACTTTCTGCCCAACCTCAGGCTTCTTCTGGGAGCTCAATGTTACACCCTGCAGAAGTCCAACAGACTCAGCTGCCACAGCTTCAGGGCTGTCGGTAGGGTTAGTGCAGACACTGTAAGCAGCCCATTTGTGTAGGCATCTGCTCTACCAAAGTAATTGAGCTGGAGCTAGCTTGACTTCAAGTTGTCCCAGCACAGTAAGGGCAGACTAGGGGTGACTTCTGGACTACAGTTTCTTGGTAATGGCTTCCAATGTGTGATTGGTGTTTTCTGTAGCTAGAAACTCAGACTGAGCTGTACTTCAAACTCTTGAAGTTTCTAAACAATAAGGACTAAATTCCAGGATCCTCTGTGGTGGTTTCTAGAAGCATGTGGCAAAAGCCAGGCTGGGTGCAGAAGTCCCAAAGCATGCTGGTCAAGACTTGTTGTTTCCATTCTGCAGGTGCTCTTAAATTGATGTAGGTCAATCTAGCAATCAGATTCTGGGTCCAGATGGTAGTTTGCATGCATATTCTTCCAGAGTGGAATGGGTCTAGCATAGCATTCCAGTCTACAAGGGCATGCAGTAATCCAGAATATGGAATCTGGTCTAGTTGTGGGCATTTTTAATTAAAGATCCACAGCAGGACCAGGATACAGCTCCATTTTGGAAACTCATCCTGCTCCACTGCTTCATCCCATGTGAATGAAGCATGTTAAGGGGAGGTAGAGTTTCCCCTATTTAGCAATAGATGCGGATCAGAATATGTTCTAATTGAAGGCCTGGTGCAGAAAGGACCATAACATCCTTTGCGTAGTTCCTGGGCAGGAACTGCAGGGTTAAATGAAGTGATTCAGTTTTTTGTCTCCTAATACCCAACTATGGGGCTTTTAGAGAGCATTGCTTTAAAAAAAAAAATCTTGTGTTTCCATTCATAAATTTGCATTTGTAGCCCAAGTGGTGGGCTTTACATGTGAAAATTCTAAAAGAATTGAAGAAGTCTAAATGGATTTGTTTAGAAATAGTCTTTCCACAGATAACACAGATTATGCTGTTTCTTCAGCAAATCTCAGTAGTTTATATACTTTATAATTTTATTTTAGTATTTTAATAATGTATTCAGTATTCTTGGAAGGAAAATGGTCTAAATTTCTGTGGACACAAAATACTAACACAACATCACTCTTCTTTCTCAATAACCTATATTATGGAGACCATCCTATAACCCATCTCCAGCTATCAATCATGTTATTAAATAACTTCCTATCTGCAGAGGGCTTTTTTTCTCCACCTTCTTGGTGGGCAGGAAAAGCAAAACTCAGTGGCAGCTGACATTACACCTCAAACGTCACCAAACAATGCAGAAGTGTGAGTATATGTGCACATACACAGATACTAACTGTAGATGATACGTGAACATGAGATGCACCTGCTTTCCCAAAGTTGCTCAGCATCATCCAAGCTGATTCCACCTGTCCTTCAACCACTAGTTACAGGAGCAAAATAAGTGATGTTTACCATACAACAGACCTGTGCCACCATTAAGTTCCCCACCCCATCCTTTCCTCATTTTGCTATTTGTATCTTGTTTTAGACTGTAAGCCTGAGGGCAGGGACCTGTGTAAGAGTCTCCTGGCTGATTAACAGAATATAAACAAGCACAGGGAATGAGTGGGTGAATGAATATCATCTGCCTGCAGTTGCCCTGCCTCATTCATTCCTCAGACCTTATGTGCATGCCACCCTGATGACATGACACTTGGTTCATTCATTCTTCTATACTTGGGATTTTGGATTGCCTCCAAGCTTTCTGGAAAGATTTGATCTCCTTAACTTTCCTTTTCAGACTCCTAATTAGCACCTCCCCCTTGCCAGCGCCTGTTCTAAGAGACAGGTACCTGAAAATGTGTTATCCCTTTTGTTACAACTGCAACATGCATCTGCCTAACATGTGAGAGTAAATGAAATTTATAACAGGTTAACATGAAAGCACGCCTGACTGCTCCTATGTCAAGAACGCTAACTTTAAAAACTCTTCAGAATTTTCTCTTTCAGTAAATGGTTATGATAAACAGTATATAATTGTTACTTTTTCTTTTTAGAAATACCTACAAGGAAAGTGCAAACGTCCAGAAGAACACAAGGTACCAAAAGAAGCGTAATTTAGATATGTTAATTTTTTTTATTTTTTAAAGACATTGCTCAGTTAGCGATGATGCAATTTGCAGCCACAAGCTTGGACAGTTTCAAAAAAAGGGTGGGACCAATTCTCAGAAGTCAGGGCTACTGATGGCAGTAGGAGGGACTCCAAAGACCAGCTGCTGGAAGCTGTGAGCAGGGCAAGCTGTGTACTTCTGAGCTTCTGGTTGGCCATTGTGAGAACAAAATGCTGGACTAAATGGATCCAACCTAATGTAGCATTTCTTATGTCCTTATCATGATTAACATTTTAAACTTCGGTCCTGCACTTAGCATGGATCTGAATAGAGGAGCTCTAGCAACCACATTCTGGGTCGGTCTCCCATACGCAGTACAAAAAGCCAGATTTGGATTAAGAGGCTATTACTCCAGATCTCTGATGGACCTGTTTAATCAGATCCACAAGAGGGCCCAGGGCCTTGTTCTGGAACACAGGAGGTGTGCAGACAGTATGCCTCTTTCTTCCTGGATTACCAGGGAAGATGCTTTTCATTGGGGGCACCATAGTGCAAGCTTTGCTGCTGCACTGTACCTTAATGCAGATCAGCACCATCACTGCAGATGGCACTGATCCAATCCATGTCTTCCCATGATCGAGATAAGTGGACCCAGGTGAGTGCCGAAAAGGCCTCCATCAATTACAAATTCAATCAACAGTACCAAATTACCCAAGAGAAAGGTAAGGACCACCCAGCAGTCTATAAATCAGCTAACGCTGCTTGAATTGATGAAAAGAATCAAGCTGAAATGGCAGCTAGAACACAGGAGCCAAAGCAAAAAATATAAATGGATATCTAAAAGACAGAGCGAAGAACATGAAGCTCCAAGGTCCAGACACAGCCAGCTCTTAATTCCCAAATTTAGTTGCAAATTCTTTTATCAGGTGTCCTTTATATAGAGATAGCAGGTGCAGATCCAAGGGACTTTATGCAACCTGAACAGGAAGCAAGCTACAGTTGCAAGCCCTAGGATACTCCAGCTGTCAACCTGATGCTCTTTGGGTTCTGCCAGATGTCACAACAGCATCATCTGCTCAGGGAATGCAGCATCCACTAGAAAGAGCAACCTTTGTAGGCCTTTAACACTGAACACCCCAGGTGTGAAAATCACACCAGCAGGCACCCCCAACAGGAAACCACTTTAAAGTGGTCTCCTGAATGTTCCCTGGCTTGTGTGCTACTCCAGCCATCTGCCATATGGAGAGTTGGACCAGTCCAAATGGCATTTTGCCAGGCTCTGGAAACAGCCTTGGAAATGGGCCATTTGTACCACATCACAAAAATCATCCTGACCTGAAGAAGAAGAAAGATGGGGCAGGGCTGCAGCAGAGCAGATGGCTCTGGCACACACCATCATGGCCTACATTGGTCTCTACTTGGATCAAGTAATCTGGACCAAGATGTTCTGCACAATGTGCAAGTTTCAATTTTGGCTCGAAAATCATTCTTCAGAAATTAGACTGTTTCAGGCACTGGATTTATTCTAGGCATTCTAATAGTGAAAAGCAAATTTCACATACAATTTAATTTACAAGAACTGGAAGCGTTAATAGCACTTGAGACAGAGAGCTGGTGTTATCGGCAGAACAGACCAGCATAAATGTTTCCTCACCCAGTTATTCTTTGTAACTTATAGCTAGGTATTGTATCAAGGAAACTACTCTTGACTAGCTTTTCCCTAATTCTCTCTCTTTCCCTCATTAATAGGACCACGGAGAAGAACAAGACTTGTCCGTCCTGCTCCAAAAAGGCAAAATCCGCAAAAAGAGAACTGAAAATGAAAATATAGAGATAAATGTTAACAGGCCAAAGAAATTTCCAAAGGAAAAGTTGATTGTTCTTACTAACAGTTGAGCATAACTTAATAAACACATAGGAGTGCATATATTAAAAACCTCACCTTGAAAATAACCTGCAAGTCTTAGTACTTTAATAAGTAGATATTTCTTCAGAATGTATCAATTTTCTATGAATCAGAACTATGCAAATTAAATTAATTACAACTCCAGGTAAATAACCCTTCAAAGTGACAAAATCCATGTAAGGGTAAGTTCTGTAAATTTTTGGATCAGTAACACTGCACAATTCCATCCAGAATAATTGTATATGTTAATGTTATAACACCACGATAACCTTAGAAATTCATAATAAACTTTTAACAGTGGCATTGCACCTGTGTATTCATTGAAAATAGAAAATAATTTCTCAAATTGTATATGGAGCAATGGTTATATAGATTACATATTACCTTAAACTTTCAGACTAAAAATACTTTCAATAATGATATTGGCTTCTTTTAAGAAAAATCCCCCTTGTTGTTCTAGCAGGATTCTCAGAGCTTCTGCACCTTTTTTAAAGAATCTAGTAGAAAATCATTATTTTCCAAGGGTCTGTCTTCCTTCTGATCCTTGGACTTTTGATCTTCTCTTTCTTGTCAGGTTTGTCACTACTTTGTCGCTACTTTTTCTCCTTTTCCCATTATCTAACATCTGATTTTATCTACTCAAATGCTTCTTTCTCCCATTTCTGCATTGTCTCTCTACATGTCTCTCTCCATCCTGCTGCATGCTTGCTGTCTTTTAGCCTCCTTCTGTGGTTGAAGCTGTGATGCACATTCGCATGTTTCAGCAAACATGTTTCTAACTTCCTTATTTCCCTGCTTTGCTTTTCTTAAATCACAGCTTTTGTTTGCATCTAGGTAGACGATTTCACTGCAGTTTTATTCTTTCATTGAAAACACCATGCCACTCACATAACACCCTTTCTTTCTTTTTCTTTCTTTCTTTCTTTCTTTCTTTCTTTCTTTCTTTCTTTCTTTCTTTCTTTCTTTCTTTCTTTCTTTCTTTCTTTCTTTCTTTCTTTCTTTCTGTCAGGATCTCCCAACCATAGCAATAGGCAATGGAGGAGGGAAAAAGCTAGGACATTGTTCTCTGGCTGGCTCCAATCCCTTTTCCTCTGTCAGCCTGCCTGTTGCCTCCTAAATTTGCTTTTTAAAAAATAAAAAATACCAGAAGCACCAAGGCTGTGATATGCAGTGATGAAGGTGAGAGAAAATTGTGTGCCAGGTTTTTCTCAAAGAAGTTTTTAACTGCTTTCAGCTTGGGCTCAGTGACAAGGCCACCATATACAGTCCCAATCACAAGGGCCCAGAAACCTGTTTCAATAGCAGCATGTCAAAATCTGTTAATAATAACAATAAAAAAATCATACATAGGTGAGTAGAGACTGATAAAATTGAACAAATTAGCTGAGATGAACAAATTAACTAACAATAACAGGGCTGTTGATAAGTTTGTGAAAGACTAGAAACCTGTTAATGACTGACTGCAAGAACTAGAAAATGGACTATTAATTTCTGGATTTGAAGAATAACTGAACTGGACAGCATACTGAAGGAGAATTATAAGGGAGCACTAAAGAAGAAGCAACTTAAAAGAAGTCTTGAAGGACTGGTAGAGGTCAATTATGTTTTTGTATGGGAACCTAAACAATGTTTTATGTCTGTATTAGAAAATAATAAAAAATTTAAAAAGAAGTACTAGCAAACACATATATCTCTATTCAGTCATTCAGCAATCAGTACATAAATTTTGTTCCCTGGATTTTCTCAGCTATAATGATTTTGGGATAGAAACTCAGTTGAATATGCACAATGGAGTTGGGTTCCTGTTTGTATGGACAGGATCTTAAATTGGAATGTCCATACGCAGCCTCCAGTACAGTTCCCAAAGTGCTGATGGGTTCTTGAGAAAACTGAAGTGCCCACCAAAAGGGCTGTTATAATGAAAATGAAGAACTTTGGAGTGTAGAGCCTGTGGAATGCAGTTTATTGATTCTAGCATACAATATCATTATTGATAAAAGAGAAAACAGGTATTGACATTACACCAAGTGTTTTGAAGGTAAACAAACAAACGGTTCATTCTGCAGTGGTTTTTATACCAAGTGCTACTGCATCCGAACCTTACTGCCAAAGAGACAGAATGGTGGATTACAGGGAAGTAATCCAGCCAAGCAGTTTTCACCCTTGATATAGTTCACAATAAAGTCAAAGCGAGTGAAGAACTTCACAACTGCAGTTGTGTAGGGAGAGCTTGCGCAGTGTTTGTAAGGCTTGCAAATTCTTGTGATCTGTCCATACCTCAAAGTGATTGCTGTGCCTCTTCCATGTATTTCCCTCAGCAAAAAAGACAATATTTTGCATATAATAACTCATGATCCCATATCAGATAATTTCATTCTTCAGAGTTTAATTGGCAGGAGACCATGCACAGGGGCAGAATTCTCTAGTTTTGGAATCAGTCTGTAGGAAGCCCCTCAAACTACATCACCAGCATCACATTATACCATAGATAGTCATAGCACTTAAGCACTGTTTCATATGTGAACAGAACTTTTAAGATTTTCAAAACCTGCCTGACATTCTGCAGTCCACTGGAATTTTGGTTTTCCAGATTTGGAGGTTTTCCCACCCTTGACTAGCTTTGTGATTCGGACCACAATATCAACAGAGCCAAGCATGAGCTTACAATAAAAGCTGGCAAAGCCAAGATAAAGTCATCGCTTGCACCGATCCCACTGCTTTTTATTTAAATCTACCCAAACACATGAAAATCCATGCTTCATCAGTCTCCTTTGCAAGAAGCCCTCCCCCTCTTCTCTCTGTGACTTAGCAATTCCTCCTCCATCCCTGATGGTGGGTACATATGGATATGGATTCATACATTTTGAAGGCAAGCTCCAATACGGGTGTGTTCGCACTTGGCTTTATTCTGGAATACATCCTGGAATAAGGGCCTGCTGTCCACATGCTAGTGCAGGTTACAGCAAGGCCCAGGTGAGGCCTACCTGCGTGTGGACCACAGACCCCTATCATGAGACATACTCTAGAAAAAAAGCCCTGTGCAAACAGGGTCCTTGATTCACTTGATGGGTTACTTTGTATCTTTCATTACAATGATGTTTAATATGAACAAAGTAGTTACAATCCAAATATAACAACATATCAGAACATAAGAAATCAGTAACCATTATAGGTATAGAAATAAGAAATCCATGTGTCTAACATAAAAATGCATCTATACTAGAGATATATGCCTTAAACCACCAGTTAATAAATCTGAAGTCAAGCCAATTAGACATATGCAAAATTGGTATTTAGTAGAGAAGGCTTTTTTTAAAAAAAAGAGTCAGATACATTTTGTTAACCCTTCAAGTTATAAACTCGTTAATTACAAAATTCTAACCAGAGAGTTTTTGTGTTTTTGTGGTTCTTTCAGCATTGCAGTATTGCCATTTTTGCTGCTGCTGCTGCAAAAAAAAAAAGTTTTTATGTGGTAAACCTGTATGTTGACCAACAAAAATGTTGAGAAAACACAACATAGGACATAGAGGGGTAGTTTTTGTCAGCATTTTGCCTGGTTTTATCTCAACTTTCTCCCAAAAAGTTTTAATTTTAGGATAAGTCAGGACCACCAGAGATGAAAGCAAGAACTGATTTCTAAATATCCATGCCAGCAGGAAGAAGAAACTTTCCTATTAATAAGAGCAAGTATCTTTGGCATCCAGTACCATCTGCAATGCAATTTTAATGTCTTTTCTTTTAAAAGATGAGTGCCATTCATGGAATTTATGTAGAGTAGCCCAATATGTAACTTCTGAGATAGCTTCCTGCAAATCAGTTTCCTGGGCATTTTTGGTTTGTTTGCAAATTTAGGCCTGGTTTGCCCTAACCACAACCACAAACCCCTCCTCAAGCTATAGACTGTTAAAAAAGTTAATTATTTCTAAAGATTCTTATAACTGCTCAAGAGTTTTTGCATCCTATCTTTGTTATGTCGATTCTCTAGATTGTCCAGTTTAGTTTCTCTAGCTCCAATGTAAGAAATAAATATTGCCAACTATTTTACCCCTATAGATTTGCAAACACTCTCCCAATTATCCTGAGCTTTAAAAGACTGCTTTGAAAAAAGATGCTAGATTAAAAGATGAGGAAGTATCTTTGCTACAAATTACAAAGCTGATGATAAAGATATTTAAGAATGTTATGAATTTTAATGAAATAAACACAGCAATTCCTAGACAGCCTTTCCCCTTTGAAGTACTATTAAAATCTCTGTCTAATTTGCAAAAGGGGATTATTTCCAAGAAATATAAGATATTAATTAATCTAAATTCCATATCACTTAAAGGATTAAAATAAATATGTGAATCAGATCTAGTCACTTAATGGAGCAAGCCTGGAAAAGGATTTCAGAACATAGAATAAGGTAGTTGGAGGCACTGAAACCAACAGAAATCTACACAAAAATATAGAACTATGTTAAAGATTGCTAGAATAACCTTAAAAAGTGTCCCCAAAATGTTGGAGAGGCTGCCCTCAGGACTATGCAAAAATAGATCAATTTTGGGAGTCAGTTCACAAGGAAATAGAACCATGCAACACACAATTCTGTACAAGGCAGATGAGAATTTTTATGTATTTTTACTACAATTTAAGTATTTGGATAATGTCACGATAATGTATTACAAAATTCTTTGAGAGAATATGATGGAAAATGTGTATTACCAAGAAAAAATAAAGGGGAAAATAAAAAGTTCTGCAAAACCTGGAGCCCACTGTATGAAAGAACTATTAATCAACAAATAACAGCATCATGTAAAATGGCAGCACATCGCTGCGATTAATGCCTGCGAGGTTACGACACGTATGGCGGAGGGAGCTGCCTTCTTCCTCCCTCCCTCTCTCTCTCCCCCTGCCCAACATTCTTGCCCCACAAGATGGCTGTCGTCGTCATCATGCTGCTCCGTCCAGCTTCTGCCCAACCTCCGTTTTCCGTCGCACAGTAATGACGCATCACTCCACACACTGCCTCCACCAGCCCAGCAGGTCCTCTGCCAAAGCGACGCCGCTGCTGGAATACCCATCACAGCCGAGGCGGAGAGCTGCCCTGCCCTGCCCTGCCCAGCCCGGCAGGCTTCTGGGAGCGGGCAGGGGGCTGAGCGGCCAGCGGGAGAGACGCGCTGGCCAGCCGGTGAGTCGGCCCGAGCGGCTCCCCTTTCTCCGCTCTGCGCTGGGAGGGCTGGAGCCCCTTCCCGCCGGCCGGGGGAGGCACCTGGTGCCGCCGGAGGCCGCCGCTTCCGAGCCGAGGAGGGTGGTGGCCGGACTTGCCCGTCCGTCCGTCTGTCCATCTTCGCAAATCAGGACTTTCCCCACTCGCCGCCCCCTTCGCCCCGCTTCCCCCTCGCTTCCCCCTGCGGTCGCCTGGCGAGCCTTTCCCAGCCTTTCCTCCGCCCGCCGCCGCCGCCGTGTCGCCGCCTTCGCTCCGCGCTGGTTCTTCGGCTCCTTCTCGGTCCAGCCGGTGGAGAAAGAGGACACAGTGCAGGAAGTGGGATGCCTCGTGCAGAAACCCTCCCTCCCGCTTCCCCTGGACTGTAGTGCCATTGCTGGCGGAGACCTTGGCCTGTAGTGCATGTTGGCGTAGGCTGGCTTCGACTTCATTGCACTCCCAGGTGGCTGAATAGCAGCAGTGGCCGGGCGAGGGGGCGAGTGTGTGTCTCTGGGTCAGAATTCGGGATTAAGTGGGACCAAAGAACGTTCTGATTAACTTATGTTGCTGCAAAACAGCTAGTTGCCTTCTTATTTATTTATTATTTGTATTTCTATCCCGCCCTATACCCAAGGGTCTCAGGGCAGGTAAACAATATTTAAAATCAAACACATTAAAACAATAACAATATATATTAAGACAGCAGTGTCTGCAAGTGGGAAGGGAAAGTGTAGAAATACAAAGTGTATTTGTATTTTTATCCCGCCCTATACCCGAAGGTCTCAGGGCGGGTTACAATATTATATGAATCTTAAGACAGGTCGCTGCCCTCAGGCTTGCAGTCTAAAGAGACAAGAAACAAAAGTAAAATGGTGTGGGAGGGAACAGGGAACAGCAAAAAGCAACCACTTGAGGTCTTCAATTCCAATTGTTCTGTTATTTAACTGAAGGCCAGGACAGAGAAGTGAGTCTTCACTGCCTTCCTAAACCTGTACAGTGAAGGTGATAGGAGCACCTCAAGGAGAGACTATTCCATAGCCTAGGGGCCATCACCGAGAAGGCCCTCTCCTGTGTGTCCACTCTTTCAGTCTACTTGTCTGCAATCTCTGACGCGTGAAGAAGGCACACTAAACCCATGGGAATTTTGAGGACTGCGCAAGATGTGCCTGCATGTCTAAGTACAGGGAAATGTTTTGTCAGACATGCCAGAGGTTTTGCTGTTAGTCCCCTGTGCAAAGCATGTCTGGAGAGCAGTTCATATCAAGGCAGTTTCCCCCCGTCTCTGTAGCAATACAGGTCTGGAGACCAGTTTGGCTAAATAAAGTGTATAGTTGACATGCTTGAACCCACTAAATAAATGAAAAGAGGTTTCATTTTGACAATGTATCCTCAGAGTTTGCAGCCATTTGACATGTCTTTCAAAAATGTGCCATCCCAATAGAAGTCTTGAGTACAGAATCCACTTATAGCTTCTGTGGGCTTCTCCCCATGCACTCCATTTACTTCAGGTTGGAATCGGGTCGGGTCATTTCCAATACAGATTCTGACCTGTCCCCATGAGATTGAGGAAAGTGCGGGTTTCATCAAATGTTTGCTCATTGAAGATGCAGGCCTTCAATTTTGGAAGCTAATTAATTGCAGCGATAACGTTTTGCAGAATTCTGAGTTCTGCAGTCAAAAACATTACAGGTGATTCTCCCCCCCAAAAAAATCTTTGTTTTTTTCAAAGTAGCAATAGGTGAATTATGACTTCTACAATATCATTTTGATAATATTAAGCATCCTTTCTGTGCTGCTGCTTTAAGCTATCTTAAATTCCCCTTTGACAGCTTGCCTTGGGGGAGGGGTTTCCACTTACTTTCCTTAATCTGGATCTTTGAAATGGGGTTGTCAATGAATCTGGTCCTAGAAGATCCAGATCTTGGCAAGGACCTGATGTTTCTCCATGGGCAGTCTAGCACCTGATGGCAATAGGCGCTAGCATGGTGGAGTGGGAATGCCAGACCACCCTTCTGGAGTATCTGTTACTCCCCAAGCGAAAGGCATCAAGGCGGCATGGCACGATTGGTCGAAGCACTTGTCAGTCAAGCACCATTTCCAGTTGTGATGGGTGTGGTTCCGAAACTACCTATGTAGTGGCTTCATAGCCTGGCACAAATTCCGTAACCTATTTGCGTAGTCTATCTACGAAGTGCTTATGGAGCGGCTACGTAGCCTTTGCCTGGCTGCGATAAAGAGACACTAGCAGCCTCACTTACAAGCCTAAACGTTAGCTGTGATCACACGAATGTTATTTTTCAGCTCCAGGCCACCATTGGAGCAGGAGAACACATCAGATTCATCTATGAAGATTGCCAGATCATGGCCATGTGGCCTGTGCTCAGCTTCAAAGGCGTCTTCAAAGGACGAGCACAGGCTGCATAGGTGTGAGTTTCGGGGCACCCCTGCCCCGTTGAGCATGGCACCCCCAGAGCCCGTCCCTGGACCCCATTGCCCTGAACGTGGTGTGAACGTGTGCCTTCTGATCTGGTCTTCACAGCTGAAGACCGGATTAAAGACTCCTTCAAAGGGAAGTCCAGATTTCAGGGCCTGAAGACCCCATTCAATTTGAACTTCCCTTAAACTGGTGTGAAGGCATGGGGTCATAATCTGGTCTGGTATGGGAACAGGGTCTTCCTGATTGGCACCAGTCCGGTGCCTAATGGATGCTTCATGCTAGTGGGAAAACCCCCTTGGACTAAACTGATTGATAAAAAAAAGAAAAATCCTACTAGTATCACCTAGGTTTTTCTCCCAAGAAATATCAGAAACAAGAAAGTCTTGCGTATTTAAAGGTTCGGTGTCAGTATCTAACAAAAGCAGTTTAGTTGAGGTTATAGGAGTAAAACCTATAAGAAAAGCTGCTTCACTCTTGTGTTTTTATACTCCACTTCCCCAATGTTTATTCAACTTTGATAAACTTACGCTTTCTTAATCCTGATATTATATGTGCTTCTGGTTTTTACTAACAGTTTAAAAATGATTTTGTATAATGCTTGATAAACTTTGTGATAAATGTATTTTTTTTCTCCAGTTGTTTTAGAATACCTCAGTCTCAGACCTAAAGATGTAATATTCTTCTCTGTATCAGAATCCAAACATTTATTTGGCTCTCCTTGTTACTGAGCTTCAGCTACAATGGTAAGATGTGTGTTCTTTTGCCAGTTTCTTGTTTTTGAAATGCATGAATAAATAGTCGGGGAGGGGAAAACATGTTAGTGTATCTGTTGTTTTCCTTATTAGAAATTAAGTATGTAACCCAGAATTTGTGCTGCCGGTTCAAGCACTAATCATCGTCATGGTTGGTCTCTGCTAGGGTTTCCTTGGCAGAGGAGCAGGAACCAGAGTTGTAAAGCTACCCCTAACATACATTGATCTCAGTTTCTTCCTTTGCTGTGAGAACTCCTTAGCAAAGAGCATCTAACTACCTTTTAACTGATTTCACTTACTAAAAGAGTGTCTCATAGCCTTTTTTTTTCTTTTGGCCCAATGGGAATCTAACCCCTCTCCCATTTTTGCAGCGTGAATATGGAGGACCCTTCCAATTGTTTGCCCAACATAGTCCTCTGTGTGATTGGCAAGGGACACAGTTTTGTCAGTGTTGGATGGTGCTAAAAGCAGTCACTGTGATGGTCATCATCTGAACTAGCTTGGTGACTTGAACCAATTTAGGAACCTCTTCTCCTTAGTATTCAAAACTGACACATTCAGACTGACTCACTTTGGGTTGCTCAGTTGATTTGGGTGATGCCTTCAATGAAGAAGAAGAGTTGGCTTTTCTACCCCGCTTTTCTCACCCATTTAAGGGGACTCAAAGCAGCTGACAAACCTTCTGTTCTTCTCCTTCTGTTCTTCTCTGAGACAGGGGCCATGAATTGATTATCATGTAACGACTGTGAGGTAGATGGGGCTGTGAGAGCTCAGAAGAGAGCTGTGACTAGCTCAAGGTCACCCAAATGGCTTCATAGAGGAGGGCGGAATAAAACCCAGTATTCCCCTTAACCACTGGACCAATCTGGCTCAGAGTGGCATACCTGTGAGCTCTTTATAGCATTCGCAAGAAATGTTTGCCGGCTTTCCCACAAAACTTTGTTATCATTTTAGATTTTTTAAGGGTGCTGTAAAAATGGAGTTAAAAAAGAACCTTTATTTTTTCATTATTTATTTCATTACATTTGTATTCCACTCTTCACCTGAAGGCCCCAACACTTAGTCATATAATAATGATGATGATAAAAAAGCATTGGTACTGAAGAACTTACATTATACAATAGGAAAACCTCTGTAGAAGAAAAATTTAGCTCAGGAAATTATGATGGTTTAGCATTACAGATATCCACCAGTATAGCATCTCAATATAGTTTTACTTTTAGTGATAGGCTTATTATGGGTAATATATTTCTTATATTCCAGTTATAACCTAATTTATTCATGTGGCTTGCTTCCAACTTACTGTATTGCAGCTTACAGAATGCAGTATTAAATGCAGTAGTACAGTACATTTAAAATATTATTTATGTGACAGATTAAATTATATATGTAGCATAAATATATTATCAACATTTTAAAGAATGTTCTTTTTATTTCTACAGCAGCAGGCTTTGGAACTTGCGCTTGATCGTGCAGAGGTAAGGGGCACATTGGGTGAATTTGTATATATTTTATAGGAGGCTCATCACCATCTGCTGATAACGACTGTTAATGCATGAGAAATGCATATAAAATATGTTTGGTTGTGATATATATTGTGGTGTTATGCTGCACTGTGGAACAATTCCACATGCAGAACGATTCGTTTGTCACCTCTATTCTATGTCTGAGACTGAGATAGAGCATTTAGAAAGTGCTGAAGAAAAGCCTTGAAAGACAGTTCATGACGTCCTCATTTTATCCAATGACAGTGCTGTTTCTACTTCGTATTTAAAAAAAACATATATAAAATTCTAGGGAGCTACAGGTTTGTATGGGCCATAAACAAAATATCAGTGAATAATCTATGTGCCTTGCCATTCAGCAATCTAATTGATAGACTTTGTGGTTTAAAAGCTTTTGCTAAGTGGGACTTATGAAACATGTATTACATTAGTCAGATTGAGTCTTTTCAGGTATCATCAGGTTGTGCTCTTTGAGCTCTTGTCCATAGTCATGGATTTCCAGTATTTTGTCTCCATCCCACAGCCAAGGAATCTTAAACAAGGCCGCTTTCCAGTACTCCCAGTGGAGACCACTTGCCCTGAGGGCTGATTAAGATGTTTTACTGCAAAGCGGAGACGCAGCACGAGCCTTCATGTTAGCTATGTAGTGCTGAAAAACCTGCACCCCCAGTTGAGTTTGCTTGCAGTTTTGTTCTCAGACGTACCAGGCTGCCGATTCTGCAAAACCTGCAAGTTAGCACCAATGCCAGTGCTGAAGAAGGAAGGGACTCTGGGGTCCAGACTTACATTAGAGTCCTTTGGGAACCCATACTCTAGAAATCTGTTTGTCACATGTTTATAATTCAGCCAGGTTTAAACACACAGCCTTTATTTTTAAGACTGTTAATGGCTTATGATTCTGTCTGCTAATGGTGTGTACCCCTAAGCTACCTTTTGTTCCCTCCCCCAGTATATTATTGAAAGCGCTCGTCAGAGGCCACCCAAACGAAAATACTCATCCAGTGGAAGGTATGATATATTTGTGCTGCTTCTTTTCTTTAGCAGATGACCTTGTTACTCAACTTTTTTTATTTCAATTTTTAGAAAATCTATATTTCAAAAATTATATGAACTGTACCTGGAAGAGTGTGATAAAGAGCCTGAAATAAAGGTAGGTAGATCCTATTTGTCAACTGTATATTATGTACTCACAAACTGGCATTCTATAGAACACTAATAAAGCCTACTTGTTAATTCAGATGTTTAGAAATTTTGTATATTAGAATTTTGAAATAATTTTCATTACAGAAATTGGCTTTACATGCATGCTTCTTGAAGTTATAAAGTCTTTGGAGGGACATAGGATAAGACTCTCATTTTATTTTACTGAGTTAGAATATGTGCATACAGATTCCCATCTTTTCACGAGGCAGGATACCCAGTGATATCTCCTGGAAAAAGTATGTGCCAATAGACCTTAAAGGCTTTTTCATGATTGCTAGCAGTGCAGACTAAGAAGGGGCCCACAGGTCTCCCTTCAACATTCTGGTACAATTTGAGAATTTTCCAGAGCCCCTTCTCCCTCTCTCACAAAATGGAACACAGATTGGGCCAGGCAGGGTACCCAAAATGGCATCCTGGTCTTGCCTAATGGTAGACCTCTTTTTCAAGGTCTACCAGCATATTAAGGATGCCATTTTCGGTGCCATTTTCGGTATGCTATGGGGGACCCATTTCGGTGGTTCAGCAAGAGCTTGCTTAAATGTTTGTGCGTTTTTATACTACTTGTCCCAAGGATGGTTTTGATATTGAATAGTTTTAAAATGGCAGACAGCTCCTGTGCAGATAGAGCAATGTTTTGTTCTTTTGCAGAGTAAGGAAGCTGGTCTGAGGACAGGGGCAGTTGAAATGGTTCTGCACAGGAATGCACAGTGGGCCTCCCTCCTCATTCCACCTTAATTACTTGGTAAAATGAAGGCACGTGCAGGTTCACCGTGGGGCCTGTGACAGTTTGAACTGGCTGTACAAGGTGCCTGTAAACTTAAATAACGATTGTAAGTTATGAACTGAAAGATTATTTGAAAGAATTGGGGTCAACAGCTTGTCACGATTTTCACGAGTGCTGCCCATTTTAAAGCAGAAGCTGAGACAAAATGCAAACTTGTTGGAGAAGCTCGTCATGCAGGAAACCCTGTCTTGCTTAGTAGTGAATTTGTACCCCGGAAACGAAGGCTACTCGCTAACACTCAGAGGAAAGAATGGATCAGGTAAAGTTATATATAGCTGAATGGCTGTAAATCTAAGCAGTGCCTCCAGTAGCTTAAGTAATCTTTTATGCTTTTATTGTGTTCAGCTGTTAAATGGGCAATCAGGTGTCTCCTGGGTATTTTTGTGAATGCATGTAGTAGTATTTTATTATGCTGGTCTTGTTCTGTTTGAAAGGAAAGCTCTGCTTGACCTATATAATCTATTCATTCAACATTTTAAATCTACTTTTGCTCAGCTTAAAGTAGCTTGTAACATATTAAAATGACTGTTTTATAAGTTAAATATTTTCCCCCTTTTACCCAGAACAGAGATAGTTACATCAACATCTTGTGGAATTTAAGCTTGTAACTACAATACTGTATAAGATTCTCAGTGAAACGTATTCTTTCATTTTAATGTAGATTCTGAAACTGTTCGTCTTCCTTATGAAGAGGGAGAATTGCTTGAATATTTGGATGCAGAAGAATTGCCTCCTATCTTAGTTGATCTTCTGGAGAAATCCCAGGTCTGGAAAAGTTAGCAAAGGTTTCTTGTTTGTAGTAGCAGTCTTGGTCTTGAATTGCCTTTGTAACAATAGTGCTGAATTTTTAAAGAGGTGCTGTATATAAATGTTTAAAATAAAATTTAATGTAACACATACGTTCTACATTACTTTGAAGCTCAAAGAATTATGAAAGTGGCCCTAAACAACAGGCACAATTACCTCTGCTCACTTTATCCACTACACAACCCTTTATCCCTGCCCATCAGCTTATCACCCTGCACAGTGATGTAATTGAGTGACCCATTTTAAATCTAGGTGGTATTCTTGAATTATAATTTTTAAAACATACTTAGGACTTTATATGTGTATGCTGTTTTTAATAGATTAATATATTCCATTGTGGATGCGTTATAACAGAAATACGTGACTATAGACAGTCTGGTAATCTGAAATCCCCAACATACCAAAGCAAGCACATTCTTCTGCGTCCAACAATGCAGGTAAGCCTTTGCATTATTCATAATTGTCATGGGGCTTTTTGAAGATTTGGGATACATGTATTCAGAAATTAATATTTCCTAAGTCAGTAATAGAAGTTATCTCTCTTTTTTCCAGACCTTAATTTGTGATGTGCATTCTATTACAAGTGACAATCACAAATGGACTCAGGTAATTGTATCAACTAGAATTCTGGTTGTGTTACTATTGTGAAATTCTAGGCAGTGATTTAGCAACTTTTAATGTGGTACAATCTGCTAACCCTGGGTTAAATTGTTTGCTGCTTACATAATTTAATACTAGCACAGATTATTCTTTAAGGTCAACAGTAGATATTTTGAGTTAGAAAGATACTGTGTTGCTGTGTGAGCCATTTTGGTCTAGTGGTTAGGGAGTTGGACTCTTATCTGGGAATACTGGGTTCGATTCTGTCCTCCCCCATGAAGCCAGCTGGGTGACCTTGGGCTAGTCACAGCTCTGTTCTGAGCTCTCACAGCCCCACCTACCTCACAGGGTGTTCCGTTATGGGGAGAAGAACAGAAAGTTTTGTCAGCCGCTTTGAATCCTCTTGAATGAGTGAGAAAAGCAGGGTAGAAAAGCCAACTCTTCTTCTTCTTCATTATCTACATTACCACTGCTGCCATCTTCTAAAGCCCAGCAATAATGAGTAATATTTGACTGTCATTTCTATCCTGCTGTCTGAGGCTCTGATGAATAAAACTTGAATGAGAAAAATTGGGATTAGCCACTTTGCAAGAGTAATAATAGTCACTACATGAACTGGTAAGGAATCCAGTAACTGGTGTCCAGCAGAGTGGATTTTAAGTGCTAGGAGTCACACATATCTCAAAAGAAGCAAAACACATCTAGGTAATATTGAACACAGCAGAAACAACCAAGATGGCTGTCGTGGCAGATAATGCTGACCCTCAACAATTAGCAGTAGATGAGATAGAGCAGGAGATAATAAGAGCAAACACAATAACAGCTTAATTCCTTGCATTAGGGAAACCATCAAATAAAAACCATCCATGAGAACAGCAAATGAAAAATTTGAAGAACTGGGAAGAGAGATAAGAAACACAGGAAATGGCAAAGCCAGCACAGGAAATGGCTAAAGAAACCAAAAACCAGATAATGGAACCGAAAACTGAAATAAGGCAGTTGCTTAGTGTGTGTATAGCTATACAATCACAGAAAATACTGTATACTTGAGAGGGTGGAAGGAGGACCAACCTGAGGCATATCTAAAGGAATCATTGCTCACCTGGCATTTATAGAGTTCCTTGCCTTTATTGGGAATCCATCCAATCTCCTTACGGAAGTGATACTAACATTTGCTAATTATAATAAGAAAAAGTTCATAGTGCATTGCAAAAGGTTGAGGACTTAAAGACGGAGGAAGTGTTAATTGCTGCTGTGTTCCAAGACCTTCTGGAGGAACTAATAGCAAACAGCAAACAAAGTTTTTTAAAATGGCAACTGCCAGACTCAGAGACAACTCAATGAAACATTGATGGGACTATCCACTTCATGTGATTGTACACCATCAAGGGTTGAAACATGTGGGGTATAGTCCAGAAAAAGTTATTCAAATTTTGATAACATTCTGGGATGGAAGATAAGATCAGGGACCGTGGCCAGAGTTCACATTACGAGCACTGACCCCATCCCAAACCTACCCAGAACTTATCTGTCTGGGAGCATCCCCCTTGCTACAGCCCCCTCCTGCCTCACAGTCTTTGCATGGAAGTAACTCAAAGGCTTGTGCAGATTGTCCTAGTAGCACCATAGATTCTCCTGGTATAGTTGCAGAGCTGTTTTTACTGCTCCACAGCTAACAAAGATGGGAATGGCTGTGCAAACTCAGAGCTGTCCTGGACAGAAGTAACTCCATAGGATGCTTATACTCTATGCTGGAGCCTCCCCGACCTTCTCCCTGCTCTGTTTCCATGTAGGATAAATGAATTACAATGCAACTAGCTAAAATACATGTCAAATTTTATCAATATATGTTAGGAGACTTTAGCTTATTATCTTGTAGCAAGCCACATAATTTGGTCACACTTTGAACTTCCAAGCAACAGCTGAGGAACCGATTAATCGCCTACAGGGAAGGAGAAGCAGGTTTATACTTGCAGCTTAGGAGGTATGGAGTAAGTAAACCCAGTAACAGCCTAACCCAGATAACACTGCTAATTGTCTAAAAGGAAGAAGCTTACAGAGGTGCTTAAAATTGGGTCCAAACACAAATAACTTACAAGTTGATTAATATCGTACACTTGGCTCTAAAAAGGTTGCACTAATGATCAGTGCATGGGGAGAGGGCCTAATAGCAGGCACTGCTGCTACAGCAAATTGCTGAGGCACCAGGAGCCAACAGATAATTCCCCCCCAGGGGATAAGTGAACAAAATCTTTAAAATTAAGAAATGAAGCCGGAATAAGGATTGGTTCAAATAGTGTGAATTGGCCTTAACTCCCCAGTTGAATGCAGACAGATAGTTTAGCAATCGAACCAGGGTCAGGTAGGATTACTCATGCTACAGGAAACACATCAGTTGGCAGAATATGCCAAACAGAAATGAATCCCTCTTGAAATTTAGACTGAATAGAAAGGTTTTGGTAGGTCAAAATCCAGAGGAGATACAGTATTGGCTAGGTCAGAGCTCCCCCTAGTGGTAAAAAATTGTAGGCAAAGCAGGAAGATGACTGTACGGAATGGAACTTTAGATGGACAGAAAATAACTTTTAGGCTGCATCTGGACCTTTGGTTATCTGTTCTATTAAATTTGCATATTCTGGAATAAAGCCTGGATATTCTGGAATATCCAAATATATGGCGGAGTAGAAAACCAATGTCTGGATGCAGCATAAGTTCTGTATATACACCAAGCAGCAGCCAGAAAAAAATGCTCAAATATTATTAAGAAATAAAAGAAAATGATCAAGACCCATATGATTATAACAGAAGACCGTAACCAAACAGGCAATTGGGGGGGGGGGGAACAAGAACATATTAGACACCTACTGACTGACCAATGGGCAAGCAAGAGATTTTGTTTTCCTGAAGAGACAAAGTTACTAATGGATTGACCATATGGATTGGTGGGCACCCGGGAGAGAGCCTTCTCTGTGATGGCCCCTAGACTATGGAATAGGCTCCCCCTTGAGGTGCGTCTTGCCCCTTCCTTATATATATTCAGGAGGGCGGTGAAGACGCACCTCTTTGCCCTGGCCTTTGGCTGAGTTGATTATATTTCCCACCCAGGCCACATACTATCATTCTAAACATAATGTGTATTGTTTTAAAGTTGTTAAATTTTTAAAGTTTTTTAAATGTATATTCTGTTTTAATCTGTTGTTGAAGGTTGTAACCCGCCCAGAGACCTTCGGGTATGGGGCGGGATATAAATGTAAATAATAAATAAATAAATAAATAAATAAATAAATAAATAAATAAATAAATAAATAAATAAATAAATAAATAAATAAATAAATAAATAAATAAATAAATAAATAAATATTTTAGTATCATCGTCCTTGTCAGTCTTGCTAATGGAAGGAGGAATTTCCACATTTACTGTACTTACTCTGATTATGCTCCTGTGAGCCATTTTGGTCTAGTGGTTAGGGAGCCGAACTCTTATCTGGGAATACCGGGTTTGATTTTGCACTCCTCCATGAATCCAGCTAAGTGACCTTGGGCTGGTCACAGCTCTTTTTGTTAACTCTCAGAGCCCCACCTACCTCACAGGGTGTTCTGTTTGGGGGAGAAGAATAGAAAGCTTTGTCAGCCCCTTTGAGTCCTATTAAATGGGCGAGAAAAGTGGGGTAGAAAAGCCAACTCTTCTTCTATATGCAAGCATAGAGATAATACATAAGACATAACTACCACCAGAGTGGAAAATTCCAGTGAGTAATTAAAAGCAGCCATGGAAGAGAATGTAAAAGCTTATTTTCAGGAAAATGAAGGCTGTTGCAAGAGGAGATGTTAAATCTAAAGCATCTTAGCTTAGGAGACAAACTTGTAAACATAAACAGGAAATTTCAAATGAATTCATTTGAAAAACACACGTGAAATCTCACTATCTAAATAGGTAAGACTTAGAGGTCATAGATTTCAAAGGAAAGGCCGTCAGCAGATACATATTAAACAAAAATATTACAAGTTTGCAAAAAGCTGGGCTTTGAATGCTTTTCATGTTTTGGGTATTATGTTGCTTGTTCTTTTATGTTTCTTATGAAACCATTCAGTAGGTGTGCAGCTTATGCCCTGCACCGAGATCCTATATTTCATCACGTTCAATTTGTGTATAAGTTAGGATGCTTGGGATTGAACTCATGTATTTGCATTCGGTTCCTGTATTTTAGTAAAAAACATAATTAAAAATATAAACCCATTGCCGCTGTCTTCAGCACTGCCATGGGGATAGGTGCATAGCTATGGTCAGGGGCACCTGGTGATTAACCAGCATACTGTAGGCACAGGCAAACCACCATCATCCACAGCTGTATGCTTTACTTTACTTTACTTTACTTTACTCTGAGATTTATACCCCGCCCACCCCACAAGTGGGCTCTGGGCGGCTTACAATATAAACAATATAAATACCAAATAATACAATACAAAGCATAAATTGTACGTCATATACAAAACATCCATTCAGATTAGTCTTTAAAACCGTAATAACCCAAATCCCCCAACACAAACCAATTCCCATCCACAGAGCAATATTATAGAAAAATATGACCGAGAAACAGAGATCTCATGGCCAGCCTAAGGCTGATCTTCTGCTAGCCAAAAACCTGGCGAAACAGCTCTGCCTTGCACGCCTTGCTATCATCATTGGTTAATCTCCATTAGTAGTGGTGACAGGCTCAGTTGGTTGTTCTATAATTAATAGCAGGCAAAACTGACTGGGAGCTTCTCATTGAACACGTTTTGATATATTTATATGCTTTCCCTGTCTTCTTGCATCCTAAGCTTCATCTAGACAGCACTTACTTAATCCACATTATTTGGATAATCCAGAATATAATGAATAATCAGATATAATGTGCTTTGGTTAAGTAAGCGTTGTCTGAATGAAGCTTTATTGTTGCAGGAACATTCGTATATTTAATCGTGCCGCATTTAATGATAAAATACTATTTATACATGAATAACACGTTGCCATTCGTTCTCTGTGTATTTGGTTGAAAATATGTCCTGCTGAGTTCAGTGGGAATTACTTCCAAGTACATTTGCAGAGGACTGACGTGCCATAGTTTTACTGCATTTTGGAATATTCTGTGTTTGCATTGTAGGAAGACAAACTTCTACTAGAAAGCCAACTTATACTGGCTACCGCAGAACCACTGTGCCTGGATCCTTCAATTGCAGTATCCTGCACGGCAAACAGACTTCTTTTTAACAAACAGAAAATGAATGCTCGACCAATGAAACGGTATTAAGTGCTCACTTACGTTCAGTCTTGGAGAATTTTTCTGTAAAAACTTACCTTAGTATCTTTTCTGTTTGATCTAATTTTTAACTGCTTTAAAAGTCTATGCAAATTCTGACAATGAATAGCCTAATAGCCCTCAGAATTATGTTCCCAAGCTAAGATGGCTACTGGCAAACATGAGTAGTGTTGTGTACACTCCAGAACCAGTATGTGGAATACAGAAAACAGGAATACACTTGGGGGTTTTGCGACTTGAGAGCTCACTATTCTTGCCATTAAGTAAGGATTTATCACCAGTCTTTTGTAATCAGATCAAATGGAAGATGCATAAATAATGTTTAGCCTTCCTGGAAAAGTACTTAAAATAGTGGTAGTTAAAAGGAAATGAATGACTTTAAGAAGTAGACAGTAGATGAAGAGAGAAATGAATCACTCCTGTAACTGGGCATCTCTAGCATATTTCTCCCAGAACAAAAATACTTTTCAGTTTTCTAGGTTTGAGGTCAGATAATTCTGAGAAACGGAAGACAAACTTAAAAAGAATGAACTGAATACTATAGTTGCAGTATTTAGTAACTTTTTGAGTATGCAAAAACTTTAGAACAGATTTGTTTACTGATAAAGAGGCATCATTCATGCTTTGCATCCTTTTAATTTGCACAAATAATGCTTTAATTACTCTCCCTTCAGTCAATACCCCTACACATTGATCAGTGTTATTCACCAATTATTGGATTCTGTGTGATTCTTCTGAGTTTGAAGTGTTGCACCTGTAAGACGCACCTGCTGGCCTTATTGTAATTTATCTTCTTTTTAACTGAACCAAAGATGTTATTCTAGTTTTTCCTATATAATCTCCACGGAAATGGAAATACATGAACTACAGTTTTACAGAGATATCTGATTCTTGCCTTTCAGCCATCAGGAAGAAGAAAAACCTTTAAGCAGAGGCCACTCTAAATATTACTGAAAAAATACCTGATCACAGTAGAAAGTATATACAAATGCTTTTTATGTACTGCATATTCTGGCGTATAAGACAACCCCCAACTTTTCCAGTTAAAATACTGAGTTTGGGATATACTCGCCATATAAGAAGACGACAGCCGGCGTATAAGACGACCCCCGACTTTTGAGAACATTTTCCTTGGTTAAAAAATCTTATGTAAGAACATAAGAGAGGCCTTGCTGGATCAGGCCACAGCCCATCTAGTCCAGCATCCTGTCGCACACAGTGGCCCACCAAATGCTCATGGGCATCTCAAGCAGAGACAAGGACAAACCTTCTCCTGCTCTCGAGTCCCAGCAGATGGCCTTAGAAGCGCCCCAGTTCCTCCCCCCCTCAGCCTGAAAGATGCAGCTAGGCATTCGTTCTAGTAGCCATTGATACATCTGTCAATATGCCATAATATACTGTAGTTCGTGTTCCTTCTGTCAATATTGCCAATGTTTTCTAGGTGCTTCAAGAAGTACTCTAAGTCGTCTTTGAATCGACAGCAAGAGGTATCTCGTAGCACACCTCCACAACTCAGGTTGTTCGATTATTTGCAAAAGAGGAAGGAGAGGAAAGGAACCCAACAATATGATCTCAAAATTTCTAAAGCTGGAAATGTATGTGTATTATATTTTTTAAAGATACAGTAATATACTTTGGTGGCTATCATTCATTCACTTTTCTTTTCTTTTTCCAGTGTGTGGATATGTGGAAGCAGAGCTCTTCTTGTTTGACAGTCCCTTCTGAAGTTGATGTAAGTCCACATGTTTCCAAAATCCTGCAAAATAAGCAAAGCCTTGAGTTTTCAGTAGATTATTTGTATCATTATTTCTGGCAAGAATACCAGGAAAAGCCCTAAAATTATGATTGTGTAGTTTTAAGAGTAAGTAACTAAAAGCAGGAGGAAAACTTTGGAATTAGAAATCAGATTGCTGTGTGACAAACTGTAATGTAAGAAAACATTTATTTAGAAGCAAATTCCTTCAGAATATACACAATGACTGGACTGAAAATTTGTGTCTAGGTTGTGCTAACTTCATTTCTAAATTATATGCATACAAAAAATACAGTAAAAATACTTTTTTCATAGTAACTTTTGTGAGGTAATTGATTCCTTTTGAGCTGATGTGTCCATTTGACTCTGGAAGCCTTTTTGTTGAGCTGAAGTGTTAATCTTCTTTGGTCATTGAAGTGTTAAATGTCTACAGGGAGACTAAGTAAGGCTTGAGGAGGTATGAAATTAATTTTCTTTTGGTTAGATTCATAACTGATCTGTTTGTTTACTCTTAAGTTTTTTCAGTGTGTGCAGTTTGATTTGAAAAGTTTCAGCTTGAAAAACGCCATCATGGCTGCTGCTTCTGAGATCTGTGCTGCAGGGGCACTTCTGGGTTAAGGTTCAGACTGGATGAGAAATGGCTGGTAGAGCTGGCCATTTTCAACCTACCTTGAAATAAGCCTAGGGAAAAATCAGGCCCGGCAGGAAACTCTTACCCACTTTGCTCTTAAAAGAGGGTTATGGATAGGTCACCTCTTTGGGGGGATGAAGCAGTACAGAGGCTTTTAGATATCCTGTCTAAAGGGGTAATTTGCATAGAACCCCAGTGCATTTTGGGAGGGAGGCAGAGACTCACTGCGACTAAGAAGAAAGCAGGGAGGAGTCTCACGGCAAGAAACAGGAGGGCACAAATTTTAATTTTCTATAAATTTTAAATCAAATCTCCAAGTATTTTCTTCTGTTTAGTTGTTCACAACTAGACAAAATAGAACAGGAGAAGAACTTTATAGTTAGTTGCAGTGTGTGTAGCATGTTTATTTTCTTACTGGAAGGGAACCTGCACCCTGGATGTCCGTGTGATGAAGTTTAAAAATATGATTTCATAGGGAAGTTACTATTTTATTCAGATGTGATTTTATTGCTATTTAAAAACTTAAAATAACCAGTTGTTCCTGCTGCTCTTATTTTTATTGTAATTCACTCATTAATATTTCTCAAGGTGGAAAAATATGCTAAAGTAGAAAAATCCGTCAAACTTGATGATTCACAACCAAGTGTCTGGCCAGCTCATGTAAGTAATAGGAAACTGTTAAGTGGCTAGGAGATACTTCTAGTAGGTTGTGTGTATAAAATAACTCAAATGTTGATTGATTGAGTCAGTTCCTGGTTCAACTCCCAAGTCGATCTGAAAAGTAAAGAAACTAAGTAATTTGACAAATTAACTGTCCGACTTTTCCAAATGAGTTGTTCTGGACTCAGTACTGTCATAATCACCACCCCAGGCCCTATTCAGAGGAATCCAGGTGAAGAGACAGCATTTACTCTATGCTTACTCTGCATACTGATAACAGAACACAAAGGTCCAAGAAGTGGGCAAGACATGTTTGTGGCTTCTATTCTTGCCTGATTTTCCTAGTTCCCTTGATCTCAGTTGTATTTGCAAACAGGCCCCTGGCCGACAGTCCACAGTCCTGACAAATAGAGGTTAAGCCAATCTGAACTATTGCGTGATATTATTCTGAGTTGGATGATGGTTTTGTGGGATGTAACTGCTTCTACAAATATCTCCTGTTCACAGGAAATAAAAGATGATTATATCTTTGAGTACGAAGCTGGCAATCATCTTAAGAAGACACAATTGACCGTTTTTCAATCTCTGGGAAATCCATTATATTATGGTCGAATACAGATGTTTAAAAGTGATGAAGATAATGAAAGCCCAACGTCTCCCTCAAAGTAAGTTGCTTCTTAAATTTGGAAAACATTCTTAAATAATTTCTGTGTACTTTTGCCAGTTTATGGAAAATTTATAATTTGTATCTGGATTAGAGAAACTATTTTGGCAGAGATCATTCTGTCACTTCAAGAGGCACATTCCCCAGGATCAAGGAGGAGGGGTCCAGATTCTAAATATCTTGTCCAAAAGAGGGCTCTCTTGCCCCAGCCTATACTGGAAGAGCAAGAGGTCCTTCTTTCAAATTTCAGAAATAAACCGCAAAATCTGAAGTTCAGTATAGACAACAACATGAGTGCTCTGTGGTAGACTGTGTCTGCTGCCTGCAGTCATCCATAGTGCATCATACATAATGAATCAGCCTCATGTCCAGCTAGTGTGAAAGTGTCCAATGTGATTCTTCTTGGGAAAACCAAGTCCACTATTTGGGAGTACTCCCAGATCCTTGCTTATCTCTTGATTCTCATACAACAGGAGTTGCTAGGAGTACCTAGCACATCTCTAGCTGATTTGCCAGCATTAATCCTTCCTGGACAGAGATAACTTTGATTAAAGTGACACGCATGCTCTGCTAACTTCTATAACAGATTACTGTAATGCACTCTGTTTGAGGGTTCTCTTGAAAATGGAACTAGACCAAAATGGAACAGCTTGTCTATTGACAGGTTATTTTGGCTAGATGCATATAATGCTGATCTTAAATGATTTGTATTGGCTCTCTATTTATAACATTTTGTCCCAGGGCAGGTCACAACATATGGCAAAACAAACAAATTTGAAGTATAACCCATCGAACCTACCTACCTCCCACTCTGCCAGGACAACATTCAGAGGAACTAGTGATCAAAGGCCAGAGTGAAGAGATACATTTTATCCAGACACGGAAAAACATATAAGGTTGATATCTGGCACAGCCTCCCAGTGGAGGTATTTCAAAGCTGGAGGTGGTGGTGGTGGTGTTGGGGCACAGGCTACAGGGAAGGTCCCCTTGAGTGTCTGGCGCCTCCAAGGGGTAATGAGGAGGCCCTCACTTTGTGATCTTAAAGAATTGCAGGTCGATATGGGAAGAGGTGCTCCTTCAGGTATTTGGGGCCAATCCATTTAGCATTTTATATGTCAATATCAGTGTCTTGAATTGGGTTTGGTAGCAAATGGTAACCACTGCAAGTTCTGTCAAGATTGGCTTAATGTGCAGACTTCCAGGTTAAGTGATGCCAGGCTTATGCCCTCCAGGGGAGCTCCATGAAGGTCTGCAGTCTTCCATGGGTTGAGCTGGAGCTAAAGAAGTATCCTCAGACCCAGCTGGCTAATTGAACTTTTAAAAGGACTTTTGGTCTGCAAAATGCTAATTTTCTTGGTGATTTTGGAGATTAATTACAATTTGAAGAGAGGTTTTACCTCTCTTGACAGTACATTCTAGCTTCAGTACATTCTAGCTTGTGGAGAAGATTGAAGAGAAGGATTGTATTGTAAAGACTCGGTTTAAAATGCGGAGAGCTCAGTAGTAGATTGACATAATAAAGTTTTAAATGGAAATGGGGAACCAAAAGCCCCTATTAAGTAAAAGAAGAAAAACTTATTTTAAATTTGCACGCTTGATAAATCTGCTTTGGACACTGTAAAACACTTTGACTTTGAGGCAGAGCTGTGAGAAAGTAAGTTTGTTCATAGAGAGAAAATTCTAATTGGAACAAAGGCATCAACAAGATAAGAGGTTTCTATAACAGATTATGTCGTAGTACGTCGAGAAAGTCAGAAAAGCCTACTTCTTCTGAATTGCAAAGAGGCAACAGGCAGGGCGAGAGAGAAGAATTGGGTGACGTGTGACTCCCAGGACTTGAGACTCCCATGATGTCTGTGCTATCAAGCCCAATTCAAGGTGTTAAAAGCCCTAAATAGCTTAGGTCCTAATTATCTAAAAAGGAACGCCTTCTCTCACATAACCTTACCTGACTGTCTCAAGAGCCATTTCATCATAAGGGACCAAGAAGTATTCTTGTTCATAGTCTGGAAGCTAAAAAGCAGTGGTTAAAACGTATGCAATATGAGTTGTTTGGCTCTGGGGACCTGGCCTTCCATGAATGCTTAAACACAACTGTAATTGATTGGACCTTTGGACAGGTTTCTAATCTTCCAGTGTTCAGTTTCATTCAGTGAACCCTCAGTTTTCTGAGAAAAGAAAATTGTATTTTATGCCACCCCTCCTGACAGTGTAAGTAAGAGGAGGCAGTATAGAGTCTCTAAGGTTCAGCCGTTTGGAGACTATGACGAAGCTAAAATGCATCCTTGTGTGGGAATCCTTGAGCAGATGGTTGGCCTCTGTGAGAACAGGAGGCTGCACTACATATTCTTAGGCCATCAAGTGCAACATCTTTTCCCAAACGTAATTTCCATTATGTCCTTTCAATTGTAAATAAATCAGAGTGATTGATACCTTCAAACAGGGCATGATGGCAGGTATGTGCCACTCCTTCTAATTTCTTATAATTCCTAAAAGAAAGGAGTGCAAAGTAGTATCTATCTCTAGTGATCGTAGAAAGGGCAGCCATCCTTTGCTTTTATGAGGCACTTTTCAACCTTTACAAGCCTAAAAGTTAATAGGTTTTCCATGTTTTTTGAGGTCCACGATAATGTAGATTATCTAACCTTGCAGTGTTACCTCAGTAGATTGCTCTGTGCACATGAAAAGCTACTGGGGTCCAAAAGCCCCCATTAATTGTCATCAGTTTGTAACCTTATCTATTGAGTGTTAAATTCATTATTCATTCATTCCTTACAGTTTTCTTATTGGCTCAAAATCAGAAGCACAAAGGTAAGATGTTTATCAGTACATTGAACGTTGTTCACGCCACCTTCCTTTTGAATGCTTTGTATGTTAAATAGCACATTAGCTTTAATGATAATAGCCATAGAGTTTGATGTCCCCGATGACCTATATTTAAGATTTTAGAAAGTTGGTGGGTTTCTTGAAGCAGGATTATCCCTGCCTGTAATCTCATGAAGCTGCCCCCTCCCTTTTTATAGGGGCATTAAAGCCATTAACACTGTATATTATTAATTCCATTAAGCCCTCTATGTTGTAAAAGTCTTTTTTATTAATCATTTTCTTCAACTGTAATTGGCAATTTTGATGTTATATTTCATCCAGCAGCCCTAATGACAAAATAATTAACCCAGGGACATCCATGGTTGTAATAGTAAAAAACCCTCAATCCCTCCCTCTCACCTTACACTTGACAGCTTTAAAAGTCAGAGAATCTGTTATTTCTTAATATATTCCTCCCTCCTCCAGCCTTCCCTACAAATGAACCATTCCATAGTTTCCAGCAATATTAATATTAATATATTTATCAGTGTCTTTTCATCTCTGAAGTATCATTATTCTAATATCTGTTTTCAGTGAAATAATAACAGTAATGAATTTTTGCCGTTAATCTTTTCATTTACATTGACTATGTTTATCCTGCCAGTATGACTGGAGGATCATTCAGTAAAATGTCATAATGTACAGTAAATAATGGGCAATAAATGTTCTTAGCATAATTTTCATAAATACTAATCTCTTAATACTGCTGCTGCTGCTGCTACTACTACTACTACTACTACTACTACTACTACTATTTCACTCCACAGTTAATATCATTATCAATGTTTCCTGATCCTAACAGAATGCTTGATTCAATTATAACTTCTACATTGATTATAATTTATTTCAAATTTTATTTATTTCTGCTTTTACCCACAAAACCACTAGATGTCAGCCTAATCCCAAAGAATTACTATATTCGTTCATGAAATTTAATTCTTATAACTACCATTTCTATACTTGAGTGAAGAAATAGGAACCCTTAACTTTTGCTATTGTGCTCAGTACTTCTGTTAAACTTACCAATAACTTAGATTTAACGTGATATTACAGAGTAGTCAACCAGTATCAGGAGCTAGTTCAAAATGAGGCCAAGTGTCCAGTGAAGATGTTTCATAATTCAAGTGGGTCTATTCATCTGAGTCAACTTTCTCCTGGTAAAGAAATTGAGGTAAGTTATTATTACTAAATATTAGAAGATACTTTTAAAGCCATTGAAAAATGTTTCAATAACTTCGATAACTACTTAGATAGCAGTCTAATCTGGTGATGGCCAACCTATGACAGGGCTGTCACAAGTGACACTTCAAGCCCTTTTGGGTGACACACCTGGTCACCCTGGAACCTGGGCGTGTAG